>CM060888.1:139945467-140542967 GCA_030762935.1 Hymenopus coronatus | reverse complement strand
GTCAAGTAGTACAAAATAGCGTTATTGTGTATATACCAGGTAGGCCACCCATCATACGGCATATACGCCTTACTCCGGTCTTACGCTTATTTAAGCGTATTGCTGGACTTTCCTAGAGAGAGGAATGCTCACAATTCAGAGCAACAGCTGTTTAAGAGACAGCACGTACTCCTCACTAAAGTACACTTGAAAAGCATACGACTCGTTTACTGAGAACGAATTCCAGTTTCCAGCTCATTTTACAAACTCTTCATTAGAGTATACATAGCAACGCAATTCGGTAAACGCCTCGGAAAAAATCTGATGTGTTACATTCACATGACTTTCTCTACATCTCTGTAACAAATTATTGTTAAAAAGCCTATGCTTTTGTTTACTTCATGCTAATCGAGAACAAATTAGCAGAAATAGTCTTATTACTTTGACAGGAGTTGACAAATTCCTGTATGTTAAAAGTATGTTTTTAATGGTGAAACCAAAAACAAGGAATATCTCAAAAACGACCAACTCCACGAAAAAAAATGTATGTGACAAATTGTGTGTTTTAACGTGTTCTACAATTTTGTGTGTTACATTTTTGTCCATCTCTTACGGTTTAGCAGTTATGCAAAATTTCGTAAAATTCAACGAGAATAAAGTAGTCTTCAGAAGCTATTCCCAGAAAATTCAAGATATACATTTTATTTGTCAAGTAAATATCTTTAATATACGGTATTTTAATCAAAACCATTAGAGCCGCTTTTAAGAAAATAAAAAAAAATCGAAAAAAATTCCATGTAAGGGGCAGTTTGGGGTGGGAGAATTTTTCTCAAAATCTTCGTGTCGCATCTGTTTAGGATACTAAGCTTAAATGTCAAGTTTGGTATTTTACCGACGTTTACTTTTGAGTTATTGTGTTTATAGACACACGGACACATACACACAGATCTTTGTCTGAAAATGCTTATTTTAGTTACAGGGGACCCTAAAACATATATTTCCCTTGAAATCTCGGTATCGAATTTTTTGGTGGAGTGCAATACCTTCTCTATACACTATGTACATATTACGTTTAGAGAAAGTAAAAATGGACCTATCATATCAATACACTATCAACGTCAGCTAAAAAGAAAGTGGTAGAATCTTGTACTTAGAGCAGGAATTGGCTGCCAAAAATTAGGAAAACATTAGGGACACGCCTCATCCACCAAAGACCCTTACAGCCAAAACGGACATATTGTTAAACAACGGTTTATTTAAATTTTTGCGTGAAGTACGTCTCCTGCATCAAATAAAATGCATAATAGTTTTTGCCATTTAAGTGATAATATTAAAACGCCCAGCAAAGGATTAAACGGTTTTAATTTAAAAGGCTAAATCAAGCACGAAAACTCACGATAAGGCAATGGCATAGCGCCTGGCGTACATATCGTACTATTGAATGTGTAATGTACGTTCAGTAAAGTTTCGAAATAGCTGAATAGGATTATGAGATGTTCGTGTCTCAGCATTTTTAATTTTTCATTTTATTTTCCTCATGAAAACTTGGAAACCACATTTACAGTAATCTAGTTTTGAAGGCCCTGTGAGTTCAGAACATTATAGGTTAAATCGTTATTGTTTGGCTGCAGTTTGTAATGGGTAGAATACGTTTAGTGACGTGTGCCCCATTGGACTGGCATGATGCAGTGTGTTGTTATGAATGCCGACCTTTCAATCCTGTAATGGGTAGAATACGTTTAGTGACGTGTGCCCCATTGGACTGGCATGATGCAGTGTGTTGTTATGAATGCCGACCTTTCAATCCTGTAATGGGTAGAATACGTTTAGTGACGTGTGCCTCATTGGACCGGCATGATGCAGTGTGTTGTTATGAATGCCGACCTTTCAATCCCCACACGTATGCTGTCGCACGATATTTTGTCCCAGTCCTCCATTGGTATTCGACAGACGAGTACGTAGATATGCATTTGACCTACGGAGAAGCAAGAACAAATGCACAAGCGGCGGAGGTGAACATCTGTAGTGCGAATATTGATCATTAATAAATTTCATCCTTATCGTTTGCACCTACACCAAGCACTCCACGGGAGAGATTTCGAAGCTCGAGTGACCCTCTGGGAATGGTTGCTGGAGCGAGTAGCAATGATGTGGGATTCGTATCCAGGATCCTGTTTTCTGACGAATCAAGATTGTACAACAATAGATCCGTAAATCGCCACAATATGCACTATTGGAGTGTTGATAATCCTCATTGGGTAAGGGAGGCAGCATTCCAAGAGCAGAGGGGAGTGAATGTCCGGTTTGGATTCTTGGGAGACCACCTTGTTTGACCATTATTCTTCGTGGGGCATCCAACAGGATCACTTACCTGGAATTCCTCCGTAGTGAGCTACCCTTATTATTAGAGAATGTGCCACTGCAAGTGGGAATGGCGATTTGGTTTAAACACGATAGTGCTTCTCTGCATCGGTCGAGGATCGTCTGCAATCATTTGAACACCTTGGTCATTGGATAAGAAGTCGAGAACCAGTCTCCTGACCTGCTAGATCCCCTGATCTGACACCCCTTGACTTCTTCCTCTGAGGTTATTTAAAAGAACGCGTTTATGCAGAGGAGCTAGACAATCCCGAAACCCTTCGCCAGCATATTACAGTGGCCTGCAGATCTGTTCAACCCGCCATGCTACACCGAGTCAGAGGCTCCATTAGCAGCGTCCCAGGCGTGCATTGCACAAGATGATTGATTACCAGTTAGAGCACTTGCTTCGTTAGAAGAGTGGTATTCCAGGAATAGAAAGAGGGTCATTCCAGCGCAACAAAACATACCAATATGAAACGATATTTCTAATGACACAATTATTCTATGTCTTCAAACTTGTGTGTAATAACCATGTAAATCTCTGATTAGGTAATTTCCTTCTTTTCTGTGTCCAAATGTGTATCTAGGTATAAATGATCCTTATTTAAACTATAGTTATGTATAAACAACTACCTATTTATAGGTTACAAACAAAGAAACATCAAACAATACCGTAAAACATAAATGAAACAATAAAAATGAAAATAATAACCGCTTTCAGACAAATAATTGTAATTTGTGAATATTACGCGGTACCTTCACAGCAAACAGATCACTTGGGAGTCTTGCACTCGTTCCAACTGAGCTACTTAGTAACTTTAGAACTGAACATTCCGTTTAACAAGTGATATTCTCTGGTCCCAGTGAACCTTTGCAAACGTCAGCTGTCTAATTACCATTCGATGCGATAACGTTAATATTAATACTAATTTCATGAGTGTTTAACATCCATGTTAAATACCTGGGCAGAACTTAGTAATGGGGTCGATATTTTCATGTTGCAGTATATAATGTGGATGCGTAAAACTCGAGAATAAAGGACATCCAACTCGCCTTCTTATTTAAACACAATATGTCTGGCCAGCTTTAGTTCACTGGTAGTGTAAACAAAAACAACAGGTTGCAACGGTTCTCATTGGTTGCTGAACATTTTACCACTTTTCCCTATAAAAAAGTTTCTCTTAATTTTCTGCAAAATTATACAAATGTCATATTAAGCTATGCAATGTTCTCTAAATAAGATAGTAGGAGTTATTAATAAACTGAAATTGGTTTAATTTTAATCATTATTACCTTAATATAACTCCATGGCACGACAGTTCACGAGGAACTTTGGCCTACCACCCGGTCACTGTGTCCCCCATCTCGATCCATGACAGACGTCAAGGATGGGGTGTAGTATTGGAGGGTGAGATGTGGTCAGCGTCTCAAACCCCCCTTCTCGGCCGGTTAATACGGTCCTCAGGACCGCTACTTCTCCATCAAGTAGCTCCTCAATTAGCCCTCCCCCTGGGACCTCACGAGGCTCATCCAACCCCCGGACCAGATCTTTTAGCGGGGGGAAAATCCCCACGACGGTACTGGGAATCGAACCCAGGTCTCCCGCTTGGCAAGCAGCCGCGCTACCACCGCGCTAAGGAGACGAACCATTATGACCATAATTTTGCTAAAGCGTCCCATGTGGTTATGAAAGCGTAGTCAGAAGCAGGAAGAGAGTTTATCTAATTTGAGTAACTCCACATGTACCTAGCAATCATCTGGTACAAGAAGAGAAATTATCTGACCTTTTCAATATCTGGCATTAATTACTCCATTCTATCGTAGGCAACAGCAATAGCTAGGAAGTTCGTACCTTTCGCCGTATATAGGTTGCGACCGACCGTCTCGTCGTATTAAAACAAGTCATAGATTAGAAGGCAAGGTGGAGAGGTAAACCAGTCTGCTGTCAAGTAAGTAGTAATGTTTCTACAGAACAAAAACGGCTTATGAGGCATTCATAAAAGCACACCTATTTAGGTAATTAATTATGTACAACACCCATACTGTTACATACATATGACTGATTTCCTTCTTTACATGTGTACATTATTGAAACATCCACGCAATTATAACACGGATTGTAATGTTTACTGATGAATGTGAATTAGTATTAACATAATAAAAGTAATGTCTTAAATATCTTACTAGGTAAAAACCAAAGCAGGAATTAAACTAATTCATTACTCATCTGCAGTCGTATTTCTGAAAACTATGTATGTACTTCTGAAGCCTTTCAAATGAGAACCTCATTCTACGTTCCGAAAAATAAGATTTGTAACACGAAAAAGTTTGTATCACTTCACATATGTGATTGGGGTATATTTGAAATATTTTATCAGTTTCGTATCACCAAGCCAATAGCCTGTGTTAAGATCGAAAAGTGCAGGTTGTATGCAATACATCACGCTGAACCCTGCTTTCTCTTCAATTACATTTTTCATTTTCAGCTTTATTTCAGGTGGGATTTTCTTGGATTGGTATATACGTCGTGACAGTTCTTCTACATTGTGCACAGATCAGTTCAGCTCCAAACCTCTGGAATGTAACAGAGTGATAGTTATGAGTAAGTTTTTGAACAAATTTAAAATCAATAATATGTTTCCGTGAAGATGTTCCGTTACTAGACGTTTGACAGTTTGTATTCTAGAACTGCCATCGGTTTCTAAATAAGTTCATAAATAAGTACACTGTTGGAAAACTTACTATGGTTGTAAACCAATTAATTTTGCTCATATTTGGGCAGAACAAAGATGCTATTCCTTCCTACCGACTGGTTCTGTGTTATGCAGTGATTGTTGTTTTGCAGTAATGGGTTGCACTGTACGCGCCGGGAGGCTGCTTCTTTATGACGTCACATTCAACTCACCTGAGACCTGTTGTAATGCTGGCTACCGCAAGTCTGCTGTGATGGACTCGTTGACGCCCGGTGCCAGTTACCCATCTCTGACATCGTCTTCCTCTCATTCTCATTCTCCATGCTCGTTCCCTCCCCTGTACACAAAACAAGTCATCCATCACTTATTAGGACTGACATAATAGTTTTCAGTATTTTTACTTTTCTACCATGTGCATACAATGTACAATGTACAAATTTAAAATGTAGGTTCGGAATCTTTCAAGGATGTGACACGAAGATTTTCAAGAAAACCCCCCACCCTAAGCTACCGTTTAGATGGAATATTTATAAAAAAAATCTTGATTTCTTCAAATTGGCCCAATATATTTGTATGCTAAATGAAATGCATATCTCAAATTTTCTGGTGATAGCCTGTAAGGTTCTATTCATTCTGAATGAATGTTGTTTAATTGATAAACTCATAAGACAGAGAAAAAATAACTGCACAAAAAATTTAGAGCTCATTAAAACACACAGTTTATACTCAAATACATTTTTGTGAAATTAACCTAGATATTCCTAGTTATTGGTTTTCATTTTAAAATGAATATATATTTCTGAAATGGAAAATCGTTATTCATTTTTCTTTCTCTAGCACGAATGCATAATGTACAAAAAGCGCTTTAGAAAATCTCACTGCATTCCACATCTAAGTCCCATTATTTATCGTTGTTCGTGGCCTTACAAAGCCATGCTTGGTTGCTCTCATTCATGGTTACAGTCTCTGGAGATTATAGGGAAAAATCTTGGCTAGAGAAAAACTCCCACCTCTAACCGGCAATATTAATGAAAAAAAAAAAAGTAAATTGTAAATTATATGTACCTCTCGCAGGTGCTCTACGGACCAGCCGTCGTTTGTTTGTGATTGCACCTGTTACGAACACGAGACTTATCAGTTTTGTTTACATCAAGTCTGGTTCTAAGGCTAAAGTTCCTGATGTTGAAACTCACCTCTTATTTAGACCATCATTTTAACTGAGCTGTTTCACACCATCTTGTGAATGCTTAATATTTGTATTTCTGCTATTGATAATAACGATGTGCTTTCTCATTAGTTTTACATAGCTTAATTTTCACCATAAATAAAATTTAAGGACCATCCAACCGTTGTAAAAGGATGTTATCTCATAGAAAATTCCGCAGGCTGGAAGGTATAATTCAGGATCTCCAAAAAGATTCAAATACGCATTAAGACATATTTAAGAACTCCTACACCACGTTTTTTGTGGTACTAATAACGGAACAACATATAGGATTAAAATGGCTACTTATTTATTTTGGTCGTCTTTTTAGCGCAGTGGTAGTCAAGCGGGAGACCTAGCTTCTATTCCCGGTGTCGATGTGGGGAACCTTCCCCCGCTGAGGATCCTGGTCCGGGGTGCACTCAGCCTCGTGAGTCCCTGGGGGGAATTATGAGTTCAATTAGATACTCAAGAAACCTCAGTATATCCAAGTTTTTAACTTAAAAAAGAAAACTAGAGGAAATGATCTTCTCTGCTTAGAGGCCAGCTTCGTTTACCACCCAAACCAACAGCAGCATTTAACCATTTAGCACTTAAAGCCTGTCTGTCACTAACAAATTATATGACATAATTGACGTGGTTTAACGAGAACTACATTTTTGTCTATCTGTTACGTTTAACCGTTATGAAATATTCTGAAAGAACTCACTCTGCAGAATAAAGAAGTCTTCACATGCTATTCCCAGAATACTCAAAGTATGCATTTTGTTTGTGATGTAATTATATTTAATATACGGTATTTTAATCAAAATTGTTAGAGAAAATTTTGAGAAAAGCATTTTCAAAAATGTTTCTATGTAAAGAGTACTTTGTGGTGCGGAGATTTGTTTGAAAATCTTCGTGTCGCATCCTTGGAAGATATTAAACATAAATACCAGTTTGGTTTTTTAATGATATTTTCGATTTTGAGCTATGCTGTCCACACACACATACACACAAACATTGCACATCGTATGCACATACGTGCTAGAGTAAGTAAATATAGCAACAATTTACTAGTAGGCAGGGATTTTGGCAATCCCCTTGATGGTAGCATGATACACTCACTTACTACAGGATATATAAAACATTGATTAGACCAGTAGGCACATATGGGACAGAAACTGGCACATCGACCAAGAGGCATTCAGAAAATTTGAACGTAAGATAGATAATAAGAAGGTTATATGGCCCTGTAGTAGAACACGGAGTGTGAAGAATGCGTTATAATGAAGCTATAAAAGGAAAAGCTATAGTACGTTTTATAGAAACATTAAAACTGCTATCGGTGGGTCATCTACAAAGAGTGGAGATGACTAAACTACCTTTAGGAGTGTCAATAGCAAGATTGTACTGGACATGAAAAAAAAAAAAAAGACCAAGAATGAGATGAAGGTGATTGGATGGAGAGACTGCAGTGTCGGATAGTAAGTAATCACGCCTTTCATATAGTAATGACACGTATTCGTAGATCAAGAAGTGAGGACCTGACTTGTGACCAAGCTTAGGCGGTAATCGCGAGATCCATTTCTTCTTTATATGCCCGCATTGTATGGTTCAACTTCGATTTGATATGAAATTAACCCTGGAGTGCAAACCCTATTTCTATAATAGTGCTTAAAGCAAGCGACACTAAGGTTCCGACAGACTATGAAGGGTTAATATTAAATATGAGGGTGGGACAGTAATTACTATTATTATTATTATTATTATTCTGTGTGGAAATTTGTGGCAAAAGAAGCCAACATGACCGCTTAACAGTTAAGTTGTAATCATGGTTTAAGGAAGAGCCAATACAAAATGTAACGTTCAGAAGAAGAAATATAAAAATCCCGCTCGAGTTCTCTTTTGCAGCAGCGGCTTTGTATGAGTATTCTCAAGTTGGCTGTCGCTGATGAACGAGGAAGGGAGAGCAGGTGATGGTTTGGTACTCATGCCACTGGTTTACATGCAGTCACATCTTCGGTCAAAGGAGAGAAGGGCCCAAGTAATGGCACGCTTGGAAGGTGTAAAAGCTACATGTGGTTTATGCTTTTCTTGCTTTAAAAAGTCACTATGATTTTACTGCCAAATGCAATATGTTTACAATATAAAACAGCCTAAAATACTTGTATTTTATGGTTGAAAGTTAGTTTAATATGCAGTTATCCCTACTGTACAAATGGTATTTCTGTAGAAGAAGGTCCTAGGTTCAATCCCGCGGAGAACGATGGATTTTTTCGGGCGTAAAACTCTTCCTGGCTTCCTTCGGAAGGAAAATATAGTCCCGTGTCGTAGATTTACGGCACGTAAAATACCCTCGAGTCTGATAAAGAGGCATCTGAGCAAGATTAGGCTGTCTTTCACGTACAATGGGATGGTGAGGACGTTATAAGTCCTGACAGGTTATGAAGGGTTATGAAATTTGAGCGTGGCACAGTAATCATTAATTATTACAAAATGTTGATTTTAGAGACAAAAGAAGGCTATAGGACAAATTAACAATTATTTAGTAGGCATAATTTAAGGAAGAGGTAAACAGAAAGCGTTATTTTCAGAAGGAGCGGGACGTTTTAGAGCAGGGGCAAGTAGGACATCAATGATACGAGAGGGAGAACACATTGCGGCATTTTCTGGCTAATTGATCGATCAATACACATCATGTGACCTACGAACAGTACATTCTTAAGAGCTTTGTCATCAAATACACTGATTCAATAGCTGGGTAAATCTAAGTAATATCTCAAGTTTTCATTTGATGTGGAGTGTACATGGAGGTGTATGCCCTCTAGTAATTAGCGCCTAGAGACCTCAGGTAAACGTCTGTTACTAATGTCAATGGAGTGGGTAGTCTCGGCGGGGGAGAGCCTCCCTACAAAATGGTGTATGCTCGCGTCGATATCATGACAATGATGCTGGTTATATAATAATAATAATAACAATAATAATAACAATAATAATAACAATAATAATAATGGCCATAATAATATTGAATAATAAAATATAACAAAGTTCCTGTACATGCACACGAAAGTTAGTTTTATTATCCAGGTAACCGTAGATTTTATGAACCTTATTTACAATAAGAATCTTACTTTTTAACATCGCTTTTTCACTTCATACGACCGCAAAAAACAGTCAAAGGTTTACCACATCAGAGATACATATTTCAAACCCTTTTAATTATATCGTTATTTATCTCTTCACTCCTCTATTTCCCGACCTCAGGATCCAGCGAAAAAAACACACGATCCAAAACTTCTCCTCAGGCAGAAGGATATACATTTCTTTTGGCTGAATGTTGAAGGATAATATAAATTTGCAGTGAACTCTATTTTTATGATCAACTTTATGTTTGCCATGTTTTTCCCATATTATTTGATGAATTTTAATGACTCCCAAAGAAACTTTGGAATAAAAAAAAACTCATTCAAGTTTTTACATTTAGGATGAGGTAAATTAATATTTCTAAAGTAATATGCTATATGAAGTGTGATTACGAGTATTTACTTAATCAGATCCTTCTATACTGTAACAGATATCTTAATTGATTCAAAAATTGTTTACAAATAAAGCGTTTAATTCACTCGACGCTTCGACGCGTAGACATTTGAGGGCTTTCTCAAAGCATTGCTCTCACGCCACTGCGCGCTAACACTCCAGCCGAAGACGACTCACAACAATTCACTCAATTGGCTAACAACTCTTCCTTATGTAGCTGTGAATAACGCTACAGAAGTTTCTAGAAGCTATTCGAAGCAGTGGAAGATTCTGGATGTGGCGGTTGATGTCTCACATTCAAGAATTTTCTGTTACTGGTGCAGCGCTTCTTGTGTTTACCGCATTCCAGGTCTTCCAGCTACGCCTACTCACATACCAGGACAATGGTGAAAACGGCCGCACACGGCAGTATAGCATAGGATAAGACGCGAGGGAATTCGGAACTCGATCTAGAATATTTTGTAACCCTTTTGGGGCACCCCCGGGGGAGGAAAGGAGCGAGAGAGAACGGAAGGCGACCGATTGATGCTAGTACTCTCCCCGCCCCCCCCTTGTAGGCTTAGGCATTTTACTGGGATGTGCGATGGCACACAAACATGATCAGTGTGTGTGGTGAGTAGCATAACGGTATGTCAGTTAAACACCAAAATTGGTATTCAAGTTCAGCATTTTCCAAGGATAAGACACGAAGATTTTCAAGAAAGAAAAAAAAAAAACACTCTAAACTACCCTCTAAGTGAAACACTATTCTTAAATTAGGATCGAACCCGGGTCATCTAGGAGGAGACGAGCGGTATAACTATTCACTGATAGAGCTACCACTTCCGTACTTATAGTTTTCTCAACAGGGGAGTCGCCATTCGTATTTGATTTGTTTTACTTCTGGCCATGCAAAGAGAACCGAATTGCATCATCACACATTGAGCAGCTTTTAAAATATTTGACTATTGCTTTATTTCCCTTCTACTTTGATGGATCTAAATAACAAGACCATTTTCTAATTTTGTCCTGAGTTAGAAAATAGGTTTTAGGTAAGAAAAGTTTATTGCTGAAGCGGTTGAGAAAGTAATGTGAATGAAAGATCAGTTATTGGCAACCATAATCATGTATTTTGTGGTGAAATGTTGATAACGATTTTTTAATACAAAACAATTGCTTCTCTACCTATTAAGTAGGACGTAAACATAAATATGTATACATTATGATAAATAATAACTTCTGTTTTGTTGCACAGTCGCACTTAGAGTGGACACGTGCGCGAGCTTTGTTACCGCTGTAACGATACAACATTTAGATTCATGAACTATCTCTGTGAAATTTACAACTGCCCTTAAGAACTTTAAGAAAACCCTTGCTTTGACCTGCTCTGTCATAACAAGTGAAAAGTGACATCCCTGTTGCTTTGTGCTCCTCTCTGGAAAATCCTCTTTGTTGGGTCATAACCCGCCCCCCCCCCGGGTGTGTTCAAAACTAGACCTAGAGTTGCTGAGTCTGAGATGACAGGAAGCACGCTACTACAACCCACGAGACGAATTTCTTTCTTCCCCCGGAGAAAGCTGTTAGTAAACAGTCGGGTAGGTCAAGGCATGTCCGCTGCTTTCAGCGAGTTGCTGTTGTTTGCAGGGACGCATACTTCCAATTAACAGCTCCGCCTGCATTTTCTCTCTCAGCGTCCGCTTGGAAAATAATGTCCGTACAGTCGCTTTAAAAGCTGGCTTTGCGATTCTAAAAATGTTGGTCTTTCGCTCTCAACAAAAGAATATCGAATAAACTTTGATTCCTTCAAATTACTGTAGTGTGTGTTCATTAGAGAACGTAGATTAAGACATAAGTTAGTTAACTTTTTAAGCCAATATATGTAAATTGACACCAAATTATCTCTTCAAAATGTCCTATCTGATACGTAAACCGAAGCTTCAGATGTACAGCTATGTACAGCTGTTCTGGAGTTACTGCGTGCTCCGATGGGTGTGGCGCTACGTCCATCCAACAGTTCAGCCCGTGACACACCAATGCGTGCTCCGATGGGTGTGGCGCTTCGTTCATCCAACAGTTCAGCCCGTGACACACCAATACGTGCTCCGATGGGTGTGGAGCTACGTCCATACAATAGTTCAGCCCGTGACACACCAATGCGTGCTCCGATGGGTGTGGCGCTTCGTCCATCCAACAGTTCAGCCCGTGACACACCAATACGTGCTCCGATGGGTGTGGCGCTACGTCCATCCAACAGTTCAGCCCGTGACACACCAATACGTCCTCCGATGGGTGTGGCGCTACGTCCATCCAACAGTTCAGCCCGTGACACACCAATACGTGCTCCGATGGGTGTGGAGCTACGTCCATTCAATAGTTCAGCCCGTGACACACCAATGCGTGCTCCGATGGGTGTGGCGCTTCGTCCATCCAACAGTTCAGCCCGTGACACACCAATACGTCCTCCGATGGGTGTGGCGCTACGTCCATCCAACAGTTCAGCCCGTGACACACCAATACGTCCTCCGATGGGTGTGGAGCTACGTCCATCCAACAGTTCAGCCCGTGACACACCAATGCGTGCTCCGATGGGTGTGGCGCTTCGTCCATCCAACAGTTCAGCCCGTGACACACCAATACGTCCTCCGATGGGTGTGGAGCTACGTCCATCCAACAGTTCAGCCCGTGACACACCAATGCGTGCTCCGATGGGTGTGGCGCTTCGTCCATCCAACAGTTCAGCCCGTGACACACCAATACGTCCTCCGATGGGTGTGGCGCTACGTCCATCCAACAGTTCAGCCCGTGACGCACCAATACGTGCTCCGATGGGTGTGGCGCTCCGTCCATCCAACAGTTCAGCCCGTGGCACACCAATACGTGCTCCGATGGATGTGGCGCTACGTCCATCCAACAGTTCAGCCCGTGGCACACCAATACGTGCTGCGATGGGTGTGGCGCTACTTCCATCCAACAGTTCAGCCCGTGGCAAACCAATACGTGCTCCGATGGGTGTGGCGCTACGTACAACCCACCAGTTCAGCCCGTAGCACACCAATACGTGCTTCGATAGGTGTGGCCCAGCCCGTGGCACACCAACACAACGCTCGAAGCAACATGCAGTATTCTACCCAGCTGTGTTCTCGCACAGCTCAATAATGGATGAATAAATAAATGTATTCATTCAAATATCAATTTGCATCAGTCGCACGTATGCACAGACGGCACATGATTTTGTAGAACACAAAATAATAAGCAATATTAAAATAATAGAAAGAGTGAACACGAAATATAAAAAGACAAACCTATTCAAACATAGCTTCACATCACTCACATTCCGATGCGGCGTGCCCTATTATGGTAAACAACTACACTTAATAGAAATACATACACACAACACAAAATATGTAAAGCATTATTACCGCTTATTAGCTCTGCTTATCGCCCCCTCTTCCAAACTATTAGCCTTCTTAGACCTCAGCTTTCTCGCCTTAAGTAAAAATTTACCTGCCCCATCTGCGTCTGCCATGCCTGATTGTTGTGACATTAAAAATATACATTTGGATTAGATACCCTATTATTTTTATTGTAAAGGTTAAAATTTGAATATTAGTAGTTACGATCTTTCAACGTGAAAAATTATAGTCTGCCAGTAGCATCCAACATACTCCTTACTCTCCATTCGGAGTGGCAAAGGATTGCTGTAAGTACTTTTCCCTCCATTCCCCGTACCCGTACATCTTGGCAAGATATGCACCCACGACTCTTTTTTCTCCTCGCAAATGGGGCAGATTCTCACACCATTCTCGTCAGTAATTCTTATCAACCGCCATGCTCTTTCATGCGAGCCCCTGCTTAATGAGTTTGGTACCTGTTTTGATGTATTGCTCCATACCTCTCTCCGATTTTAGTCCAGAATGTATGTTCAACGAAATCTTCTCTGTGCATTACACAATTGTTTGCTGTCTGGGTTTCCAAACATTTATTTAATTTTGATGCGCACATTGAAGCACCTCGCATTCTCAGCTATTCTCGGTAGCAGACTGCCCAAATGAGAGATTGGTTTCCGTGAACGATTCTCATCCAATATTAAACTGCTCTGATTTTGCACTCTAAGGCACAATATGTGCCCCGAATTCCCTCATTATTCCATAACTGGCCGTACCCCTCCCTCTCTCCCTCCAGCACCAAGAATTCCTTTAAAAAATCTGATCCTCGCCTGTTGCAAACTGCGCGGCAGCTTTAGCGTTGTACCGGCCTGCTTAAAATGTCATGCTCGCAAACCAAGGTGCAGAGGAGACCTTAATCCCTCCGCCTCAGTTCGGCTCGGATATGAGGAAGAAACAGCGGGGTATGTGAGAAAGGGAGCGTGTTACAAGCGTACAAAGAGCAATATTACTCAAAATGCAAGAGTGAGTGGTCAATATAGTATAGAGTTGGTAAGGTTACTCTACTTAATTAACAGCGCGGCGAAGTGTTAAAAACGCAATACAAATATAATGAAAGAGGAAGATTACGCGCAAAAGAAGCGAGGCCGAGAATAATAAATCAATTTAAATAATACTTTCTTAAGACTTACTCTTCCAGAACTTGCAAGCCAGCGACTGGGATCTGTTAAAGAACAGAGGCTCTGCATCAGAGAAAAGCCAAAATGTGGGATTCGGTTGATGCCTGGTATGAAAGTGAGGAGGTTGGTCATATCAAATGATGGTGAAATAGATCACAGAAAAGATTATAATGGATAAATTGTTGGAATGAAGGCGGGGAAACTGGACGGCCCTGAGAAAGCCCACCCAAACGCCGCTTCGTCCACCACAAATTACACATGCAGTCTCATGGGTAACTAATACTGACTTCCTAACGTGAATTCAAATTTAAAGTATGGATTGACTGCTCACAAGGAACCTTGGCTTACCGCCCGGCCGCTGCGTCCCCCATCTCGGTGCATGACAGACATAATGGATGGGGTGCAGTATTGGAGGGTGAGCCCTGGTCAGCGCCCCGGGCGGTTAATGTGGTCCTCATGACCTGAAGCCGCCAATTCTCCATCAAGTATCTCCTCAATTGGCTCCCAAGGACCTCACAAGGCTGAGTGCACCTCGGTCCAGGTGCCTCAGCGGGGGGAAAATCACTAGGCCGGCACTGAAATCGAACTCAGGGGTCCCTTATTACCAGGCAGTATTGTAAAATAACCGGACACGATAAGTATTTTTGTGAATGTTAAGTTTGAACTTTTATCAATCAATCAGAGGGATGTTCAAAATTCTCTAGCCATCACTAATTACACCACTTCTACATTTGGCTATATTATAAGAATTCAAGTGCTTCACTTTTGTTTATAAAACGCTATTCCTACGTTTAAATTTCTCTATGTATATTACGCTTCTCACAAACAAGAAAATCCTTTAATCCATGCTGAGAGTGGCTATAAAGGAAATAGAGGACAGAAGCTGTTCATGTGCGTGTGCATGTTGCCGTGGTAGCTCAATGGTTAGGGCAACCAGGTGGAATTCCGGATTTGCCCTGTCTATATATCCAGACTGGTGTTTATTTGTAACCAAAGCGGCCGACACTTTTAAATTAAAGTTCGGCAAGAAAATAACATTACGTGATGAATGTTAAAGACGGTTCGCGTGCCTCAGGCTCTACGTTGTGTGTTTAGAAAAATAGAAAACATCCAAACATTAAAGTGAACTTTGTAAGAGAATTGTTATCTGCTATATTCGGGTTTGTTTGGGTCCAAACTCGGCGCCCTCACTGACTCAGCTTGGAATGGCTACATTGGTGGTCGTCATTCAACTCAACTCAGTGACTCGGCTGCCTAAGCGCTGGCCTTCTGATCCTAAGGTCTCGATTCGAACTCAGCCTAAACAGATAGATTTTAAGTGTGCTTAAAGGCGGCAGCCTCATCTCAGTAGATTTACTGTCATGTAAAAGAGCTCTTGGGGGACGAAATTCCGGCAATTAGAGCCCGGCAATTGCATCGTTGTTAACAATTAAATGAATTTTCATTTCAATATTTATAGCGACTTGAAAGAACATTCTGACGCCTTGATAAGCAGTTTCCACGCTTTTATTGTGGTTCCCTTCAATATCCGCTTCTTGAACAAAATCCAATACATCTATCTAAGAATTTGAATACACGGGTGTTACAAGGTTGTCCACTGTCAACCAGGCTTTTTATTTATATACAGGGTGTTAATGAACTACACCGAAATAATTTGCGAGATTGTGCACGTGACTGATATAAGTAATTTGAGATCGGCGATGCATGGTCCCCGGATAAACATAAAGTTAAACGTGTGGGTATCAGGTGGTGCTAAGTCGGTGCTAAAGCAAAGCAGGTTGAAAAAATGTCTTAGAATGTCTTTAAAACTGCTGCTCGAGTATAGAAATATCGATTTTTAGCAGCCTGTTGCTAGCGTTCTCATGTCGCAAAAATCGTAAAATCTCGAACTAATCACTTGACAGTGCGACACTGAGCATTCATTAACTACGTTCTTGAGTTATGTACCCTACTCTGGAGGCGTTTTCTCAACTGCTCTGGTGGCTTAATGCGTAAAGCGGGAAGCTGCTATTCCAAAGGTCATGAGTTCGATTTGTCATAGAGTAAATGTTTTTATTATTATTTCTTTCATTCCAGACAAAGTGCTGCGATACGTGAACGAGACCTCAACTCGGAAACTATCTTTCACTGTTTTTCTCCATTTTTTCCAGTTTCCTATATTTCCTTGTTATTCTTAACGTTTTTCTGTTACATATACATACACAAACATAGACACATTTACAAACACAGAAACACCCATACCCAAGGCGGGACTCGAACCCACGGTCCTGTGCACCACGAAGCGCCACCGGGGTCGGCAAATCACTTGAAAGCCAGTATCATAACCACTACGCTAGAGAGTTACGCTGTAATATGTCCCTTCGTTTTTCGTATTGAGCTCTCGAATGGTTCATAAATTAGCCAGTGGCGTACTGGCACTTTAGAAACTTATAGCCGTTACTTCGACATTTCAATAAACAGGTCATAAGTCTCCTATCTTAAATTACTTATTTAAATAATCTACACATTCTGTGAAAATATTTCGGTATAGTTCATTAACATTCTGTATATATATATATATATATATATATATATATATATATATATATATATATGTGTGTGTGTGTGTGTGTGTTTGTGTGTGTTCTAGGTGGGTCGTCTACTTTGCGCGGTGGTAGCGCAGCTATTACCAAGCGGTAAACATGCGTTCGTTTCCCGGTACCGGCGTGGGGATTTTCCCCCCGCTGTGACACCTGGACCGAGGTATACTCAGCCTCGTAAGGTCCTTGGGGGGCCAATTGAAATGCTACTTGATTCAGAAGTGGCGGCTTCAGGTCATGAGGACCGCATTAACCGCCTGGGGGAGGGCTCGAGGCGATGATCAGGTCTCACCCTCCAATACTGATGTCTGTCATGGACAGAGATGGGGTACGCAGCGGCCGGGCGGTAGGACATGGAGTTATTATATTATAGTGGAGATAACGGGATTGTGGAAAAAACAAAGCGACTTCAGGAACTCGTTTAGGGACAAGAATAATACAAACAATGGTTTTCACGGATAATCAAATATTGATAGCCAAAAACGAGGACGAACTTAAAAAAAATGGTATATAGGTTATTATAAATAGCAAAAACATACAACCCAGAAATATCTACAGACAAAACTAAAGCAATGACATTTGAAGGTATTCTTGCAATTCGGTCTAAAGTAATCCTAGAAAAAATTAATTTCCTCGGGTGTCAAATAACACCTGGATCAAAAACAGATATTAATACAAATTTAATAAATCTAGTTACATAACAGATACAATAAAAAGAGATTTAAATAATAAAGCAAGAAAATATTCTGTAACAAGATTGTATAAAAATCTGATGTGTACCATTCACATGACTTTCTCTACATCTCGGCAACAAACTATTCTTAAAAAGCTTATGCTTCTTTTTACTTCATGCTAATCAGAAAAAATTAGCAGAAATAATCATATCACTTGCTTCCTTGAAAGTAGAAGCGAAATAAGGGAGTACCATAGGTTAAAGTGATAATCAAAAGCTGGTTGCCATGTGACTGAAGTTCCTTTGTTTGTATGGACAGTAGTTGACAAATTCCTGTATGAGAAAAGTATGTTTTTCATAGCAGAAACCAAAAACAGGGAATGTCTCAAAAATGATGAACTCCACGAAAAAAGTGTATATAACGTAAATTGTGTGTTTTAACGTGTTCTACATTTTTGTGTAGTAAGTTTTTGTCCATCTCTCGCGGTTTAGCAGTTATTCAAAATTTCGTAAAATTCACCCAAAATAAACTACTCCTCAGAGGCTATTCTCAGAAAATTTAAGATATGCATTTTATTTGTCAGGTAAATATATTTAATATACGATATTTTAATCAAAATCGTTAGAGCAATTTTTGTGAAAATCAAAATTTTCGAAAAAAAGGTCCATGTAGAGGGTAGTTTGGGGGGGGGGATTTTCTCAAAATCTTCCTGTCGCATCCCTGGAAGATACTAAACTTAAATACCAAATTTGGTATTTTACCGACTTTTCATTTTTGAGTTATCGTGTTCACAGACACACGGACACACTGACACACGGACACACTGACCCACGGACCTTTTTCTGAAAATACTTTTTTTGGATACAGGTGACTCTAAAACATATATTTCCGATGAAATCTCGATATCGAATTTTTTGGTGGAGCGCAATACTTTCTCTATACACTGTGCACATAGTACGTGTTGAGAAAGTAAAATTGACTGTCCCAATTATAACATACGGTTCAGAAACATGGACAATTATAACACACGGTTCAGAAACATGGATAATTATAGCATACGGTTCAAAAACATGGAAAATTATAACATACGGTTCAGAAACATGGACAATTATAGCATACGCTTCAGAAACATGGACAATTATAGCATACGGTTCAGAAACATGGACAATTATAACATACGGTTCAGAAACATGGACAATTATAACACACGGTTCAGAAACATGCACAATTATGACATACGGTTCAGAAACATGGACAATTATAACATACGGTTCAGAAACATGTACAATTATAGCATACGGTTCAGAAACATGGACAATTATAACATACGGTTCAGAAACATGGACAATTATAGCATACGGTTCAGAAACATGGACAATTATAACATACGGTTCAGAAACATGGACAATTATAACATACGGTTCAGAAACATGGACAATTATAACAAACGGTTCAGAAACATGGACAATTATGACATACGGTTCAGAAACATGGACAATTATAACAAACGGTTCAGAAACATGGACAATTATAACAAACGGTTCAGAAACATGTACAATTATAGCATACGGTTCAGAAACATGTACAATTATAGCATACGGTTCAGAAACATGGACAATTATAGCATACGGTTCAGAAACATGTACAATTATAGCATACGGTTCAGAAACATGTACAATTATAGCATACGGTTCAGAAACATGTACAATTATAGCATACGGTTCAGAAACATGTACAATTATAGCATACGGTTCAGAAACATGTACAATTATAACATACAGTTCAGAAACATGGACAATTATAGCATACGGTTCAGAAACATGGACAATTATAACAAACGGTTCAGAAACATGGACAATTATAACAAACGGTTCAGAAACATGTACAATTATAGCATACGGTTCAGAAACATGGACAATTATAACATACGGTTCAGAAACATGGACAATTATAACAAACGGTTCAGAAACATGTACAATTATGACATACGGTTCAGAAACATGTACAATTATAGCATACGGTTCAGAAACATGGACAATTATAACATACGGTTCAGAAACATGGACAATTATAACAAACGGTTCAGAAACATGGACAATTATAGCATACGGTTCAGAAACATGGACAATTATAACATACGGTTCAGAAACATGGACAATTATAACATACGGTTCAGAAACATGGACAATTATAGCATACGGTTCAGAAACATGGACAATTATAGCATACGGTTCAGAAACATGGACAATTATAACAAACGGTTCAGAAACATGGACAATTATAACATACGGTTCAGAAACATGGACAATTATGACATACGGTTCAGAAACATGGACAATTATAACAAACGGTTCAGAAACATGTACAATTATAGCATACGGTTCAGAAACATGGACAATTATAACATACGGTTCAGAAACATGGACAATTATAACAAACGGTTCAGAAACATGTACAATTATGACATACGGTTCAGAAACATGTACAATTATAGCATACGGTTCAGAAACATGGACAATTATAACATACGGTTCAGAAACATGGACAATTATAACAAACGGTTCAGAAACATGGACAATTATAACATACGGTTCAGAAACATGGACAATTATAGCATACGGTTCAGAAACATGGACAATTATAACACACGGTTCAGAAACATGGACAATTATAACAAACGGTTCAGAAACATGGACAATTATAACAAACGGTTCAGAAACATGGACAATTATAGCATACGGTTCAGAAACATGGACAATTATAACATACGGTTCAGAAACATGGACAATTATAACATACGGTTCAGAAACATGGACAATTATAACACACGGTTCAGAAACATGGACAATTATAACACACGGTTCAGAAACATGGACAATTATAACATACGGTTCAGAAACATGGACAATTATAGCATACGGTTCAGAAACATGGACAATTATAACACACGGTTCAGAAACATGGACAATTATAACAAACGGTTCAGAAACATGGACAATTATAACACACGGTTCAGAAACATGGACAATTATAACA
Organism: Hymenopus coronatus; assembly: GCA_030762935.1. Taxonomy (NCBI): domain Eukaryota; kingdom Metazoa; phylum Arthropoda; class Insecta; order Mantodea; family Hymenopodidae; genus Hymenopus; species Hymenopus coronatus. Next base: position 140,522,379 of record CM060888.1, on the reverse strand, counting down.
AACGGTTCAGAAACATGGACAATTATAGCATACGGTTCAGAAACATGGACAATTATAACATACGGTTCAGAAACATGGACAATTATAACAAACGGTTCAGAAACATGGACAATTATAACATACGGTTCAGAAACATGGACAATTATAACAAACGGTTCAGAAACATGGACAATTATAACAAACGGTTCAGAAACATGGACAATTATAACATACGGTTCAGAAACATGGACAATTATAACAAACGGTTCAGAAACATGGACAATTATAACATACGGTTCAGAAACATGGACAATTATAACAAACGGTTCAGAAACATGGACAATTATAACACACGGTTCAGAAACATGGACAATTATAACATACGGTTCAGAAACATGGACAATTATAACAAACGGTTCAGAAACATGGACAATTATAACATACGGTTCAGAAACATGTACAATTATAACATACGGTTCAGAAACATGTACAATTATAACATACGGTTCAGAAACATGGACAATTATAACACACGGTTCAGAAACATGTACAATTATAGCATACGGTTCAGAAACATGGACAATTATAACATACGGTTCAGAAACATGGACAATTATGACATACGGTTCAGAAACATGTACAATTATAACATACGGTTCAGAAACATGTACAATTATAGCATACGGTTCAGAAACATGGACAATTATAACATACGGTTCAGAAACATGGACAATTATGACATACGGTTCAGAAACATGGACAATTATAACATACGGTTCAGAAACATGGACAATTATAACATACGGTTCAGAAACATGGACAATTATAACACACGGTTCAGAAACATGGACAATTATAACAAACGGTTCAGAAACATGGACAATTATAACACACGGTTCAGAAACATGGACAATTATAACAAACGGTTCAGAAACATGTACAATTATAACATACGGTTCAGAAACATGGACAATTATAACACACGGTTCAGAAACATGTACAATTATAGCATACGGTTCAGAAACATGTACAATTATAACATACGGTTCAGAAACATGGACAATTATAACACACGGTTCAGAAACATGTACAATTATAGCATACGGTTCAGAAACATGGACAATTATAACATACGGTTCAGAAACATGGACAATTATGACATACGGTTCAGAAACATGTACAATTATAACATACGGTTCAGAAACATGTACAATTATAGCATACGGTTCAGAAACATGGACAATTATAACATACGGTTCAGAAACATGGACAATTATGACATACGGTTCAGAAACATGGACAATTATAACATACGGTTCAGAAACATGGACAATTATAACATACGGTTCAGAAACATGGACAATTATGACATACGGTTCAGAAACATGTACAATTATAACATACGGTTCAGAAACATGTACAATTATGACATACGGTTCAGAAACATGTACAATTATAACATACGGTTCAGAAACATGGACAATTATAACATACGGTTCAGAAACATGGACAATTATAGCATACGGTTCAGAAACATGTACAATTATAACATACGGTTCAGAAACATGGACAATTATGACATACGGTTCAGAAACATGGACAATTATAACATACGGTTCAGAAACATGTACAATTATAGCATACGGTTCAGAAACATGGACAATTATAACATACGGTTCAGAAACATGTACAATTATAGCATACGGTTCAGAAACATGGACAATTATGACATACGGTTCAGAAACATGTACAATTATAACATACGGTTCAGAAACATGGACAATTATAACACACGGTTCAGAAACATGTACAATTATAGCATACGGTTCAGAAACATGGACAATTATGACATACGGTTCAGAAACATGGACAATTATAGCATACGGTTCAGAAACATGGACAATTATAGCATACGGTTCAGAAACATGGACAATTATAGCATACGGTTCAGAAACATGGACAATTATAGCATACGGTTCAGAAACATGGACAATTATAGCATACGGTTCAGAAACATGGACAATTATAGCATACGGTTCAGAAACATGGACAATTATAGCATACGGTTCAGAAACATGGACAATTATAACATACGGTTCAGAAACATGGACAATTATAACAAACGGTTCAGAAACATGGACAATTATAACATACGGTTCAGAAACATGGACAATTATGACATACGGTTCAGAAACATGGACAATTATGACATACGGTTCAGAAACATGTACAATTATAGCATACGGTTCAGAAACATGGACAATTATAACATACGGTTCAGAAACATGGACAATTATAGCATACGGTGCAGAAACATGGACAATTATAACATACGGTTCAGAAACATGGACAATTATAGCATACGGTTCAGAAACATGGACAATTATAACATACGGTTCAGAAACATGGACAATTATAGCATACGGTGCAGAAACATGGACAATTATAACATACGCTTCAGAAATATGGACAATTATAGCATACGGTGCAGAAACATGGACAATTATAACATACGGTTCAGAAACATGGACAATTATAGCATACGGTGCAGAAACATGGACAATTATAACATACGCTTCAGAAACATGGACAATTATAACATACGGTTCAGAAACATAGACAATTATAACATACGGTTCAGAAACATGGACAATTATAACATACGGTTCAGAAACATAGACAATTATAACATACGCTTCAGAAACATGGACAATTATAACATACGGTTCAGAAACATAGACAATTATAACATACGGTTCAGAAACATGGACAACATAAAAGAAATATTTAAATTGCAGAAATGATGTTCCTCAGAAACATAGCTGGATACACTGGACCAGGAAAAAAATAAAATAATCAAATATGACAACTAAAGATAGAATAATTAAACAGAATAGCAAGCGAATATGGAACAAACTGGAAGCAACACTTAAACAGAATGAAGGAAAATAGAATTCCAAAAGTTGGTACATTTGCCAGCCCCAAGGGCAAAGAATTCTAAGCCGTGTTGTAGAAGAAGAAAACCATGTATCAAACATTGGCGAAAAGCCATGTTTAAGCATCGAATTAATACGTCACAATCGATTCCAATACCCTCAACCCTTCTTTATCCCACATCACTCACGTTATCAGTATTAGCATGATTTATTCGGATATCAAATTTTGCGTAACATTCCAAAGTATAACGCGAGTTCGAATCTCGCTTAGCTGAGTTACCCGGATAAGGCTATTTTACGGGGTTTTTCCTTATCTTGAGAAGACGAATGTCCAGTAAGTTTAAGATCGTTTGAGCATCTTTCACCAATTTCATTCATCGTCCGATATGACCAACTAGGTTAAAGATCGTTAAGCTACCTCCCCCCCTAAAAATATTAAATTTATGATAAAATACATAAAATGAAGTTGTTGATAGACAGATTGCCCAACTCTTGGTGAAAAGTTCCGATCTATTGACGAGATATGTCGCGCAAACATTAGTTTCAACTGCACTTCACTTTATTGTATTTTGCAGAATAATTTGTTAACGTGTGGTAAAACATATAATTTCCATTCCATAGAAAACGGAGTTCCCAAACATTTTGTGGTGTACCGCGCCTTTTAACTTAGAATAGCAGCTGAACCAACCACTAACCAACTTTATGCTGAAAAAGAGTGATTTCTTACCGACATATTTTAAGATGTTTTAATGCAAATATTTTAAATACCTTCGACTGTGGAGTCACGTAAGTATCGATTTATTCGCGATCCGAAACGTGAAATAGCGCATGAACAATTGCCAAAATTACCGTAAAATGTTTTAAAAACTGATTTCGCATGTTAACAGTTTTACCATTTGCATATCTGCATATTTCAGTCATAATGGCGCCGTCAAGGCGGTTAGACCCCTTATCTTACACCAAGGCGGCCAGGGGACCGATTGTGGAAGAGCGGCGTCTGGATGGTTTTCTCCGAGTTCTCCGGTTTCTTCCGCATTTCATTCAAGCAATTTTTCCATCATTTCATCCATTTCACCTTCATTTCATATACTTTTCTTTTTCACGCTCATGACGATCCCCCGTTCCAGGTTCTTCATCTCTGAGTCAAAGTTATTTGACTCCTCCACAGACGTCTAACCCTATGCAATTGCCTGAACATCCGAGGGGTGTAAATGATTTTAGCCACAATCAGAGTGTAACAGAATGTACTTCATGCAGGCTATATCTTTTTAAGATCTGACACACATGACTTTCTCTAGGTATTCTGCAACATATTATTCTTAGAAAAACTGGTTCTTCTCTCTACTGTTTATTAATAAAGGTAACAGAATATTACAAAAATGGTCGTATTAATTACTTCCTTATAAGTAAAAGAGGAACAAAGGAATAAACTAGGCCAAACAGCTAGTCAAACTTTTTAAAAGCTGGATGTCATGTGAATGAAATGAGCTTCTTTGCATGGCCAGAGATGACAAATTTCCGTATGAGAAAAGTTTTTCTCATTTCAAAAGTTTCCAGTATTTTAAGGCTGAAACGAATAATAGGAATATTTCAGAAATGGTCAACTCCACGAAAAAATGTATAGGACATAAATGGTGTGTTTTATGTATGAAGTTCCTGATTTGTCTTATGATTTACCAGTTGTGCAAAAGTTATCCATAATAAAAAGGTCTTCAAAGACTATTGCTATGGAATTCAAGATTATCATTTTATTTGCCATATAAATATCTTTAATATACTATATTTTAATCAAAATCGTTGGAGCCATTTTTGAGAAAATCAAAATTTCCTAATTTTTTTTCCATGTAAAGCATAGCTTTAGGTGGGGGAATGCATGAGCCATGCAATTAGTATTCCTTGACTTTTATTTAAAATATTAAAACTATTGGTACTCACCTGCTGGGTGTCCATAGTCGCTGTAGTGTCCAGGAAGGAAATACGTCTCAGAATATATGTTTCTTCCAGCTGAAAAGCTTGAAGAATATGGGCCTTCCTTGGCACCATCGCTGTTTGGGCCCTGGAAATTAAAAATTTGCACGTTTAATGCATATCAATGTCGGTATTATGAAGAAAACATTTCAGAATAAAGTTTGAAGTTCTCAATATTCCTGTGGCTAAGTCTGGGGAGGGAATAGAATGCAAACATTACGCTGAAAAATACTTAAAAGAGGAAGAATAAAGAAAGAAGCTGTTCATTAATAACTGTCGGTTTCCCTGTTGCTCAGAGGGACCGCTTTACAATGCTGCTGAACAAGTTGCCGAGATTCCGCGGCCTGCCCTAAAGACAAAGCGTTACGTCAATCCGAGTTGGCCATTCTTTGCATAAATACTTAGATGTTAGGGAAAACATTCTTTTGGGAGAGGACACGTAAGAAATAAGAGTCCCAAGGGCCTTAGTACCGTGCTCTGCCCAAGAGTCGTGGGGACCGCATACGTCATTAATATTAATCCGCGTCCTTGGGACTCGACATACGCTGTTTGTTTGAACGCTATTCTATGACTGAGTTGCCGAGATATTAAATTGCGATCCCAATTTCTTTAATTTTAATTATACATCTATATTTCTAAATAATATCGATAAATTTTAAATGTATCTTAAAAGAAATTTGAAATGATACTGCACCTTCACTTTCAGCGTTTCTGTACAAATGAATTAATATTAATTAGCTATATATCCATAATTAAAAACTCTATTTGCTGATTCAGAATTAGTTTGTATAATATTCTTCCACAGAGGCACATGATTTGGGTATTTGCCTTGTAAGCATGACGTACAAAATGGAAGGTCCGTGAAAGCGACGTACGTATTCTCAATTTATTTGTCCAGAGCGAGTTTTGCGGCTCCCTTCCTCACAGTAAACAAAAACATTACGTTAGACAGGAAAGATCTAACAACTTTGCTTGTTTACTTTTATTAGCGCTTTTTTCATATGATATGTGGTTTTCTTTTATGATTAATGTCATTATCTAATTGGTACTCATCAGATTAAGCGCCTTGGCTGCTTAGCAACGTCTCCACCATCCATTCCCTTAGCGCTCACACTAACTTCAAGAAAGTGACTCAGGTCTCTCAATTATAATGAACATTCAGTATATGGTGATACAGAAAATAATAAACAGCAAGTAAAACTAGATTTGCAGATAAAAGTAACCGCCAAGCGTTAGAACTATTTCCGGAAAAATGATCAAAAATTAGTGTATGCCTCTCCTCTCACCTCCACGGTTTCTCTCAAGTACAGAAAAGGTGTTACAGATTGCTAAGCTTTGAGTTTCAATAAGGCGAGACATTACGTCTTTCGTGATGGCCTCGAAAACTTAAGTAAAGAATATGTAGGCCGACCGAAAAAAATAAGAAATTAACTGACTAAACAGTCCAATAATTAGACAAAACCCTTCCAATGACAGTTAAAAAAACTTAACATTTTGTTAAGGTCACAAATTGAAATGCAATTCTCATATTATTAATGCATGGCACTTGGACAAGGTCTAACCAGAATGTTTGTAATTAATTTCTATGAAAGTTTTGAATTTTCCTTTTTGTTTTTGTTTGCTTTGTTTCTTATGTAGTGCTCATTTTGTTTCACATAAATTGACTTCTAAAAGTTGAGCAAATTTTACCGTATTACTGTCATTATATAAACATCGCTGGCTGAACTTTTCCAGCACGGGATTACTTGCATGGCGTTGCAGGTTAGTATTATTCATAATTCAAAATGCAAAAGAGAAGCGATATTAAAATATGATATGTTCTATACACTCGTAAAAGCTGCATCTTCCTACTCCCTGTGCAAGTGTTTCATAAGAAACAGTTTGTATTAGTATGGATGGATACTTACATAGAGTTTTGTTCTGCCGACTATGGTTGTGGTGGCATATGGTGCCGTGGTGATGTTAAGTTCGCTGCTAGGAGGTGGCTGCTGTTGCTGGAATGTGGAAACCTCTGAGTACGCCGGAGTGTTGCCCACAGCGGACACCACCTTCCCAGTACCAAGCAGTCTCGCTTCCACTTCCTTTTCACTGCAAGTGGAATTACGCCAGCGACTCTCAATCCAGAGAGAGGACTCTTTTTTGTGGGTAGATGCAGATATGAGGGGGTGTGGCAGACCCACTGCTGCCTTGAAGCTCAGCGGTGTGGACGCGTCTGCAACAATTACAGTGTCTTTAGTTAAATTACTTGACCCGACAGGGTTTAATATTTAGTATAACTCTGATCTTAAACCAGTCGGTTTTGGGTGATTAAAAAACCAATCACTAAACAGCGATTTTTGTCGTGAATTTGAGTCTCCCCAATTGCTCACGGTAATTAATCCCTATCTAGATTCTAGATCGAATGCCAATTATTATTTACACCTGGAATAGCATGTGCATTCTTATAAATACCAGTTGGTCCAGCTCTCCCGTTTTTGATGTGGACAGACATATCTTTGTATGTTAAAAGAGTTGCCGAACTCAAAGGGTCTATTTCAAGTTTAAACAACTTACAGTTGATTCCAAATCTTCTCGGGCTTCTAGCCAGGTAAAAACTTGCCTTGACACCTGGCTAGAAGCCCGAGAAGATTTAGAATTAACACGTCGCCAGGAAAGCTTCAGTTCTTATTTTAACTTAAAGTTGGTTCTCTTTTGACGCACAAGTTGCTATCTGCACGTCAATTAAGGGACAGTTGGACAACCTGGTACTTCTATTCAGAATACAGTCCGTATAGAATTGATTTTGTGCATATATTTTGGAATATTTAACCAATATAATTTTCAAGCAGGTTTAGCTTTTATTTATCATGCAACATAATATCTGGCTATTTCTAATGGCTTCACGCACCTAAGAGTAATTAGAGAATATTTGGACAAACCCCTGCCACATTAGGCCGTAAAAGATATTTCACTAATTTTGCTGTTGCCTAGAAATGGCAACTACAAAATTTTGAACACCATTCATATAAAATATTGCCTTATTAACTTTAAAACCTTATTAACTTGATTTCTTCTTTTACACAGGAGAGAAATCGACAATAGCGATATTTCCTTGTTTCATGCACCTAACAATTAGTTGCAGGCCACTGTAATATATAAATCTAAAATTTTGTTAAAGGTTAGAATATATTTCTGTAAAATGTTTTAGTAAGTGGTACTTATCATAATCATAATATTAAACATATCTGCAGCATAAAAGTGATATACGTACTGAAGTACATGATAGACTGTAGTACAGTACTATGTCTATAATTATATATAAAGACCACCCATCTATTTAATCCAAAATCCTGAATGTTTCAATTTGTAGACATATGTTTCTGATGTGTAAATATACTCTGTCTCATATCTGCACTCTGGCTTCTAGCCTTCTGCTTTCAGTGACTTATTTGTAGTTGTGTATCATTAACAATATGCTAGTCAGCTATACTGAAATCATCAATGTACATGACCATGAGTCACTGATGGCAGGTAAACTCAGTCACCTGATTGTCTTCAGGCACTAATAGACTGAACAAAGACGAGACTGGCGTCATCTTGGACATATCGGTGTACTTTTCTATAGAGTTAAACCTAAATTTCTTTCACCCTGGCTTTAATGTTTAGTAATGCCTTTGCTTCATAATCGATCATAAGCGTTTGTGTTCATTCTATTAAGGATACCTTTGAAAGTTAATGTGAATACCGTACACTGCTAGTAAAATTACTAGTGCTGAACTATCGGAGTCGATTCCTGTAAACCGTCCAATTTGATATGGTGCTTTTCCCTGGTCCGTAGGCAAATTGAGATGGTTTCTATTTGTGCCACGATTCTTTTCCTTCCATCCTCTTTCATTCCGTTTCCTTTGCACGTTTCAAGTTTGCTTCTCGGTTTCGTAGCGAGAGGTGGCGCTGCATGCTTCCGCCAAAGAAAATATTTCCGTAGACGCTAGAGACTTAAAACAATAATTGTATTTTAACGACGCTGTCAATTACCACGATCATGTCAGTGTGTCGGAATTTTGTCCGCAGGAGTTATTTACATATGACATGGGCACACTTAAAACCCATCAGTCTGGGTCGGGTTCTGGACACCTGACTCTGAACAGCTGCAGTGGCGTGTCGGGGAGGAAATGTCTGGCGCAAAAGGTCACCCTCGTTGTGTACCTTACACTGCAGCTTAATACTTCCTGTACCAAAGACGCCTTCGTTTACCCATTCCTGTCAAAAATGTCCTTATGTGAAATGGGCACCGGATTTTATTCAATATGTAGTCCATAGGAAAAATGCTTAACGAGAAATTGGCATGTCACTTGTGACTCTGTATCACTCCCCTCCTTTCTCCTTACATCTTCACGTGTTCCGGATTTTACGCGCAACGGTGTAAATAGAATATAAGAGAAACCCATTGGATGGTAGGAAAATCAAAAAACATTGTTCATACCATGTATAATGAAAAAGGGTTGGGAAATCCATCTGTTATGCACTAGCGTTTAGGAGGATTTTCATGCGCATTACTTTCCAAATGTGACTATACCTTTCTGTACAGTTTACTTAAAGTAGAACATGATTATTTAATTATTTAAAAACAGTTTTTACCTGGCTAGAAGCCCGAGAAGATTTTGAATTCATATGACGTTATGTTTGCCATCTTGGTCTCAGTATTGTCAGAGTGAATACCGAGGCTGATCAACATTCTCTAGGAAGTCAGCATGAGTGAACTAGGTTTGCAATATATAAGCGGGGGCCGATGTAACAAGAATTTTAAAGTATTGTTTGTTGTTGTTATTTTTACTCACCATGAAGAGTCGCGAGCGTTGATTTCTTCACCAACATTTGTTTACAGCGTACGAATAGCATTGCAGCAAACAGCATCACCATAACCGCCACCATACTTCCAAGCAGAACAATGAACCAAGTCTCCGTGAAAAAATCATCATGAGTGAAATCAGACTTGAGGCTGGGATCTTTGGGTGCCTGTGATCTGGAAAAAAAATATATATGTATACCAAAACTATAAGATATTCTAGTGCATGTCCACTTTTGTTGAAAGTCAGAAAACATACCTGTGATGTTGATCTTTGACCAGAAGTCGTGAAGAAGGATTCAGTCGCAGTGTTGTAGGCTCGCTGGGCGGTCCCAGCCCAGCCCTCGTGGCAGCATGAACTTGCACGATGTACGTCACGCTAGCACTAATGTTAGTAATCAGCAAGGATGGCGTGGTAGCACTGACTGTGACGTTTGTCAGCACTCTACTGTCCCATCCTGCCCTAACCACAACCTGCAAGTTACAAAAACAAAGTTATTTGCACTGCTTGAAACAGCCAACTTCTGATCATTTCTTCAGATACACCAAACTGATCCTAGCACATTAATACGGTAAAGCACAATGTTAGCACTCATAATAAAACTGAACAGTATAAGCACAAAAGCCTCGCCTTCAAGTGGCATTCTTGTAAGAATTTGCGAAATTTCCTTCGGCTTTTGCATACTCTCTCGCTTTCTCGTTTGCCTAAGTTGTCTTTAAGGCAAATTCCTCGGCACCGTCTGAAATTGCAATACATTTGCTTGTCACTTTCGGCGTTCGTGATTCAAATTACTTCCATTAGACATCTAAAATATTCTACGATAGAATATCAAAAATATTTTCTCGTCAAAACGCCTTTAATTTTCAGTTTAAAAAAAACAGCTGCAGATTACAGAAAGGGAATCTATCTTTGTTTATTTATTTTTTTGGGGGGGGGACACCAATCCAATTTTTACTTTCTCTACTTTTTTCATAGTACATAGGCAGAGGAAGTATTGTATTCCACCGAAAAGTTCAATACCGATTTTTCTCTGGAAATAAACGTTTGAAGCTACCCTGAATACAAAAATTAGAATTTTTAGCAGAAGTCCCCACTCCAAACTACCGAGGCATTCAAAAATTTTGATTTTCTCAAAAATGGCTTGATTAAAATACCATATATTAAAGATATTTAAAGCACAAACAAAATGCATATCCTAAATATCCTGGGAACGGTTTATAATTCAACGACTTTTGCACAGCCGACAGAGATAGACAAAGTTTACTGCGAAAAATGCCGATTTTGTCAAAATCGCATTTTTGTTATGAAGCTAACAAGATATTACTTGTTATAGGTTTAAATTTAACATTTTTATACTTTTCTCAAATGGGAAGGCGCTATTCATATTTTTTTCTTCCTGGTCAATAAACAAAAGGACTTTCAATACCATCACACAACGGCCGGCTTTTAAAAGATTTGACTATCGCTTTAGCTTACTACATTTCCTTATTTCCCTTGTAAAATAGAGTTCATACCGTAACAAAATAATTTCTGCTAATGTTTATATTGATAAGCAAGAAGTAGATAGAAGAATATGCTTTAAAGAAAGTTTGTTGCAGAATGGATAGAGAAAATCAAGTGAATGTATCACATCAGATTATTTTACGTATCACTGATGAAAGGATCGTAGAAACACGTTAATGCTAGTAATAAGAGAAAGAGAGTAATGCAGCGTCTTATCACTTAATTTGTCGCTGTCTCACTCTTGTTGAGCTCGCTCATCGCCTGTTCTTTGCAACACGACTAGCTTCAAGTCGCACTCCTGGCCGTGTATCTTCTTCACGCAAACATTGCCCAAGAACGGATCTTTCAATTTGATTATGCTTATTACCGCCGCAAACTGTGTCAGCTCTTTTTGCTTGTGCTGTCTAACGAGCCTGCGATTGTGAATTGATGTCGGTTGATGCTACTATCACTGGCAACAACCAAGTTTGCGTCACTTTTCTGTCAATGAAATATGTGCATTTGCAAAAGTGATCTTACATGCGAACTTAAGTATCCGTGCGACTCAAGTTTAGTGAAAATTGTCTAAACCTTACTTGTTATAGTCGTGAAGGAATGTAAAACGTCGAACCTGACTTTATAAAAATGTAACAGCCGATTGCCAACATCCCCGTATTTGTCGTGTGCGTTGAAAGAGATGCACAACTCAACGGGGCCATTTCAAGTTAAACCCCCTCAGTTTACTACTGTTGGACATGAAAGACAGCTTCATTTTGCTCAGATGCCTCTTTATCAGGCTTGTGTTTCCTTACGTGCCGTAGATCTATAACACGAGACCAACGGTTTTAATTCATTTCCGAAGGAAGTGGTTTTAGGCCCAAAAAAAATCACTTTTCCTCTGCCTGTTTTGAGCCCCCGACCTTAGGCACTACACCATGGAGGGTGACAAATTAAAATATGGGGGAGTTGGGCCAGTTGGTACAACGGTCTTAAGGGAAGTTACCAGAAGTGGTCAAGCCGATTACATAATTAATACCGCTAAGAAACTAAGTACAAACGATTTATTTGCGATAAATGCTACATTATGTCTGTTAAAACTGAAACTCTATTAAATGTTGTGTGTATGGTTTGAATGAAGTTTGGCAATAAATGAATGAATTACTGTAATTCATTTTTGAAGCTTTTTAGAAACTATTTTTATTAACGAGATTCTAAATATAAGCATGTTATTCAAATCTCGCCCACTAATGTCGAAACAAATACCTTAGAGGGAAACGCCGGTATCTTCGCCAAGGAGAGTCGCTTTTCGTGGTGAAATGGTTACCATGCTAACTTAATATACCCAAGGTCGCGGGTTCAAACCCGGCGGAGGACGATGGATGTTTTCGGGCATAGAAATCCTGGGCATAGCTTCCTTCGGAAGGAAAGTAAAGCCGTTGGTCCCGTGTCATAGATTTACGGCACGTAAAAGAGCCTCAAGTCTGACAGAGAGGCCTCTGAGCAAAATTAAGCAGTAGAGAATGGAACGTTGAGAACCACAGCAGTTAAAAAGCGCCCATAAATAAAATGTCATTTCGATTCGAAATATATTTCATAATGTATGCATTGATTTACAGTAGTATTTAAGTTTCCCTTGAAGACAAAGTGCCAGTTTCATGTTAACGATATCTTACCTGATAGCTCCTTAAAATTCCATTATGAGAATTCAGAGGCGGTCTTCTCCACTTCAAGTAAACCGCCGAGGTATTCAAAAACACAGCTTCTACGTTCGTAGGTGGTTCAGATGGCGCTGAAAAAAAAAAAAACAGTTTTGCTATAGCTGTAAATTAAAGTTGTAACACGAATATTAGGCTTTAGTTGGAAATGTTGACTCAACTATGCGTGAAATTGTCAAGTGTTCTGTGCGCCGCGCACACGATTACCTTGGTTAGCTGCAGTTCTTAATGGAATGGGTATATTTAAATGTATGGGGTAGACTTTATGCTTCCAACAAAAGGGGCAGTTTTCCCTCCTGAGAGGGAAGCGATATTATAAGACCAATAATAATCCGTTCGATTCTCTATATTATGAATGAGAAAAATTAGGTCTTGCCGTACAATAATTTTAAAATGGTCTTAATTAATCACGAAAATTCCCGGTTTTCACAAAATGCTGGTTTTTCCTAAGGGTAATCAAAATTATACAGGGACTTCTGACTTTGGCGCCAGTCGTTTGCGTGCATCACGTCGATACTAGTAGCGTGTTTATCACGTATTGCCTCTTGCAGAGGACTAGCAGACAATGGGTAGAAGGGGAGGATATCAACAGCTTCGACGTTACCTTAGCGAGATGGGATTTTCCAATATATATATTTGGAACATTCGCTTGCCTCTCCTAAACTCGCAATAGCAGCATTTACATTGAGAGGTAACGTTTTCTTCCAGTTCGGAAGTAGCACTCAGCCATGCAAATCCTGTGATTGGTGGTCACTTCCATCTGCTGTGTAAATGCACAAAATGTCCGTGAAAAACAGTACAGCCAACCAGTACAGCAATCGACAATGCATGTAATCCAATGTTCAATTCCGCACCTCCCATTTGAGACAAGGGGTCGCTGAGTTAATAATGAGTCATGTATTTAAATCCATTGGCGCTAAAGACCGAATAAAACTGAAGATCCGGTATAATCAGCGTTAGGCTGTTTTAGAAAATGTAATATTAAGTTGTTTGAATATATTTTCATGTGATATTAATCAACACGCTTAGCGCTGCTCTGCAATGGCTGGTAGATAGGTTTCGGGAGGCATATCGTCTGCATTCCCTGTCGAGACCCACGGATTCTATAGAGTTGCGCCAAGCAGAAATAGCGCTCTTAGGTCTGAAGATCCTCAGTAACAATTGGGAGGAAGCAGCATGCTGACCGCATACTACACCCCCCCCCCACACACACACACTATGGCACTCCGTCAATTTATTCTGGGTGAACAAAGTCAGACTAATGACCTTGACCTACTCTAGCATCAGCAGTTGCTTGTCTAATATCAGGATATATCTATAGATGATATCTCTTATCTTTAATTGTAAGCTACATAAACTATAACTGTTGCATAATAAACAAGCAGAAAGATATTGCCTCATTGAATGAATAAATATAATAATATTTATGATGCTTTGATTTATGCATGTTAGACAAAAGAAACATCTTTATCATTTCAGATCAGCCATTGAATACACATTATTTCCATTTTGGCATATAATTACAAATACAATGACCACATTAACTGTCATTAGAATATAAGCGCACTCACTAGTGTTCAGCATGCTCTTTGTAATATCTAAATCAGCAAATGTGTGAGAGTTTGATCGCCGAATATTATAAATGTGGCGTCAATGAATGTGGGAGGTGCATACTTACCCTGTAATGTTCCTCAACTGACTGAAACATTTGTGTCATTGTAATCTTGTGGTAAATACTGATTCATTTTAATTTCATTATGAGTTGAATTATCGTCAGATCCATACAATAACTTGGATACAAAATTCCGAAACAAAATCGGAACAACAGCAACCAACTAGAGGAAACTGGTGTTGTGCTCGTATGTACTGAGCTGCAACACTCTCGTGTTAGCAACAGCGGTCATATTATTGCTCTTATAGTCACGAAAAGGTAGTAATTCTCGATTTTTTTATGTTTTTGATGTTTATTTCTTAAATTTTGAACACAGCCTGCTTTGGCCACTTAGCTACTCGGTATTAACGGGATATCGGTAGATTACGTTTTGCGATGATTCTGATAAGAGGTCGTGTTGCGAATTAGAACTACAAAATCAAACGAAAAATTATTCAATATGTTGTTGCAACAAAATAAAGTGATCAACAAACTCAATTTAAGAAGCTACCAGATATTAAATTTGTATAAAAAAGAAGATTAGTTAAAGAGCACCTTATTTACCTTAGATTCAGTATGATGTTAAGGCAAACATGTTTATTTTGAGTTATATTTAATATAACGTTGGGTTACATATCCCAGTCTGATGATCACCGCTGACAAATATATACTGAATCATCTATTATTTCCTTCAACAGAATGCAAGATAAGTTATTCTGGTAAAGCTTCCTGAGATATTATTTCCAACATTCATCCATGCATCATATTACTTAAAAAGAACTGAGTGACTACTTACCATCCTCTAGGGTTCTCGCTACACGCGAGTTGGAGGGCCGCCCGTCGACAGTTTTAAAGAAGGGCACCAAGAAGAACTCATAGCGAGTGTACTTAGCAAGGGCGCTCACAAGAAATCCCGAAGCTCCTCTGGTCTGAAGAACTGTCAACATGCTGTATGAGTCTGGAGAACGCACTCCATCCAAAGGACGAGAGTAAATGTAGAATCCTTCTACGTAATCGGAGTTGATAATCTGTAAGAGAAGGAAAGGAAGAACGTGACCAACAGTGCTACTAAACCCAAGTACATTTTACTTTCTCTACACGTACTATGTACATAGTGTATAGAGAAGGTATTGTACTCCATTCAAATATTCGATACAGAGATGTCACCGGAAATATATGTTTTAGGGTCTCCTATATAAAAAAAAAAGCATTTTCAGAAAAAGGTCCGTGTGCGTGTGTGTGTGTCCGTGAACACAATAGCTCAAAAACGAAAAATCGGTAAAATACCAAAGTTAGTATTTAGCTTTAGTGTCTTCCAGGGATGCGACACTAAGGTTATGAGAAAAATCCCCGCACCTCTAACTACCCTTTATATTGAACTTTTTTCGAAAATTTTGATTTTCTCAAAAATGGCTGTAAAGATTTTGATGAAGATTTCGTATATTAAAGATATTTACCTGAAAATAAAAGTTATATCTTGAATTTTCTGAAGACTACTTTATTCTGGATGAATTTTACGGAATTCTGCATAATCACTAAACAGAAAGAGATGGACTAAAACTTAAAACACATAATTTATGTTATATACTTTTTTTTCGTGGAGTTGATCGTTTTTGAGATACTCCATGCTTTTGGTTTCAGCTTTAAGAAACATACTTTTCTCATACAAGAATTTAACAATTCCTGTCCATACAAACCAAGAAACTTCAGTCATATAGCAACCAACTTTTGCCTATCACTTTAACCTATGGTACTCCCTTATTTCGCTTTTACACCAGGAAACAAGTAATAAGACTATTTCTGCCGATTTTTTCTCGATTTGCATGAAGTAAATAGAAGCATAAACTTTTTAACAATAATTTGTTGCAGAGATATAGAGAAAGTCATGTGAATGGAACATATCAGATTTTTCTTTAATGTGTGATTGTTTATCCAGGTACATAAGGTTCAGAACGGTGAACTTAATTTATTAAACGTCACTTCCTGAAGAAGACCAGGAAATGTACAACGTCCGAAAACTCGAATTATATCTCTCTGACGTGGCTGATAGCCCATGAATTTCTATGCTGTTTAACTACTAGCAGATTTTACTCGTGCTATTATGTTAATTGTGGAGATTCCTCCCTCTGTCTCTCTCTCTCTCTTACACTGCATCTCCTCCTATTCCTTTCCCCCCTATCTTCCCTGCGCGGCTCTTTCACATCCTTGATCCCCTCTGTATTTTCCCCTAAAGCCTCGGGAAAATGAACGCTCATGAAAATGCAGTACGTCAAATAAAGATGCTCTGTTCCTGAACCACGTACTTACCATCCCATGGCTCCTCTTCTTACTAGCTTCAGAAGATATTGCATTTCACCTAAAATATTTATACCGAGATTTCACACAAATGACTCGATTTAGAGTCCCCTGTATAAAAAAGCAGTTTAGAAAAAAGTCCGTGAGTGTGTGAACACGATAACTCAAAAACCAAAAGTTCGTTAATAGAAAAATTGGTAGTAAAGTTCAGCATCTTTCAACGATAAAACACGAATTTTTTCAAGAAAATCCCCCCCAAAACTACCATTTACATGGAAACATTTTCGGAAATATTGATTTTCTCAAAAATAGCTCTAACGATTGTGGTTAAAAGAGTGCACTTTTAAGATATTTACATGACAAGTAAAATATTTTATACTGAAATGTATGGAAAAAGCTCCTAAAGACATTTTTCTTAACAGCTTTTTAATAACTGATAAACTGTAAGAGATAAGACGAAAACTTGCTGTCCAAAAATTGTACATCTCGTTAAAACATATAATTTATGTCTCATACAATATTTTGCAGAGTTAATTATTGCCGGGACTCTTTGCTATTCATTTCAATTTTAAGAAACGTAAAATACTTTCTCTAAGGGAAATTTGTTATTCCTGTTTCTTTTGTTTTTCTCCTGGCTATGCAAAGAGGTAGGATGTTCAATCGCAAAGCGATATCTTTGATCTTGTCTATTGCTTTAGCCTAATGTATTCCCTTATTTCCTTTCTAGTTACAAGGAACTAAATAACAAAACTGTTTCTGTCAATGTTTATCTTGATCAGATGAGGTAGATAGAAGAGTTGGGTATAGTTTGTTATATTTGCTATTATGCTCACAAATCTCCAACATTTTACCTTGGATTGACTTACTTCCGGTAGTGAATTGCAACGACAACAATGTCGTTACTAAGTTGTCGCTCATGTGTTCGGATAAACAGCAAATGTGTGGCAATGAACAAGTTTTAAATTCAGTGTATTCCAAATTCAACACAAACAATTATATAATACAGACTTTCTGCAGGTGAAAATGCACAGCAATTTTGTTGCTTTATTTTGTCTATTTTTCTATTGTATTCCAGATTGTTTTTCGGCTGCTTTACTGTTGCACATACACAGTCACACAATTATAAAAGCCCACAAACAACCATGCCCAAGGCGGGACTCAAACCCGCGGCCATGAGATCCGGCATAACAATTGAATCGGTATGATTTTCAACCATTCTGCGTCTAATTGCAGAAGGAGAGTTTAAGTTTGTTAAAGAATTCTATTAGAAGCATTATTAGGTTGCCTTTATGAAACTGAAAAATCAATTGATTAATTAGCATGCCAAAGAATAAGAACTTTTGCAACTCTTGAACCTCTGCAACAAAGGATGAAACTCCTTTACACATCTCTGTTACCGATTTCCGCGATATTCATAATATTGAAATTAAATCCACCAATTTATATTTCAAATATATCATTTTATCTATGTAATAAATAAAATCAATTAAATAGTAATTTCCAGGAGTTTTAATTTTTTTGAAATCCGATAAAATTTCATATAGCTACTGCAGCAATACAAATTCGCCTGCTATCTATAGATCTCCTCAGCTGCTTGTGTGCCGATCCCTAACACCCGGACTTTCTGCCTTGAAAAGACACCGGGCCGGAAGTTGAAGCCCCTCTCATTTGCGATTTCTCTCGATGGGGTACCCTCGTTGAAGCATGACTGATTGGATACGCTTCGGCGAATTTATGAGTTGCCTTCAGACCTTTGAAAACTAGTATGAATGTTCAAGATCTTGACGTTAGAAAGGCCTATACTATCTATTGTAGTTTGGTTAATTGGAACTGCGCAATTAAATTTTGAAGGGAGTATCGCTTTGAAGGCGTAGTTAGAGAAACGTATAGCTTGGGAGAGATTAAAAGTACGGCCACAGTACATGACGGCTGTAAAGATAAACGAATACAAGAGTAATTAGATATTATCGGACTAAGGTTGACCCCGTTCTCAAATGGCAATTTAATATATATTGTTGTTGTTTATAAATTTAAGTAAATAATTTTAATAAATCTTGGGAGGGAAAGAGTCGGTGTGTACTGTTATTCTTGCCATACGACTTGGTTCTGAGCGGGACCAAACCGGCAGCAGCAGGACAGCGTTCTATTGGCAATACGTCAACTCAAGAGGAACGAATATAAGAGCTATTAATGAACTCATTCATATCTGTGTAGGCTCATAATCATGAAGCATATAAAACGACAATACTGAAATAGCGAAAAACAAAATATGAACTCAATTTTGAAGTATTAAGATGTCGCCCTCTATGGTGTACTGGTTACTATACTAGCCTCTAATAGCTAAGGTTGTGGGTTCAAATCCGGTAGGTATAGAGAGCTTGGATGTTTTACAGACTAAACGTTCTTAGCAATGCTTTCAGTGGAAGAGAAGTAAAGCCAGTGGTCCCTGTAATGTTAATTTGCTTAAAAAGAAACAGTCCTTGGGCTAAATTCCATCAGTTTCACGTCCGCAAGTACTGACTTTCCTTATGGTGCCATCTATGAGCTGTAAGTTGATCCCTATCATCATGTGCGCATAGTGGTCAATTTGCAAACTAGAAATTCCAACCGTTAGAGGAGCAAATTTTTATTTATATTTTTCTAAATTTAATTTTTTGCTTCAAGAGAACAGCATGAATTCCATTATTGATATTGTAATAATAATGGATATTCCATCATATTCTATGTCATAAGCGACAGAACTCGAAACACAATAAGCCATGTGTGATTGCGACGTTTGGCACTGTTTTCGTTAGAAATGACAGCTTCTTGTACACACGCACACTCTCCAATTCAACACCTACTGGTATTACTGGCATCTCATGAAACGTTAAACACAAAACATTCCAAAAAATATCTGATGTGTTCCATTCACATGACTTTCTCTATACCTCTGTAACAAATTATTGTTAATAAGCTTATCTTTTATTTATTTCATGCTAATCGAGAAAATTTAGCAGAAATAGTCTTATTTCTTGCTTTATTGTAAATAGAAGCGAAATAAGGGAGTACCATAGGTTAAAGGGAAAGCCAAAAGCTGAAACCAAGAACAAGGAACAGCTCAACTCCACGAAAAAAATGTATATGGCATAAATTGTGTGTTTTAACATGCTTTACATTTTTTGTGTGTCAAGTTTTTGTCCATTTCTTACGGTTTAGTAGTTATGTAAAATTCATCCAGAATAAAGTAGTCTTCAGAGGCTATTCCCAGAAAATTCAAGATATACATATTATTTGTCAAGTATATATCTTTAATATATGATATTTTAATCAAAACCGTTAGAGCCATTTTTTAGAAAATCAAAATTTTCGAAAATGTTTCCACGTGAAGGGTAGTTGGGGGTGGGGGATTTTCTTGAAAATCTTCGTGTTGCATCCTTGGAAGATACTGAACTTAAATACCAAGTTTGGTATTTGACGGTCTTTTCGTTTTTGAGGTATGCTGCCCACATACTCACAGACACAGACACATACACACAGACATACACGGACATTTTTCTAAAAATGCTTTTTTTTTTGGATTCAGGAGTCTCAAAACATGTATTTCCGGTGAAATCTCGGTATCGAATTTTTGGGTACAATGCAATACCTTCTCTATACACTATGTACATAGTTCGTAAAGAGAAAGTAAAAACTACCGCAAGATAAGTTTTTGTTAGGGTTCACTGTATTGGCATAATTACAAGATGATCTTTCCTTACATGTACACAATTTTTCAGAAGCTATTAAATAGTTTCCCCACGCATATTAATTTTTAATTACTTCACCCAAAGCAGTAATATGTATGAATTCAACTAGACAAGACATCGAGAACTTAAGCATTTCTGGTGACAAATCGGCCATATCTTCATGAACTAAGTCGTCTGACAAACAATGCTAGAGCTCTTCATTACAAGAGAAATGTGAACAGATGATCTGCTCAGTGCTGCACAGACTTTAAGCAACGTCTTCCTAGATGGGATTCACCTGGCCAAAACTTTATTTTTTTTTTTGGAATAATATTCATTTTAAAATCTTGAAAGAAAAAAAACGCTAACATTTGCAGAATTGGGCCGTAAAATGTCAACCATGTGGACGATTCGGGTAATAACCTTGTTTCGTAGCAAATAAGGGCGATTTTTTTTATACCCCTGCAAGGGCATATCGCGACTGTCTATCTACATTGGTGTAAAGTCGTGTACTGATGTTGTTTAATCATTAATTTTAAATATTAGATGATTAACAAATTCACGCTCCAGACTCTGAGGAGGTTAGGTCATAATCTAAGCATAAGAGAAATTCCTGCCACCCAGCAGGCAGCAGCTCAACCGATTGAGCCATGTCTTCATCATCTTTGACTCACTGCGCTATGCCGTTCGTATAGCGGGCGCAGTTGCAGGTCAGGTGCTGTGGAGCATCTGTGAATTAAACAAGTTTTCGAATACAGTGTTTTGCTAAACGAACAGCAGTGCTGACATTACAAAAGGCGAGTTCTAATAAATCGGATAGCTTTTGCATATTGTCTATGTTAATGAGGTAAATGGAACGGCAACATAAGTGCTCACTGTTTATAGCAGTACGTGACGGACTGTGCCACAAGCTTGTACCGCGCAACTCCCTGCCAATCCATAATATTCTATTATTCGTTAGACAATAGAAACACTAGCGACACCAAAGTCAGCGGTAGCCTGAATTGGAACGGTCTGCACTTTAATTAAAGCTCGGAGCGGGAAAAATATCAATAGTGGCAAGCGAAAGAGAAACCAGTGCAATGTTTAGAAAATAATGGCAAATATTTTCCGTAAAATTAATAGTCGGAAGTTCAAATTGAGTTATGCCAACTGCTTGGTAAACGGAAAACAACGGTTGCGTATTTGGGTACAGAATGTAAATAAAACGATAAGCTCCTGCAATGATGCATACATCTCTACTATAACAGAAGTTGGTTTTATTACTGTAATCTGAAACTAATTATTGTTTTCTATTCCTATCAAATGGTACATAATTTGAAGTGTAATGATGCAAAACACGAGATTACACAAAAAACCTAGAGAATTACTACCAATATTAACAAAAACAAACAAACTTGAATACAGTTTAATACATGCTTATCAACCTGTTCTGTCCTCATTTCCATGGTCGACCAAATCCCCTCTTTTCTTTGGGTTTGTATTGTAAGGCCATGAGTTGTTAGTTATCATATGTTATAATATCATGTTACACTGTTTATTTTGAGTTGTTGGTTATCATATGTTACATCATGTTTACTTTGAGATGTTATTCTTTTGTTTTTTTGTTTGGTAGTGTTTAACGCCCACCTTTACTGCTCTGGCACCGCAGGCGATGACAGTGATGATACATGAAGATGGAGTTCCGGTGGAATGTGATGGCGGGGTAAACTGGAGAACCCGGAGAAAACCCGCCCCTGCGCCGCTTTGTTCACCACAAATCTCGCATGCGGTCGCTTGGGATCGAACCCGGGCCGTCTAGGTAAGAGGTGGATGGTTTGACTACTCGGCTCGGCGCGGCGAGTTGTTAGCTATCATATGTTATATTATGTTACGCTCTTTAGTTTGAGTTGTTAGTTTTCATATGTTATATCATGTTATGCTCTTTGGTTTGAGTTGTTAGTTATATATTATATCATGTTACGCTCTTTAGCTTGAGTTGTTAGCTATCATATGTTATATTATGTTACGCTCTTTAGTTTGAGTTGTTAGTTTTTTATATGTTATATCATGTTACGCTCTTTAGTTTGAGTTGTTAGTTATCATATGTTATATCATGTTACGCTCTTTAGTTTGAGTTGTTAGCTATCATATGTTATATTATGTTACGCTCTTTAGTTTGAGTTGTTAGTTTTTATATGTTATATCATGTTATGCTCTTTAGTTTGAGTTGTTAGTTATCATATGTTATATCATGTTACGCTCTTTAGTTTGAGTTGTTACTTATCATATGTTATATCATGTTACGCTCTTTACTTTGAGTTGTTAGTTATATGTTATATCATGTTACGCTCTTTAGTTTGAGTTGTTAGTTTTCATATGTTATATCATGTTACGCTCTTTAGTATGAGTTGTTAGTTTTCATATGTTATAAAATGTTACGCTCTTTAGTTTGAGTTGTTAGTTATCATATGTTATATCATGTTACGCTCTTTAGTTTGAGTTGTTACTTATCATATGTTATATCATGTTACGCTCTTTACTTTGAGTTGTTAGTTATATGTTATATCATGTTACGCTCTTTAGTTTGAGTTGTTAGTTATCATATGTTATATCATGTTATGCTCTTTAGTTTGAGCTGTTAGTTATCATATGTTATATCATGTTACGCTCTTTAGTTTGAGTTGTTAGTTATCATATGGTATATCATGTTATGCTCTTTAGTTTGAGTTGTTAGATATCATATGTTATATCATGTTACGCTCTTTAGTTTGAATTGTTACTTATCATATGTTATATCATGTTCAGCTGTTTAGTTTGAGTTGTTAGATATCATATGTTATATCATGTTACGCTCTTTAGTTTGATTTGTTACTTATCATATGTTATATTATGTTCAGCTGTTTAGTTTGAGTTGTTAGTTTTCATATGTTATATCATGTTAAGCTCTTTAGTTTGAGTTGTTAGTTATCATGTTATATCATGTTACGCTCTTTAGTTTGAGTTGTTAGTTATCATATGTTATATCATGTTATGCTCTTTAGTTTGAGTTGTTAGCTATCATATGTTATATCATGTTATGCTCTTTAGTTTGAGTTGTTAGTTTTCATATGTTATATCATGTTATGCTCTTTAGTTTGAGTTGTTAGATATCATATGTTATATCATGTTACGCTCTTTAGTTTGAATTGTTACTTATCATATGTTATATCATGTTCAGCTGTTTAGTTTGAGTTGTTAGTTTTCATATGTTATATGATGTTTCGCTCTTTAGTTTGAGTTGTTACTATCATATGTTATATCATGTTCAGCTGTTTAGTTTGAGTTGTTAGTTTTCATATGTTATATCATGTTATGCTGTTTAGTTTGAGTTGTTAGTTATCATGTTATATCATGTTATGCTCTTTAGTTTGAGTTAGTTTTCATATGTTATATCATGTTCAGCTGTTTAGTTTGAGTTGTTAGTTTTCATATGTTATATCATGTTACGCTGTTTAGTTTGTGGTCAGGCTTATATTATAAAAAAATTATTGTGAAGTAAAAAAGCCAATGATATTAGTGTTTCTTGAAATATGTTTTACTTACACAGGAAATCATTTGAGCGAGAAAAAATATCCAGGTTATTAACTAATGTATGTGTACTCACCTCCCAAATTATCTTCACGTCTGTGGAACTGATCGGCTCGGCGTTCACCAGCTGAACCACTTGTCCCTTCAGTAGGTTGGCATGGGCTTCGCTGAGCAGCAAATCTTGCGGCCAGGCCGATAATGTAACTGGCTCGGAAATCGGACTGGGAAGGGACAAACCATGAGAGTTCTCTGCTCTCACCAAAAAGGTATACGTAACTCCCGGAGCTAAGTGGTGTTGGGTGTATGCTGGACCCTGAACTCTTCGAGTGGCTATCACCCAACCTCCACTTGAACCAACTCCTGATTCATCTCTCCCAAACAACTCGATCTAAAACGAATTATTTTAAATGTTTCTTGTATTATATATGTGAATACATTGTAGTTCAGTTGTGAGAATAAAAACAAAGAATTACAAAGCGTTTGTTCAGATACTAATAAAAGGGATATATAATGAAAATGGATATTGCCTCACTCACCTGGTATCCTACGAGAGAAGATGAGCCTATTTTGTTGTTACGGGTCCAAGAGATGGTGATGCTGGAGTCCGTTTTGTTAACAATCTGAGGGCGGCTGGGTGGCCCTGGGAGTGCTACGAGTTCTGGTGCTCTGTGGAAAGTGACGTAAGGATTGGTGGACAGCTCCAGTCGAAGTTCCGCGCTCCAGGTGGCTTTGCCACTCCGCGACGAAGCCACACATGTGTATAGGCCACCATCTCGTCTTTCTAGGTCTACAAAATAAAATACATTCGGCAACTACGTCTTCCAGAAATGTACACTCCCCTAAATAACTAAATTTACTTAATTTTTAACTTCAATTTAATTTTAAACTTATTAAATTTAAATGGCATAAAATGCCTGTACAGTAATGCAAGATGATTCACCGTTTCACAAATTCACTGGTTTTCGTATATTAAGTAAGGCTATATTGCTTTATATTTCTAGACAGTTGTTCAGTTACTTTTTTAGTGAATGATGTAAGTATAGTTACAATAAACAAGGGATTCTTAACGCATATAAAAATATGACGACTATTACAAACTGAGTAGCCGGTTAAAAATTATCCTTTTATACAATTTGGAGTGAAATATGGCTAGTTTACCCAAACTTTCTGTTAACATCAGGAAAAGGTTAAAAGGACAACGTTTCGTAGGTAATAATTTGGTATGTACACATTAATTTTAAAAACTAATCAAATTTGTATTGAGCTTTTACTTGAAAAATTAGATCAGATATGCTTGCTTCTAATTATCCCTTTATTAAAGCTATATCTTTGAGATCCACATGCGTAACATCTGTAGAAGATGTTGGGAACTAATTCAGAAATCAGGTACACCATGGTAGTTACGTTCCTAAAAAGAAAGATATTGTACCATTATGTCAGAAAAGTAGTAATTAGACGTCCATGATGATTGCTGATATTGCGTTTGTAGTTGGAAGAAGTGAAGAAGTTTCTTCTAACTTTTAAACATGTGGCTAAATGCAGTTCGCTATTAATGATCAAGAGCAAAGAAATCTTGCAGCAGAGCGATTAGACCACTCGCCTCCTGCCTAGACGGATCCGGTTCGATCCCAAGCGACCACGTGATATTTGTGGTGGACAAAGCGGCGCAAGGGCGGGTTTACTCCGGGTTCTCCGGTTTCTCCCGCCATCGTATTCCACCGGTGCTCTATCTTCATTCCATGTATCATCAGTGTCGCCTGCGTGACCACAGTTAATAAAAACGGGCGTTAAACACTACCACCCCCAAAAAACAAAAAAACAAAGAACTCCTTCTTTGAAGCTACTTAAAGACATAGAATTTTCGTCACTTCTAGGGTGCACTGCTGTGGTGTTAAGTTAGATCTCAATAAATATTTCATTTAATGCCCACAGATTGTCTGAGTAAAGCTTTATTTATTTATTTAAATATTTATTTTATTTTTAATTTCTCTACTACGTATAGTATGTAGAAGAAATATATTATTTCACCGGAACTTTTCAGAAAAAAGGACCCCATGTACGTATGCATGTACGTATGTACATTCGTGTGTGTGTATGTGTGTGTGTGTAAAAGAAAAAGTCGGTTAAATATCAAATATTAAAGTTCAACATATTTCAAAGATGCGACAACACGTTCAAGAAAATCCGCCAACTACCATTAACACGAAACAGGTTTCCAAATTGTCTGTTTTCGAAAGAATGACCAAAGATTTTGATTAAAATATATGTTTAAGTCATTTTATGAGAAATACATTTTATATATTGAATTTCCTCAGAATAGCCTCTGAAGTCCTCATTCTGAGTGACTTTTTCCAACTAGTAAACCGTAGAATAAGACAAACATGAATATTCAAAATGTTGATGTCGTTAAAACATGTAATTTGTGTCAAATATTTTTTTTTCCGTGGAATTAACAATTTCCGAAATATCGGTTTCAATTTTAAAATAATATACTCAAATAGGAAGTCGTTATTTGTTTTTCCTGTGCCTGATATAGCAAAGAGAACGGAATTTTAAAACCATTGCATAGCGATCAGATCTTAAAACATTGGCATTTAGCTTAAACCAAGTAAGTGTATTCCTCTGTTCCGGTCGATCCATTAAAATATATCTAACAGATCATCTGGTTCAACATGAAATGGATAGCGCACTAACCGTTTTAAGAACAATTGCAAGGAAAGCATGTGAATGTAACACATCAGTAATTTGTTCCTCCTGGTGATCTATAACCAACAAAAGTGATTGACATGGAAAGTACACCACTTCGTCATCATGTTTTGCATTTCCTTCAAATTTAAAAAATTTGAGTTGGCAGTTTCCAAGAGAATAAACAGTCTGAACATGTGGGAATAAAATTAGTTAAAACCTGAAGTTAAAATTTATTAACAATTTATTGCCGATTTTTATCCTTCATATCCAAATACATAGCTTGAGGCGAATATAAAAGTGACTTACCGTTTATTTGCAGCATGCCAGATCGTGAGATGTTGATTCTAGGATCTTCAAGAACAGGGGCTCCATCTCTGTACCACGTGATCACAGGCTGAGGGCTTCCTGAGGCAGAACACGGCAGCACTGCGCTGGATTTGATAGCAAGCGTCTGATTGGATGGTCCCAGAGTGATGATCGGAGGCGGTTGATCCTCCGGAGACGTCACAGTGAGACGCGCCCTCCATATTGTAGAACCCGCCATATTCACCGCCGAGCATAGCACAACAGTTCCGGAATCATTCCGGCTCACCGACTGCAAAAATACATAAAACAATACAGTCATTCGTTCTTAGCTTTTCATATTCTTCTACAAACAACTGTTAATATATCCTTCTAACCGAAATGTCTAATATTTTAATTATTAAATCTAGATATTTTAAACGATATAAACAAAGAAGTGTTTACTGATATAAGCAAAGACCTAGATTAGGTGTTTCGTCTGAGACGAAATTCGGGAGGTCGTGGGATCGATTTCTGCGGCCAAACTTTTTATCAGGGTCTTTCACGAGTTATTAGGCAAATACTGGGAAGGTTTCTTAATTCTTCCAAACGTCCTGTTCCTTCATTTCATCCAACCGGTCTCTTTCAGAGTTGTGAATGTTGGCGAGGACTGCGGTATTGGGGCCCTACCATGGTGGTAAACGCGCTCTGGAAATACAGCTCTAGGCGGCGGGATGGCATTGAGAGTCATCTGTAGACCCAGAGAGTTCGGTCCAGCTGGGACGCGGGCTTCTAGCGCTCCCCACGTCGAAATGAACTGTTTGGAATATGTTAAGAGACCCTCCACGGTAGCTCTTCAACTGCCGTCCGGTTTCGCATTACTCTCATTCTATCCTTCTGCGGTCTGACGTACTCCTGTCAATGACTGCCGTTGGAATCCCCTCCGGCATCACACACACACACACACACACACACACACACACAAGTAAAGAGTGTGTTTTATTATTTCACTTATAAATATGCAGCGAGTTTTAGGTAAATCCCTGTTTTTTTCGTTAACATAGACTTTCCTCATCATTTGTGTTTGCGTGCTCCATTAATGTTTAAGTCTAAATAAAGCTATGTAATAGTGCCTAAAATGCCTATGTTGACGTTTGTGGCTATTTTCCACTCTAAATGTTTATTTTCCAGTTTAAACACATTTTCTAAGTGTGAAATGTCATATTCTCATTTCTGTTTTATTTGTGTTATTTTACAATATTTGCAGAACCAAAATGAACTCATAAAGGTATATTATGATTCTAAAAAACCATCTTCAAATTACATGTCAATTACCATCCATAATAAATAAAATGTGTTGTAATATTCATGAATATGATTAATTGATTGAAATGAAAGAATTTTGTGAAGGGAAAACGTTACAAAATGCGAAACTCTAAAGATGAATATCCACTAAAATATATGCCGTAGCCCTTTTAATGAATATCAGTGTACAGACCTAATACTCTGATGCAAACGCCATAGCATTTCCATGGATAATTTAGAGAATGTATTTATAAACTTACTGTGAAGTCAACTATGGCAATGGTGCTTCTTAATTTTAATCTGTATTTATGGCTTTCTGTAGAAATTACGAAGCGTATTTGGTTTGGTTTAAAGACAACATTGCACATTAGATAATATTAAGATATTAAACCATTCCCATCACTGTTTAGGTGTGTTTTTGTTAATATCTCCTATATGAATGCCTATTTTAATACCATAAATTTTTTTATAAATCTAGGAAATCTATTTAAAGCATCTGAAACATTACGTTTTAGTGCTTAAATGTTAGCTCTCTATTTGTAGGTTAGTTGACTCTCCGTCCTGTTTACCATTAATTTAATGTGCTACTTAGCTTCACTTCAACTACCGATCTATTTGCAATATTTTTCGTGATTCTCAAACTATTAACGTATCAATGTGTCTGAGAATGTAGTCCGTACAGTAGAGAGATTTTGACACTGGTTAAGCTGCCTCATCTGAAGGTAAGAATACACAAGCAGCAATTCGTTGTATTTACGTGGAGTAACAGTCGCACGCAAACAACCAATCCATCACTTAACCCCAACATGTAAATAGCCTTGTTTACTACGTAAGGCTGTCATAAAATAAACTCTTGAACACAATTCCATTCTCGGAAGGGATTTTGGTGATATATGGAAAGAATGCCCAGAGATGAGAGGGAAAACTTTCTTTTAGCAGAACAGAGTAGCGTTCACAATTTTAAGCTCCGCCGCAATAGCACTGTAAGGAATTTGTTTTTCTAAACTCCTAAAACAGTGGTTAATGTAAATCATTCTCATTTCATGAAGAAAGGTGAAATTCATAAATTCTTCTCAAGAAATGAAGTAGACAGATGCATTACTCATTCTACTATATTTCGCCAGAATTGTATGTTTTTCTAAACGCGTGGAAAATAAAATTAATGCTCTGTTGTGCCAAGTATCTCAATAATTGGGTTTTAACGGTCACTTTGCAACGAAGTAAAATCTTTTGAAGGGATCTAATCTCAGTTTCCCTAAAAGCGTACTCAACGAAATTGCTATGATTCAGCATTCAGCATTTTAACAAACTTAAACAGCAGAGTCTAGTTAACAAGAGAATGTGATTTGTGAATCAATCGCATATCAACGATTGATTTTCTAAATAAGTTACAAACTTATAAACTGTTTTAATTGTTGTAGATAATATATTAGTAATGTAACTGATCCGTTACTAATACACCCGTTTTGCTGTCTTATCTCAAGCTCCCTAAATAAATAATATATGTATATATGTATGTATATATTTCTCTAACAAGTTCAATGTATATAGCAGGTAGAGAGGGTACTGTATTGCACCCAAAAATTCGATGTCGAAAGTTCACTTGTGTGTTTTGAGACCAACTGAATAAAGAGTATATAAAAAAGGGGTCTGCGCACACGCATATTTGATATTTAAGTTCTGTATCTGTGATACGAAGATTTCTAGAAAATGCGGTCCCTTCCAAATTCCCTTTGCATGAAATATTTTTCCAATTTGGTTATATTCTTAAAAACACTAACGATTTTGATTAAAATACTATATCTGACAGGTATTTTCATGGTAAATAAAATTAATAGGTTTGAAATTCTCTTCATTCTGGATGACTTTTATAAAACCATAAGAGATCAGCAAAAACTTACCGAACCAAAAAATGTAGTTTTTGTCAAAAACGTAATTTCTGTCAAAAAATAAATAAATATATTTGCGAAGCAACCAATTTTGAGCTGTTCTTCGTTATCGAGTGAAGTTTTCCCATACGTATACGTTACTCCAATATAAACACATTATAATTTTATCTTTGTGCTGATCAAGCAAAGAGAACTGTACTTAAAAACCATCACATAGCAACCGGATGTTCCAATATCTGATTTCCGATTAAGTTCCCTCAACTCCACAATGAAATGTATAGTGATAGCGTTTCTGCAGAATTTTATCTCGATTAACGGAAGTAGCTAAAAGAATAAGATGTTTTTAAAATACATTGATAAATGATGGAATGTAGTAGTTTTTTGTACCTTGGATTTCAAAACTAAGCATCTTGGCATTGTGTTTAGGGACTATATATTGATATAATAATTTAAATTATTTGGTTGTTTCTTTGGCTTAAGTAAAGGATTTTATAGAATTTTATTTATATCTATGTATATTACAATAACTTTGACTTTTTAGCTTTAGTGCATTTATGATTACCTGGCATTACACTCGTTTGACTCACTGTTTTACAAAAATATTCAATTTGTTCTATTTTATGTTGTTAATCAAAATGAAATGTTATTACATTTGGTTGTAGAAGAAAAAAGAATAAAGCGATACTCAAATTTTAAAATGGGGTCTCTGTGTAATGATTTTATAATGCCATGCGCTTTGCATAACCACGAGATCAGGGAAAAGAAATTAACCACTTGAAAGCGTTTAAATACCAATTGGTAAACATAGGAATCACAAAAATATACTGTCAATTATAACGCAAAAGAACAGATTTCGAGTAAAATGTGTGATTTAATGAGAGGTATATATTTGATGTCAAAGTCCGTCTGTCTTACGGTTTACGAATTAATTACATAATTATACAAAACCTTTCACAATGAAGAGGAATTTAATATTTATTTGGCTTGGAAACATGATATTCTAATAAATACCGTTAGAGACGTTTCTAAGGAATAGAAAAATAACTAAATAGTTTTCAAGTGAAGGGTAAATAAGGACGGCAGCATATTTCCAAAGATTTCCTTGTAGCCCTGACAGATTCTGATCTTAAATGTGAGGTTCGCTGCTTATCTGAGATTTTGTTTTTAAATAATGATGTTAGCGAGAGCTCGCGCACACGCATAGACGCACACCCACACGCACATTTTCTAGCAATATCAATTCAAACTTTGCATCTTCAATAAAAAAAATCGATTTCGAATTGTTGAATATAATACAATGCTTTCTCTAATCACTTCTGACAGATGGCGGAGAAAGTAAAAGTGACAAATGATAGGTGACGTGTTTGAAACAACACGAGGATTTTTGTGGTCCAGTCTGACTTTCCTATCCTCACTGGTCCTAAAGTAGACCTTAGCAGTGCAACCTATTGTTCATGCGGAGAATTATTTCCTTATACTTAAAAAGGCAGTACCTTTTCCTCATATTGTATTTGGTCTTCTTTACTACAAAAAGGCTAAGATATAGATTAATCTTCCACATTGTGTTACTGAAATCTAAAGGTCAGTAATATCTCCAGCAGAATAAAACTTTGCTGTTAATTAATGCACTTGTGTATTTTCTTGGCCATCGTATTTTCTTTGTTGGTGAATTTTATTTGTATTAATTTTAACAATTGGACTATATCATGAATGAAATCAAGGATCTTTAGAATGAGCCTCTTAATAACTATTAGGGTTATAGTTAAATATAACATTTGATTTGCAACCATAATTTATTTCACATAATGTCGCATTTCATATGTATATCCTCTTCAAAATAACTTTTGTATTAGACCATTCGACTTCTGCAACGTGAAAACGGATGAAAACAATCCTGCAATAACTATACCAATGGATGCCCTGATCATGGGGATTATTGCATGATTCTATCCAATCCTATTGAAGTACAGCCTTGAGATTTGTTGTTTAACTCCAAACAACATGCGTAAATTAGCTTCACAATGCTTTCAAAAGTTACCAAACTCATCACATCTCCAATTATAGTTTTCAAACAATACATCAGCTCACAGTCCTTATTATATCTGGACTAGAATCTCACAGAAATTACGTTCTTTTTATTTCAAATGATAGGTCCCTTGTGATTTGTTGAACATACATCTGAGTTCCCGGGCATATTACTTTGTTTAGCCAATGAGTTAAAAAATTCAAGCTGTAAGTTATTGAACTGTATCAGTTTTTCTGAAGTGTGCTATATTATATGAATGCAACGCATTTACCTAAAACCTTTTAATAAAACTTAGAAAATAACACATCCAATGTCAAAACAGCTGAAACTGTATTATTTAATCATACTGAAAAATTTTAGGTAACAAACTAATATTTCATTTAGTGCATAGTTATATTAGTAATCTCCTTTATGGTTTTATTATAGAAATCATTGTTGGATTGTGCATATGGCAAAATTAAATCGGATTTTAGATTATCTGGAAAATGTAAAGTACAATTAAAAAAAAAAAGGTCACGAATAGGTACAGTAGGAAGCTAAACATCTCTGTAACACCAGATATACAAATTATTGCTTCAGAATGTCATTTATTCAAATAAATAAACCAAAATTGTTTCAGTGTTATTTGTCTTCTGGCTTATCAGCAAGTCTCCAATGCTCTGAAGTCAAGCAGTGAGATGCTCCAGTTCATTATGGTAACATTCTCCTCACACATCCTGGAGCTCAATATGTTTACCTGGAGGGTAAATAAGGGCTACTTAGTGACTTTCCGGTTACCACACACTTTCTTCTGAATTATTGCATCTAGAAATTTACTGTTTTGCAGCCTATATTTCACAGAGTGAAGGAATAAATGTGTTCCCTTACAGATCATTATTTCAGTTCTGATTTCAGAATGGATTACCTCTTCCTTTAAATTTAAGCTCTGAATTATCAAGTCAATTGACCCATGAGCACCTTATACTAGAACCATAAGTGCTAAGACAACTACTGAAAACACATTATAAAAATATCGGGTGTCTTAAAAGAGTGTCCGCCGTGAACTCGGTTGCTTGTAGCTGTCAAATGGAAATGGCGTGTTATTTATGGACGTTCTTTAACTGCTGTGTTTCTCAGTGTACCATTTTAAATTGGGCGTGAAAGACCGCTTAATTTTGCTCAGAGGCCTCTCTATCAGGATTGAGGTTCTTTTACGTGCCGTAAATCTACGACACGAGACCAACGGCTTTACTTCCTTTCCGAAGGAAGCCATGCTAAGGATTTTTACACCCGAAAAAATCCATCGTCTTCCGCCAGGTTTGAACCCGCGACCTTGGGTATATGAAATTAGTATGGTAACCATTACACCACGGAGGGCATGGTAACCATTTTGTTGATAACGGAACCATGGAGGGGAGCATCACTTCTCTTATCCTACTTGAATTACACTGTGAGAACTATGTGCTTGAGTCAATGTTGTGTGGTTGTGCTTGTCAAACGAAGTCAAACTTATAACCATTGAAGAGAAAACGTTTTCAGTTGACGTATTCTTTGATGGTGATTTCAGAAATATAAATTTCTTGAACTTTTTGCACATTCAGTAAGTCCTCATCGCGTACGCGATAGACCTAATTACTGAATTCTGTGTAACCAGGTCTGTACATGATTCAGCGGAAAGCGGTAGGCCTAAACATTAACAGAGACTACACCGCGCGAAATTACAGATGTAATGCTAAGAAGCCCTAGTAAATAAGTGCGGAAATCAGCACAGCAGACAACTATTTCTGTACAAAGAGCACATAGAGATTTTAATAAGGAAATTAAATTGCGTAAATGCAAAGTACCCCGAAAACAAAATGAACAAATTATGTATACACGATTGCGCGGGAAAGTGTACACAGTGTCCGAAACAAGAGCAAAAGAGTCGAACTCTGGTTACAGGGATGAGAAATACATTTCTAACATCTTCTGTGATAGTGTTAATTAATCATTCTCAATTTCAGTTCAGCTGATCCCAATAATTAGCGGGATCCGTTGCCAACTGAAGTCCAGCGCATTCACTTCACTGCGGAAAGACATTGGAGATACCCGTTATATAAAACAATACACATAAATAAAATAACTAAGATACTGTTAAAAGTATTCACATTACCTCGAGCGTTAGTATAGATCTTCCCTCAGGATTAATAGATGCAAGAAAGCGATCATTCTTAGCACCCGGGAACAACAAAGTTCTGTTGCCCTCCAGAGACCAGAAAACTGAAGGCCGTGGATTTCCAGACACTCCGCATTCGAAAATTGCATTTCGATGTAGTTCAACAACTAGGTCTCTTGGTTTTGTGCCCATTAGAGGTGGAGCTAATGACAGAAAAATATTATCACATCTTATTGGATTGTTTCCTTTAAAATAGCTAGACACTTTACATATTTTATAAATGAAGGAGCATTGCTCTAGCGAAATCGCTTTAAGCAACATCTAAATTTTGTAAGAAGGAGAACTAAAAATAAATTCTCGAAAACAAAAATATGGCTTTTGAGAATGGAAATATGCTACATAATTATAAGAAATGTTATTTGAGAAGGAACAGAAATTGGGGTAGTTAATAAATTTGATTATTTTGGTATTAGGTTTAGTAAGAATGGAGGTTGAAAGAAGCAGAAAAGAAAGGTTTTAGCAAAAGGAAGTTTAGCTCTGAAAGCTTAGCTCATGAAGGCACAAGGTACCAAAAGGACATATAAAGTGGTTGGAGAAAATATATTCGGCAATACTAGAGGCTAAAATTCGTTTTGGGTAGAAAATGAGAGAGGTTAAATGTAGATTTCATTTCCAAAAACTTTTGGAAACAAATTATGGTGCTACCAAAAGCTCGCCAAATGAGGTTACACAAGCCGAACTAAATCAACTGAAATGTTGATTTAAGATCAAGAATGTATAAGAGAGACGCATCTTGTCTATTGACACAAGAGAAAGTAAGGGGAATAAATGATTGGTTTAATAGAGTTAATGAGACTGGGAAAACTCGGCTTCGGTATGGTCAGGCCTGATAGAGGAAGAGAGCGAAGAAAGAGGCTTTTGGAAAGAACTTAAAGAATTGATGGCATGAAAACACATGAGGTGTTAGAAATTTCAGCAAATCACTGAGGGTATACAGAGAGCTATAGAATATGTGGAGCCGAGAGAATTATGTGAAGGCGACATATGGACGAGGACCCTAAGAGGGGCAGTGAACTAAGAGGCGTTTTAAACACAGAGGAAATGCACGACAACTATTGCCATGCGGTTCTGGAATGTGAGGAAACCAAAGAAATGGCAGCAAAACTTGGGATTGAGAAGTCCGCTAATTTACCACTACAGATAAAGGGCGGGTTTGCGAATATGAAAGCAATGCAATCTTATGTAATGCAAAATTAAAAGAAGTTGTTTAAAGAAAACAAACAAACTGGGAAATGAAACCGGAATAGAGATTCAGTTCATCTACAGATATAAGTTGTCCGATAGTTAATAGCCAAAAGGTTGGTTACACAGCAACTCGGGAGAAGTCAATAGTATTTAGTATTGCTGTATAGCCAAGTGGTTATAGAAACTGATTGTAATGTTTAGTGGAAATAAATTAAATGATTAATGAAGAGGAAAAGGAAATTAAACTCGGTTTGGGAATAAACAAGAACATTCTGCAATTTTTAATATAGGTACATTTCTTGACCTGTAGCTTAGTTAATAAATTATAGTCATGGATCTCAGTTTATAATTAGTTATAATGTCACAGTAAATCATAATAAATAAATATTAGTAATACTAAGCTAATCTTATGTTACTGGTATTGATAGTAGTTTCTCTATTACGTACTTGCATAAATAATGGAAGTGCTGTATTCCAGGTTCATACATGTGAACAACACAACTCAAAAATGAAAAGTCAATAAATACCAAATTCGTGTTTAAAATTCTTCCAAAGAATAAACATAAAGATTTTCAAGATACTCCACACCGTCCTTTGATTAAAACGCCACACATTTAACATATTTACATATGAGTACAAATGGAATGTTTACGTTTAATTTTCTAGGAATAGTCTGTGAAGTCTCCTGCACTGCAAACAGACAGACCAGACAATCTCTTTACAATACCCAGTTTATCTCAAAGACATTTTAGTATCAAGAAACCCTTGTTGTTGGTTTGAATCTTTCAACACTATGTTATCTGTTTAATGTCGCTAGTTGTTTAGGTAAACGTTAAATTTGACATCGAGAATAGCATTATGGTGATTTTATTGTCTTCTTGTAATATAGCGGCGCCTCCTCTGTTGAATTTATTAAGAGAAATTGATTTATTAAATAGAATAGTTGGTTGAATGTTGTTTCTCGTCATTTCAAAAGACAGCGGAATTTCAAGGGCAGCAAATAGCGACATTTGGGGCAACACCGCTCAAACTCCGCATATGTTAAGGAGCTTTATCACATAACTTTTAGTATCCAAACGCTGCCAATAAGCAGAATAAGAGAATACCTTATTTCCAAAATAAGAGTTTTTAGAAAGACATCTGTTAATCTGCCTAAGGGAAAACTATACTTATTTCACCGAAGAACTATATGGTCCTTCAGGGGCATTGTCTCTCATGATTACAATTAACAATTATTATTTGTTTGTTAACGGCACTGTAAATTGCTAGTATTATATCAACCCTGCTATTGTTCCGGAATTTCGTTCTATAAGAGTTACTTTACACAGTAAATCTACTGACATGTGGTCAGATCCGGGTTTGAACCCAAAACCTTGGATCAGAGACCCTCACCAGCTGAAGCAATCAGACCGACTATCATATTACAGACAGAGAAAATATGAAATGTCATGTTCTAAACCAAGCTTGCCATCTTTTTGGGAATAAGAGGCTTTTAGTTTTACGTCGGACAAGGAATTTAATGTTTTGTAATAGTTTGGTAAAATCTCAACATTTTTGTAAAATCTTCATATTTGATAGAAATCCCGATATTTTTTATACTTTGTAAGATTAAAAATTGTTCGCCATTAAAATAGTTTCCATTGGCAATAAACCAGGTTATCGTATTAGGACACGTTTCTCTGAAATACATTTCTTAAATGTGCATTTCCTGTATTACTGAACACCTCTATTTTTGCGAATCGTGCTTTTGGTTGCATATTGTAATTAGTACCAAGCAAGAAAAGGGCAACCAAAATATTTATTATTATTATTACTTTATGTATTTATTTTTTTAGGTTATTGAAACATTTGAATTCCATGTATTTGTACTTAATCTGATATGTTGTTATTAAATATGGATTTAAACCTAAAACTACCACTACCCACATTCTCTGATTTGCTCCCAGCGCCAGAATGGGTGATCAGCCCGATACCTGGTAGGGAAGTGAGGAAATGAATGACATGAGATAATGGTGAAACGGATGAAAGGAAAGATGATTATGAAGCAATTGCAGAATGAAGGGCGGGGAAACCGGTGATCCTGGAGAAACCCCCCCCCAGACGCCGTTTCGTCCACACAAATTACACATGCGGTCCCCTGGGATCGAACCCAGGTCACCTAGCTGAGAGCCGATCTAACCAATCAGCTACGGTGGCCGCCATAAATAAAACATTT
Organism: Hymenopus coronatus; assembly: GCA_030762935.1. Taxonomy (NCBI): domain Eukaryota; kingdom Metazoa; phylum Arthropoda; class Insecta; order Mantodea; family Hymenopodidae; genus Hymenopus; species Hymenopus coronatus. Next base: position 140,484,487 of record CM060888.1, on the reverse strand, counting down.
TTTTAAGCTAATGTTGTGAAGTTGCCCAAATTCTCAAATTGTGAGAGCTTTTTATTTAAAAATATATTTTTTATAATACTTCGGCATATTTTTCTACTACACAGCGTTGGTAACTATATATACGTCCTCCATAAGGACTACCAGGAGAAAACGACACCTGGCGCAAAAGTAAAGCGGCAACCCTGAGCAGTACTGCCAACCTCAGCTTGTACAATTTCGCGCACATTCTGATCTCTGAGGATGGAAGTGTGTGCTGATAATCAAATGATTTACGTAGGGTCGTGTCGCTCATTGCATTAAGTCATTTGCCATCTGGCGGCCATCTTCACATCTGTCAACAGGTGCGGCTAACACGTGCGACTATTTCTCACCAGGTGTTCTGCTTTCAAGTGTTCACAAATGAGAATGTGGATACACGGGCGTGCGCACGCGACCACTAAACTCCGGAAAAATAACCTATAAATTTGGTTATCTAATTTTTCAATGGATCCCCTAACATGAAACATGTGTGAAATTTATAAAATCCAGAGTATTGAAGATATTGTACTGGCATTTATATCAGTAATACACAATAATAGTAACATTTTTGCCACGCATCAAAATTCTAGATTGCATGGTTATTTAAACAATAATGTTTTATTGCTTCAATTCATCGTTCTAATAAAAGTAAGCCACTTGAAGCATTTTTAAACCTTTTAAAAAATCTACTTTTACAACAAAATGAGTTTATAAATAGCTCTGGCATATTTTTTTTATATTAGCACTAATTAGTGTAGAAAATTGTTTTCGTATTCTCCAAAACTTTTGATTTTTCAAAATGCAATAATTTATTTCTCAAAATTGGAGCATTATTTCGAAAAATTATAAGACCATTTTCTTTGATGTGTTTTTGAGAGGCAGTATAAACAGTTTGAAACAAATTAGTGAACAACTATATTATGTATTTTAAGGATGAAAAATCGGAGGAAAATGTTTGCGAGAAAAGAAAACTTTAAATTTGCAAGTCTCTATTAATAAGCATACATTACGCGTTTGTAGCTTCAATTAATTGGTAATTTAAGTTCACCAAGTGGAACAAACAATATATTTTCTTAAAGTTTAGAACTCAATCAGTTTTTTTTAATGAATTTGTCACAATGTTTGGATTACCTTAAGGGGGACGCTACTGAACTTTGGAAATGCTTTGCTTTGTTTTTTTTTTTTTTCTATTTATACCATATTTTCAGGATTGATTGGAGCGCTCACAAATAACATGTTTACCAAATTTGAAATCATCGCAGTTTCTTTCTGCCCGATGCTGAGTGTTTATACCCGGGACTTAAATCCACACGAATAGCTTATACCACTTGAAAACATCTGATATGTTACATTCGCATGACTTTCTCTGCCTGCGCTTAAACAAACTTCTTATCAAAGCTTAACTTTTTTTCTACTCCATGGTGATCGATATAAACATCAGCAGAATGATCTTATTACTTATAAGTAGAAGGCAACTAAAGGAACGCACTAGGTTTAGTGCAATAAAAATTAAAACTACTGCAGGTAAAACTGTTCAAATAATTTCTAAATATTGACCGTCTATTACATATCGATCTATAAATGTATTTATTATAAGTGATAGAATTATATAACCTACTGAAATTACAATTATGGTAATAATAAATATTGAATGATCATGAAAGTACATAAGTTGTTCTATTAAAAGATGTCGCTATGCCATTATTACTGAAATTAGTTCCTTTACTGGAGTAAGACAGAGGAAAAAGGGACGGATACCTGTTTGAGAAAAGTAAAAGCATTTTAAAATTTAAACCAGTAACAAGCAATATCCCGGATTTGGTTACGTTCACAACAACAAAAAATGTATAGAACATAGTTATGTTTTTATGAAATCTGCATTTTGGTGTAGTACATGCTTGTCTAACTCTTACAGTTTACCAGATATGCAAACGTCATTCAGAGTGAAGAACACTAAAGAGGTTCCTCCCAGGAAGATATACTTTTATTTGACATGTAAACATTTAATGATCAAAATCGTTAAGAGCTAAGCAAAAACTTAAACATGCTCCAAGTAAAGGGTAGGAGGTTTTTCTCAAAATTTTCCAGTCGCATTCTTGAAAAATACAAAACTTAAATACCCAGTTTGGTATTTAACAGTTTTCATTTTTGAGTTATCCTATACTTACACATACTGGCCTTTTTCTAAAATAGCTTTTTTTTTATTCAGAGGTCTTCAAAACATGTATAAAGATTAAATCTCGGCCTAGAATTTTAAGTAGACTAAAATTCAAACCAACAACAAATAATATATTGGAAACAGTTAACGCCAAATAAATAATGTGTGATTCTACCAGATCAATACTTTTCTACATCTCTTACAGTTTACCAGTTGAAAGAACGTCAGTCAGAATGAAGGGAACTTTACAGGATTTCTTCATAAAATTATATCATGAAATTAACGGGAACATACGCAGCTTAAATAAAATCGTTAGAAACTTTTTAAGAAACGCAAAGATAGTGAGACAGTTTTGGGAGTTGGAGAATTTTCTTTAAAATCTTCATATCATTTCTTTGAAAGAAGCTCGCCTGAAATACGAACCAACTTTGGTATTTAACTGACCTTTCGTTTTTAATTTTCGTATGTAAAATAAGTACTAATCTACGTAAAACTCTGATATCAAAATGTTACCGAAAATGTATGTTTTGTGGCCCCTGAATCCCTAAAATATATACATCTCTGCGTGTGTGATTCTCATAACTTAAAAATGATATTAAAGTTTCGAATCATTTAACAAAGCGACATAAAGGTTATCAAGAAAATTCTCACAACCGAAGCTAACTTTACACGGAACATTTTTAAAAAATGTTGATTTTTTTCAAAAAATATTTATGTTTTTCATTAAAATTCCATTTGTTTAAGATATTTTCTTGTCAACTGAAATTTATATCTTGAATGTTCTGAGAAACCGTAACAGATGGAAAAAAAGAAAAGAAAAATGATGATCTCGTTAAATCAGATAGTTTCTTTGCATCCTGGCCATGCAAAAAGAACGGAATTTCAAAGCGATTTGTTGCAGAGTAGGTAGAGAAACTCGTATGAATGTAATCTCTGATCTTTGAGCTATATGTTTACAGACAATTTTTTATATTTTTATTTATTTAGAGGCCTGTTTTGCTACCTGTATGTAGTAGAGAGGAGAATTACTCACAGTGTACAGTGAGAGTTGCAGAAGCCGTTACACTGCCGACGCCATTGTCAGCTTCACAGCTGTACTCCCCTTCATCTTCCGGTGTTACATCCTCGACTCGGAGGCTGCGGTCCTCTAAGATATGGACTCGACCTAGAGGCATGCTGCCGCCCCCAGCTGTGCGCCGCCACAGGACATCAGGGGGCGGATCGCCTCCCACACGGCACTGGAACTCCACCACTTCTCCCGCAAGAGCGATGGCATCCTGTGGTCCTCGCGCCAGGAACGGCTTCACTGTTAATTAACGTTACAGCGCTGCTTTTTTACTTCAATAAGGCGAGCTCAAACTGTACGTGCTAATAGCTAAAAAATGTTAAAGTACAACCGGAATATTTCACAACAATTGGAATTAAAACTTACCAGTAAACCTAACAAAAATATTAAAAATGATTCCATTGATATAAATGGAAGTTAAAAGAGAGTTCAGCATATCTACATTTTTTTATACAATCCTATAAACAGTTGGTGTGTGCATTCAATAGCGAGCGAGCATAAATGGTACCAACACACACAGAAATAATAAGCATGTTTCTACACACATTAAGTGTTTCCTAAGCAATGACCCAAAAGAATTATAGAGAGAAGATGAGAATAGTTTGCTTTTCTCGAACAATGAAGATTAAAGAATAACTCTGTATACGATAAAATACAAAATACTTACAATGCTGCACTTATAATAGGTACATCACAGTGCGTACTTACTTATTTCCGAGGAAGTATGTAAATTACTCTAGTTTTATCGGTTCAACACGCCAGGTAATAATAAGTAAAATGCAGGAAGGAGCTAATTCATTTACACACGCTCTCATTATATCAGCTAGGGATACCAAATTAATTCATGATTTAGAATGTTAATACGCAACTCAATCTTAATTACTCACGAAGATTGTCGCATTCACTCGCTCGTGCGACAAACATTCACACCATTATAACCAGCCTTTCCTCTTAAATAAATTAATATTTTTGTTATTAAGTTTTATTTGCTACCTGTTTTAATATATAATTACCTAATTTACTTTCCCATGGATGTAATTTTTTACTGTACTTTCTATCTAAAATAATTTTGTTGCGAACGTAAGCAGGATAGAGCTTCTTGATGATAACTAACAAACAACTTTATTTCACAGATAAGATAAAGAAACATTTAAAAAACATCTTTTGTTTATTGACTGTCGATTAATTCTTCCAGATCATGTAATAAACTATTGGGTGTGCTATTTTGTAAAACTGTCAAAACTTTCACAACGAAAGTTGTTACTCCTTTCGACAAATCGTGGAATTGTCTGGCCTAATCATCTAACTATAAAAGTGCGGCATTTCTTTTTAAATTGTGTATAACTTGGAAAAACCACTCACAGTGAGAGCAATTTAGAAATATATGTGTGGTCACAATTGCTGATTTCTTAATTATAATAACTGCTGCAATTAAATACATATCTGATATAAAATTGCAAAATTACTAATTTACAATTGAGTCAAGTTACTCGATCTGTCTCTACAATAGGGTATTCTGTTCGTGAAAAAACTTGGTTTTCTTATGTGAATCCCATTAACTCCTCCATATTAGTCCGAGTAATTTTAATAGCTCGAATGTATGACGTAACTGGAATAATTTCACGTACTTAAAGCAATCTAGAAACAGGCACTGTGAACAATATACTCTTCTGGTGCTCTTTATAGATTGTAATATTTGAGGACTAATGATTCACTTAGAAACAAGCTTGAAAAAAAGAAATACAGCATGCAACCAATTTACTATGTTTTGTTGCATACTTGAGGAAAAGATATTACATGATCGGAAGCTTAAATATGTATACATTTATAGGAATGTCTATATAAGGAAGTAGGTTAAAGGAGAGGCGGTGACTGTGCTCGTGTTATAAAGCCTACAGTCTCACGCTTTTGCAACTTTTAGCGATCTCGGGATATTTCACATGAAAGAGGAGAAAAGGAAACACCTGGAAATTACGGAATAGTTTGAGCTATATAAACAGAGCGTTTTCGTGTTATATTTATTTATCCATTTCTCTACACTCGTTCTTGATTAGATATTCGTTGACATGGACATCGATCAATATGGACCAAGTTATCTAGTAGTAATTCGGTATTAAATAGTTTCGAATGCGTTCCTCTCTAAAACATTTCTGGAATTAATCGGGCCAGACACCATAATATGCCAAATGTCTCTAAATAATAACGTATAACTTTACTGTTCGCAAACTGCACTGGTATCTATCTACCATTTCATGTAAGTAGCAGCTGGAGGACGCCGCTAACCTAATGCGTAAAGCTCACTTCGTTTCTCAACTCGTCTACTAAAGTTACAATTGCATCCAGCGACTCGGTTAGAATTCACACGAAATAAAAGTTATACGTCTAGGTTAATGTATACTGACGTGTACACATAGTGTTTATATCGGTATTGACAAAGCTAGCCCATCCTTTGCTAACTGTTGTGTCCTCTTCGTTTCTCGAACACAACTCTAGCCACTGTACTTTACCACCACGAAATATGGCCGAATTTCCAAAGGGTAACATAACTTGTTCTCACTTGCGAAGTAACATTAACGCACTGCTTCGATGAACTCTGGAGTAAAAATAAAATATCTTCTTCTAATTTCAAGGATTAAACCTTATTTGGCTTCAACTATTAAAGTTGCTGTATCCATCTTTTCCGTGGACTTCCTGGTCCCTTCTTCCACTTCTCGATTGATAGCTCAAACTTTTACAGGGCATTCTTTTGGAATCCATTCTACAGACGTGTCTCCTATACTCCGCTATTTTATCTGTAAGACTAACATACACAGTTCTTTACGAATATCTTCACTACGTTTTTTGTCCATTAATGTATATCCTGCCACAACTTGTAAATATTTCATTTTTGCAGTTTCTAATCTTTGCGGTGTTTTTTTTTTTTTTTTTTTACTCAGAGTCCATGTTTCTGAGCCATACAATATTGCAGGCACAGCCAATTATTTATAACATTTTAGATATGTTTCCCTTCTTACTTTCTTTCCCATGTTCTTTTCTGGGTGCCACACACTCTTTGTAATTTATTATTTATGTCTTTTCTTCTATTATACCCTAAAGAAACATCTAGATCGTTAAACTATTTTACAAAAATTAAAATATATTACAATAAAAACATAGAAAGATGGAGTTTAAGAACTTTTATTTTTTTTATTCTTTTAATAGATTTAAACTGATTATTTTCACTACTTTATACAGTATTACCTTTTCTCAATTCCGGTTTTCGATTACTGTTTAGCCATTGCCCCTATCGCTGATTAAGGCTCCTATACAATTAACGTCGTAGCTGTTTCTGTTTCATTACCATCTAAACATTTCTGTATAAGGCCGAATGAGTTATATTGGTTTAGACTCCGTGTGTTACAATTACAACAAAACACTTTTGTATAAACGATAGGCGAATCACCCTTCATTTAATACAAATTATATCGTTGTTCATCTCTCCCTATTTTTTTCAGGCCATGCGCGCGGAGAACTGGGTCGAGTAGGTTCTACCCGAAGATGAAATAATATTACGATCTAGGAGAATGGACCATGTCAGTATTTGTAGTATTTTAAGAAAATTGTTTAACAAAGGTAAATAGAGATTAAGAATAAATACCTAATGGACTGGTGTAATACTTTTAAAGAATCTTGTGTATTTCTTGTATACTTACCATGCACTTTGAGTAAGGCAACAGCAGACTCTCTTATTCCCACAGTGTTTTTCGCCACACATTGATAGCGCCCATCATCAGTCTGCCGTACGTCTTGAATGGCCAGGTTGCCACCATCTACCAAACGGAACCTGCAAGACAACGCCCTCATACATTTCCCTTGGCTAAAGTCGCTATTTATGATCTCATAATGGAAACATCCTCAAATTAATAATTTTTAATACATGATTAATAGTTTGTAACCTTTTGTTGGCACTCAGCTCAAGAGTTTGGCCATTCTTTCGCCAGAAAACGATAGGTTCAGGATGGCCTCTGGGCGGCCCGCACTCCAGAAGCGCTGTTTCTCCTTGCGCCACCCTGGTGTTCTGGGGTTCGGCTCGGAACTCATCCCGTAGCACTGTAAAACATAAAGAAACAAACCAACCGAATTCTGTGGTCAGAAAACTGTTACTACGATAACTCCATAAGCTGTCCTTAAAGTATATTAGGATTTGTATTAGGATTACATAATTTGGATTTGCATGGACGAGGCTCCAGGACACTGGGACTTAGGCACTTGAGGCACTTCACGTGACCCCAGCAGGGAGGGAGGATAAGAGGAGAGACCCAAAGAGATATCCGCATGACAACTTGCAAAGACATGGTTACAGATGCAACTGTTCCTGTGCCGCCCGGTCCCTGCTCACGAGTCCCAACCTCGGGCAGTCTCCCCAGACCCGAAGGCAATGTCGGTAAAACAGACATGATTATAAAATGATGATGACAGCAAAGCTGGACTGTAAAATTCGGAGGATGTATGAACCTAATCAGCATTCACTTAGTGGCGGCCGCGCCGTGGCCGAGTGGTCAGACCACTCGCCTCTCACCCAGACGGCCCGGGTTCGATCCCAAGCATGTGAGATTTGTGGTGGACAAAGCGGCGCAGGAGCGGGTTTTCTTCGGGTTCTCCGGTTTCCCCCGCCATCTCATTCCACCGGGGCTCCATCTTCATGTATCATCAGTGTTATCGCCTGCGGTGCCACAGCAGTAAAAGCTCCAGAGCAAAAAAAAAAAAAAAATAGTGACCGGTGAGTCAGATAGGCCAGCCACGTGGTATGCCAGTGACCTCTGAATTCGGAGTACAAACGAAACCGCCCGAGCCATCCAGCTGCTTCTTAAATGTATTAGTGCTAATAACAAAGAATAGATATAGACTGAGAGGGATATGTTAGGTTACAGGTCTGTGGTTTGCATTCGGAAGAACGTCTTTCAAACCTTCGTATCAGCCAATCGACCTAGGTACCTCAGTAGTTAATAAAGGAGTAGACATCTTTTATCATAATTCAAACCTCACCCATAAACAAAACAAAATATAAAATAATAAAGGCTACATTTAGAATTACTGATCACTTAATTGAGCCATTACCATGCTACTCGAACAGATTCAAGAAGAGGACACCTATGAAATCAATTCAATTTCTTTAGCATCAGAGTGATGCCCAGATGTGACCAGCTTACAACACTAGATGTCCTTGCTGAATTGTATAAATCACAGAAGCTAGAGGTCTCGTTCTTGAATGACCAGATGTGACCAGCTTACAACACTAGATGTCCTTGCTGAATTGTATAAATCACAGAAGCTAGAGGTCTCGTTCTTGAATGACCAGATGTGACCAGCTTACAACACTAGATGTCCTTGCTGAATTGTATAAATCACAGAAGCTAGAGGTCTCGTTCTTGAATGACCAGATGTGACCAGCTTACAACACTAGATGTCCTTGCTGAATTGTATAAATCACAGAAGCTAGAGGTCTCGTTCTTGAATGACCAGATGTGACCAGCTTACAACACTAGATGTCCTTGCTGAGTTGTATAAATCACAGGAGCTAGAGGTCTCATTCTTGAATGACCGTGATGTTGAAGAGCTCTACTCTGTTACTAAACCTACTCTTTCTATTCTTTTGTCTCGGGGACTTGTTAAGTGGCTAACTGCAACCGTAAGTTGAACAACGAGCTATTTATATGTATATGTTTCTGAAGATATTCTTAGCAGCAGTATGACCATTCTGCTCATATTTAAGATTTTGATAAGAGGAGTTATTTGTTGAGTTTCATTTCAATGTGAAACGTAAAACTAGTTTACAAGGACAATATCAGAAACGCACGACATTGGTAAATATTATGGGACGAATTTAATGCAGTGCAGAAAAAAAATCAGATGTGTTATATTCTCATGACATTCCCCTACCCTCTGCTACAAACTAATCTTACAAAATGTACTTATCTATCAACCTCATGCTAATTGAGAAAAAAAATTGTAGTGACGATTATATTACATATTTCTTGTAGGTACAAGCACAATAAAGAACACACTAGGCTAAAGCAGTAGTTCATATCTGTTAAGAGCTAATTGCTATGTAACAACTTTAAATCCAATTCTGATTGAATGAACGGAATGGAAAAGTGATTAACGCCTTCCCGTTTGAGGAAAGTACATATAAGTGTTGGAACATTTAAACCAATAACAATAATACTAAAATTGAAATAAATGAATTCGAAAGAAACAAAAATGCATATTTAAGTTTTACTTAAACCAACTTAATTTAAATTAAAATAATTGTAAAATTAATTTGTTTTATATAATTAAAAGTTCTTAAAGTAAATGAAAACCTTGGAAACGTTAACTCTATGAAAAAAAAAAATACTGGGCAGAAATCGTGTGTATTAAGAGATCTAGAATTTTGTGCAGTAAGGTATTGCATACGCGTTACGGTTTCCAAATTCATTTAGAATGAAAAGGGCTTCATAGACTATTCACAGAAAGTTCGAGATATACATTTAATTTGTCATGAAACATGTCGATTTTAATCCAACATTTTAGAGACATTTCTTAGAAAGTCACAATTTCTGAAAACATTTTCGTGTAAATGGTGGCCGCGCCGTGGCCGAGTGGTTAGACCACTCGCCTCTCACCTAGACGGTCCGGATTTGATCCCAAACGACCCCAGTGGTGTGAGATTTGTGGTGGACAAAGCGGCGCTGGAGCGGGATTTCTCCGAGTTCTCCGGTTTCCCCCGCCATCACATTCCACTGGTGCTCCATCTTCATTCACGTATCATCAGTGTCACCGCCTGTGGTGCCATAAGTAGTTAAAGCGGGTGTTAAACACTACAAAAAAAAGTGTAAATGGTAGATAGGAAAGGGGAGGAGAGTTTCATTTTAAAATCTTGATGCCACATATTCGGAACTTGAATGTCAAGTACTTGCAATTCTCGCAGCTAAGTTTCATAATTTAATTCTAACTTTAACTTCAAATTTTAACTGATGCGAAAAAAAACTGATTCAAAATCTTATGACGTCATATTTGATGAAAGTTGCAAATAAATAGAAGATCTACATTTCTTTGTTTCTGCTTTGAATATTCCTCTAAATCAAGGGATAGTCAACGGTAAGGAAAACAAAACTGTGACGGTCTTGAGCAGAAGCGGATAGAGAAAAAGCTTCGTATAGCTGTTCATTGATCCAGCTGGAAATGATATTTTTCAATTATTTACAAAAAATCTTTTGAATAGCTACGTATTAATAACTTAAAAGGTGAAAATTAATTTATTTTGGAATGAAAACTAAGGGTACAATGCAAAACTTATCATGTTTAATTATTTGGTTCAAAACGTATTTTCTAAATCTTATGATTTTGAATTATAGACTAACTTCTTATGAATGTATTCAAATACATTAAAGGTACCTTTGACCGTATTGTGCTGTTTACAAGCTTAAAACCGTTTGATAGTTTAGGAATAAATTATTTCAGTGCCTTTCCTGTAAAGCTTGTTTTCATCACTAACTAGTTTTTAATAATTCTCTTCAAATTATGTTATTCCATATTTCCTTTCAGTATTAACGTGCTTTTTGGTAATTGAGTTTCAGATTCCGCTCAAATAAAGATGATGATTTGCTAAAACTGCAAGAATGTAGAGTCATCTTCAACAGTGGAACTCGTGTTGGTTTCGGTTGATGTTTGCAATACATATGGACTTGAATGAGTTAAATAGTCATTTACTGTAACTTCCAAGTGGAACATAGGGCACTGGAACGATGTTTCCGTGATCGAATTTAATGTCTAGTTCGTAAGTTCACCGCTAAGGGTCATGGTGATGAGGCATCAACCCGTCGCGAAATGGCGGAATTTTGCCGAAGAACGTTCTTTTTTAAGGTTTAGAACTCTTTTACGCGCAAATAAACATTGCACGGGTCCACCAGCTTTACTTCTCTTCCAAAGAAATCCATGCTCAGGATTTTTACGTCCGAAAATATCCATCACCCTCCGCCAGGTTTGAATCTGTAGTCTTGTGTTTTAGAAGCTTGCATGGTAGCCACTACACTACTGAGGGCGACGGACTTAAATTAGACGTACATAATTTTAGATGAATAACATTGTTTTGCGAGGTTAGCTGAGAATTGCAATAGAAACTAGAACACCTGGACAACTCCTCTTAGTATCGGACTCCAAACCTTTCACTTAACTGTCCGTACAACTGAGCAAGCTCATTTTAATGTGCATCATAAAATATTTAAAATCTGATGTGTTCCATTCACATGATTTGTCACAAACAACTTTCCGTACAAAACACTATTCTTTTATCTACGACATGCTAATCATTGTTTTATGACTTTCTCCCTTGTAAGTAGAAGGGGCATAAGGGAATTCACTGAGCTAAATCGATAGTAAAAATCTTTCAACACCTGGTTCCGTTTGAGACAGCTGGAGTTCGGTTCGCTTTGTATGACCAGTAAACCAACCGAGATGAAAGTCATTTCCCGTTTGAGAAAAGTCAAAAGTAGTGTAAAATCAACACCAATAACAAGGAATACCTCAGAAACATAGAAAAAATTATATGACTATATTTAAAGAGTTACATTTAGCGCAGTAGGTTTTTGTCTAGCTCTTACGGTTTACCGTTGTTCAAAATTCTGCAAAACTCAACCAGAATAAACAGTTCTTCAGAGGCTATTCCCAAAAAATTCAAAATATACAATTAATTTGTGATGTAAATATCTATAATATACGGTATTTATTCAAAATCGTTATGCTATTTTTGAGAAAAATGAAATTTTCAAAAATGTTTCCATGTAAAGGGTAGTTTGGGGTTGGGTGACTTTCTTGAGAATGTTCGTGTCACATTTGAAAGATACTAAGTTTAAATACCAAATGTTTTTAATGGTCTTTTCCATTTAAGCTTTTCTCATACTCCTGTTCACACAAAGAAACACATTTCAATAACATAGCAACCACATTTTAAAGCATTTGCCTGTTGGTTTAGCTTAGTGTATTCACTTATTTCCCTTCTACTTATAAGGAACTAAGTAGTAATATAGTTGCTGCAAACGTTTATCTGGATTAGCATGAAGTAAATAGAAGAATATGCTTATTAATAATAATTTGTTACGGAGATGTAGAGAAAGTCATGTGAATGGAACATAAATAATGAAGGAAAGTATTGCTGCAATGTTATTTGTCACAAAGGTCTTAATCATTTTGCATGTGCACAATCAGCGCTCAGTTTCTGGCTTCGTTATTCCGATAGTTATAACAGTTTCACCAAAAGTTTAGTTCAAGTGTTTGCATTAATAAAAATCAATCAACGCTGACACACAGTGAACTTAATTTTTTAAAAATGGAGTACACCCTGCAGGTCTCATTCAGGCCTCTGTCACAAATGATGGAGTCGCAATAATTAAATATTACTGATTGAAATAACTCAGTAGTAATCAAAAGCTCTGTGAATTTAAATCTGGCCTTCATTTGACAAATAATTGGGTCACATTTTTCTTTTACCTCCCTCCTCAATTCTGAGATACACTTACGTTAGTTCTTTGCTAACTTTTGGTGTATATCGGAAGGTTACATTGTTCCCTAGCAGCAGGATTTTGGTCTAGAAAGCACTAATGCACAACCTAACATGAATGGGATCAATGCCCCTTTTCTGCAGCTGACCAAAAAACAATGATCTTACGTCTGAAAGAAAGCCAGTATTGAAATTCTTGTTCTAAAGGGTTTTCGTGTATCCTGATGAGAAGGAAATAATATTCAGGTTTTGATCTCTTCATTTAAAATAAACCTGATACATTCTGTTTCCAAAAATCGATCACAAATGGCAAGTCCATCTAGTGGGAATTAAGCAAGGTACTCCCATCACAGCTTGATCCAGCAGTGCAGTTCTTGTGAAGACTTATGAAGAAGAACTTGCATATACCTTACAGATCAACAAAAAGGACGCGTATACTTCCATTAATTGTTGTGTTATTTAGCATCACCAAATTGAGCTCATGGTCCAGGCAATGTGTCTCAGCTTTTGGATACATTGATGTCAGCATTACCTGACGAGCCTCTCATAACTTAGAGCCATCATAAACTGTGCTACTAATTTAACTTATTCTTCTTCCACGTGGCTTTGGCTAAATAGCTTTTCGGCGAAGTAGTCTGTGGTGTCCATCTTTCACGGGGTCGGCCAACGTCCCTTATTCCTCTTGGGTTGGATTAGAAGGCTCTTCTTGATAACCCTCCGTGGTGTAGTGGTCACCACGTATGGTCTACCTGGGATAAGTTTTTAGAAAAAGGGAGCAATACTCACCCTCTTGCTCGTACGCAGTGTTGTGACGAATCTCTCAGGATGAAGGGGAAAAGGGTTGTAGTCCAGGGAAGCGATGATGGCACTCTCGACTTCCTGTGCGTATTCGTTTTCTTCTTCTTCTTCTTCTTCGTCGTTTTCTGAGTCTAAGTTAATTACAAAATGTTCTAGAACTTCGTCTATCCGACCATCCTTCTCTCAATAGTGTTCCACTTTTTTGCATGCTCACACGCGTTTAACCAATTGTCAGTATAACTTTTAACAGGGCATTGTGAAATAGATTTTCAACGTCGGAAAATTTAAAAGTTGTGTTGTCTTTTGCAACATCTCCCTTAATTTGCGCCCGTATTAAATCGATGGCATTAAAATCACAATGATACGGTGGCAGCAGTAATATTTCAGGCCCTCGACCTTTAGCTATTACATCAATTTCATACGTCTTAACTTTGTCCTTATTCAATTTTATCAATGCATAGAGCACTTGTTTTGTTGAGCAAGGACCACATTTAATTTCTTTTTTTCTTATACCTACGTCCGCATATCCGATTTTTGGACGATAATGTTGGTGCTTTATGTAGTTCCCTTGTCCATAACAATAACGCTGCTATTGGGAACATTCGGAAGTAGCTGGTTTATAAACTACTCTTTAAATACATTACCGTCCATTTCTTCACGGTTTTCTCAAGTGGATTTAGATTTGAAACGCTTAAGAGCCCCAGGATAAATCCGTCTGAAGATCTGCATGAACAATGATGAAACGCTGTCCTTTACCTTAAGGGTGTATCATAGTCTCCATCTTATCCACATCTTACTTTTGGTGTGACTTATGCTAACCCATGCTTCATCTAAGAAAATTATACGACGACCAGTGGAACGTAGGTTCTTCACTTTTCTTAGGAAATTAAATCGCATGAATACAACGTTGGAACTCTCCATTAAATATTTGCTGCCTTTGTTATTAACCATATAACTACATTTTAGTGCATTTTTTAGAATTTTTCGCGAAACCCACTTACTTTCGTGAAATATATTTCCTTTCATTAAATAGTCCTTTGTATCATTTAAACTCAGAATAAAGTGCTCCTTATATAGTGCTCTGTTGCAGCTGTAAACGAATCTACAACAGCTTTCTGGGGTGCTTCGCAAGGTCGCTTCTTCCCAGGATTCGCAGTACTATTCCACTGGCTTCGCATACCTTCATTTCTTGAATGACTCTACGAATAATTGTGCGAGTAGATAAACCAGTTGTTGCAGCAGTTCTTTCTAAGGTATCGCTGACGTGTACAGTTGAATTTCCAAGTTTTAAAGCTTCAAATTCTGCAGCAAACAATGTATGTCCATTGAAAACAATCTCCTCCGCGTCCCACTGCAGAGGTTTGCCTCATTTACCAACACCAGCTAAAAAATGCCACAAACACTAACGAGAGTACACATACGGCAAATATAAAAATATAGCACATCTTCACTCAAATGTTCCCGTTATGAAAACCCTTATGTAATTACCTTGAATGTTATAGCATACTATTCGTATACTTTCAAGAACTACACTGTCCACACCACAACTAGCATATTATGAAAGGCTGGCGTCACAGCGCAAGAAAACTGCTAAGGAAAGGTTTTGATCGCATAGACTATCTTCTTTCTAGGGGTTTCTATTATAGTAAAAAGAAGGTAGTTCAGATCACACGCCTTCTATTGCTATCTCTCTCTCTCTCTCTCTCTCTCTCTCTCTGTCTCTGTCCCTCTCTCTCTGTGCCAACTTATCCCACATAAACCTAGTTGTTTCAGACACCGAAGGTCGTGGGTTTAAACCTGACGGATGACGACGGATTTTTTCGGTTGTAATAAGCTTTAGCAAGCCTTCCTCGGAAGGGACGTAAAGCTGTTGGTCCTGTGTCGTAGATTTAGGAGACGTAAAAGAACCTGATAAAGGGGTCTCTGAGCAAAATTAAGTGGTCATTCACGCCCAGTATAGAATGGGATGTTGAGAACCACAGTTCTTAATGAGCGTCCATAAATAAAACTCCATTTCCATTTTGATATCCTTCCATCTCTCAAGCTCATTAAATCTACAACCCATTTCTTCTTGTTTATTTTGTCTTATAACTTTATTTACATATATTTACATATCTAGTTATATATATATATATATATATATATATATATATATATATATAACTCTTCTCTTATTTGCTCATTATGTTTTCTATCTGCTAGTGTGCATCCTTTCACATTCCGAAAAAATAAGCCTGGTAATTCTGCTTCTTTCCTTTGATTTTAGTATCCAGTTTTCACTTCCACTTAACAAAGAAGGAACAACCATTGACTTAATTATTATATATAGTTAATATACTCTAGGCAAATGGAAATATTTGTTCAATATTAAAGAAATTTTAAGCGTAAAAAATGGTAGAATAAGAGCGGACAATGTTCTTACTTATGGTAGAATCAGAAAGATATATCTAAATAATAGCACACAAGTTTCAAATAACAGCCAATAGATATCACTGCAAAATATAAATACAAATCCAAAACAATGACATTTAAGAGTAAATGTGCAATAAGAACTACTCGCATTTGCGGATAAATTAGTGGTAGAGGTAACACACTTTTAGCACTCAGAATGTGAGATAACATATGCATAAGATAAACATATAGAAGCCAAAATATCCAAATTCCTAGTAATATTTGGGACCATTAAAATAACTTTAGGCCGGTTAGTAAGAAAAGATACAAAGATAACTTAAGTTCTAGATTCTCTATAGGTTTGGGTATTCCCGGGGTTGGCAGACGAATGCTGGAAGGTTTATTGGATTCCCCGAATCTTCCTCCTTTTAATCTATTTCAGGGTTGCAGTGACCGTATTCGGCGGGTTCCTATTGGATGCTGGCTTGACCATTGTAACGGTTAATCTTGGCGTAGTCGTCAGTACCACTCGATCGGTTCTGGTCTTTAGGGCTTCCCTGGGGAGTCAGTGGAGCCTCGGGGCTCGTGAGCTCTAACGAGTGCTCGTGAGTTCCAGCTGTAACCGTTTGGGTCCATGCTTGAGACCGCCATCTTCAGAATCTGACTCATCCCTCTCTGGGGTCAAGTAGGACGCTATGCCTCAGGGTCTCGGGACCCCGTGTAAGCCTAATCCGTTTAAAAACAGTGTCCTCTTTTGGAAGAACCCCTAGTGTATTGTCCTGCTCTGCACTAAAATTCAGTAGCTCCCTTACAACACCAGTTCCTCAGTGTCAACTCAAAAGGCTGACGTGTCTGTTGAACTTAACCTCATTATGCATAACCATTGATTTTCCATATTAACTCACTGTTTAACTTCTTTGTAATGATCAGTTCCCCCAAAAATGAAAAGCTAAAGTACTTTTTATGTGCATACTCAGTTTTCATGCTTTTCAAGTTCTAACCGCCAGATGATTTTCGTTTGTCACATTGTTTCATTCTGTATACCCTCTCCGCCGAACAATAAACATGGAAACAATATAATGCAATTCTGTTGTCATGGCCAAAAATCCAATTATGTTTATCTATTTATTTATGTTTATCAAATAGATACATTGAACGTATGTGGGATAACATACTATCCATCGAGGCAGATGACTCAGGGTTTTTCTGGGATTGACAATCGAGATATCATGGGATCGGTTTCCTGCGACCGACCTCTCTGACCCACGGGGGTTTTCGGGAGTTTTCCGGGTCACTACGCAAATGCTGGGGGAGTTTTTTTTCATTCCCTCGAACTTCCTGTCCTTTCATTTTATCTCCATCCAACCGGTCTCTTTTCAGGGTTGCGAGGACTGCACTGGTGGCGCCCTGTCGTGGAGGTGACTGCGCTTTGAAAATTCAGCTTTCGGCGGCGGGAAGTCTCTGTAGACTAAAGCACATTTGGTCAGAGTTGAGGCGCGGCTTCCAAGCGCTCTCCGTGTCGAGATTAACAGCTCCCTACCGCCGTACGGTTCCGGCTGCCCACTGTAATTACTCTCATCCTATCCTCCTAGTGACATACAATAAGTCAATAATAGCTGAAGTGCGGAATTCCCTTTGACTCACCCCCACAACTCTACTACACATGCTAGCCTGTGATTCCCAAGGTCAAATTCGGCGGAGGGCAATGGATTTTTTCGGGCGTAAAAATCCTTAGTATGGTTTCCTTCGGAAGGGAAGTAAAGCCGGTGGTCTCGTACCATAGATTTACGGCACATAAATGAACTTCAACCTAATAAAGAGGCCACTGAGCAAAATCAAGTGATCTTCCCACGCCCAATATGGAATGGGTTGCTAACAATCAAGCAGTTATAGAGCGTCCATAAATAAAACTCAATTTAATTTAATTTTGAATTTATATGTCTACTGATTGTTCCTACTTCTTACTGTCTGTTCTACAAGTAGGTATGTTCAGAACAGAAGAGGGTCGTCCGTTATCTCCAACTTTCTTTCCGCCAGTACAAACTGAGTGGTTTTAATTAAAAATTGCATACTGAATTTATATTACTAAACATAAGTCGGTCAAATTATTTACACACAACATGCTTCTTACAAACCATGCAGATGATGCAGGTAACAAGGTAGTTGGCAAGATGCCTGCGCGCGCAGGAAAACAAGGGCATAAAAATAAGGGGGGGGGCAAACTATGACCATGCGCAGTTATTCTGAGAAGTAGCAATATTTAATTTCAATGAAATAAATAAGAAAATAAAAAATCCAATGTATTCCATTCACGTGGCTTTCTCTACCTATTCTACAGCAAATTATTCTCTCTACTTCATTATAATCGAGATAAGCATAAGCGGAAATTATTTCTCATTCCTTCTAAGCAGAGGGAAAATAAAGGAATACATCAAGCTAAAGGAATAGTCACATCTTTAAAAAGCTAATCGCTGCGTACTGAAATAAGATATAACTGCTTCCAGTTTGTGAAAATCAAATGATATAGTTTATGAGTGTTAATGAGATCTACATGTTTTGTGCAGCGAGATTTTCTATACATCTTATAGTTTACAATTATGAAAAAATCATCAGAATAAAGAGGTCTTCAGAGTCTATTTCCAGAAAACTCAAGATAAATATGTCATTTATGATGTAAATATATTTAATTTAGAATATCTTATTAAAAATTGTTGGAGCCACTTTTAAGAAAATGATATCTTTGAAAAATGTTCATTGTAAACTGTAATTTAGGTGGGGAATGCTTAAAAATCTTCCTGTCATTCTTCGAAAATGGTAAACTTATATATGAAGTTTAGTATAGACGGATCGTTGTCTAAAGCATTTTCCTTTGGACCAAGGGGTCCTCAAAACATAGTTTCCAGCGAAAAATCGGTATTGAATTTCTCTACTTACTATGTACATTGTAACTTAGTACGGAAAGTAAGCAGTAGTTGCTGCACAAATCTACAAATAGCAGCAACTTCCAAATTAATGTTTACATATACAGTGGCATGGCAGACACAAGTAAGTCCTCAAATATAAACAATTGCGAGCTACTATAGATGCGTCAAAACAGACATGTGAATAGACTTTACTTTCCTAAGAAAATGATCTCGTATTAATAAAGTGGCCAGTTTTATTCTGGCACTTTCTTCAACAAGAAATATTTCTGCTCATATACAATTTACAAGATATATGTAAATTGTCTTTTAAAACTGCCTACGTTAAACTTATTCCAAGCAGTTTTTTATTCGTTTTGACCTCTCCCCTTGCTATAGAAGCATTCATTTCCATTATGTCAATTACAAGAAAATGGGAAAACAGGGCAGTGCGAAAGCGAACAAGCACAAGCATTATTTTTTTGAAACAAATTAATGCTGTATGTAAAGTTGTTAAGTTCAAGAATTTGAGAGGGGCTATGCAAATGATAGGATACAAGGAAGAGGGGAAAGCAGTTTGAAACTAATACTCCCTAATGTGAAGTGAGGAGTAGAGTTACCAGTTTAATCGATATTCCTCAAACCATAGAACCCACTTTACAGGAATGTTTTCATTAGCTTTGTGGTCTAGAGATTTCCACTCCCAAACTTTTGTAATATCCATACTTCTGCATCAATGTGAATATCAGGAGGAGGTGGAGGGGATAAGGTTGATCATAAAATATGGCGTGAATCAAATGTAGTTCCAAAATATGTGGACCTAAACAAAGATTTGAAGATGAAACTATATCAACTAAGTTCTCATACTGAACAAATCTTATGTGTTATCTTGACATGTTTTTCTCGATCATCTATCGTTGTCAGTGGGTATATAAGTTATTCTTACGAACGTTTATTTTCCAGTCTACTTCATTTAAATTGAAATAAACATTTCCTTAAACAGCCATTTATTACTGTAAGATGGTTTTAGTCAAGATGATATAATTGGTGCATTATCTGTATTAATATGTGGTTTTGTTTGGTCCTGATATCGCATACAGCAGTAGCGGTTTGGACGTCACTTCATGTGGAGTTCAAACGCAACTATATAGTTGGTACGCTACCACTGGTTACAAGGGAACCGCCATTGGACAAACACTAAATAGGGTCTGATGACACCTCTACTCTCTCAGTAGGTAGTGACTTGGGAAACGGAGACTGAGCCGGAATGACTTTGTTCTGAAACGTTAGCGAGGATTATATAGACTGGGGTGATTATATAGACTATTGATAACAATGTAAGGTACAATGGCCGAACGAACCTGGCAAGTGGCCGTGTAGCAAAATGTATTTTGCAGTATTTATTCCTCAAATGAGGTTTTACAGGGCTTTTTCGGGCTTTTGTAGACACAGAGAGACGCAGTATTGACAGAAGGGAATTTGGCCGTGTTTCTGTGTTGTTTTAAACGGAGTACTGCACTGTCACGTAAATAGTTCTAACTTTAACTGAGGCATCAGTGTTGCAAAATACTTGCATGTTTTCCATGCTAATAATTTCTATCAACGAAACGTCGTTGACTGTCCGCTGTTCTTTTGTTATTCGCCATGTACACAAATAAGCAGGCACAGTGAAGTGGGTAAGAGTGGCAATGTGCTCAAACTCCCCAGGTACACAGGGCGTAACTACCAAATTGTATAACTAGAATTGTTTGTACCAGCTCTATAGAAATCACTTTGAATCGCACATGTCAGACGTGACTACTAAACATATGTGAAAGTACCTATATTCAAGTTGGACCACAAAACCTTGAAAAACTTAAAGGAGATTCGAAGTGAAGGTGCTCCTATTTAGACTGATCTTTATTTTATAATCTGCATAGAACACACCATAGAGAATATATTTTAAAAGTACCTATTTTTATATATTATTTAGAAGTATAATAAATTATGCATCGAATACTTGATCTCTCTAGAAAACAAATTACAACAAAGGGACATTACTTAAGTAAATTGTCTTAAAAATAAAACACTTCACTGCGCACGTTTGAAGTACAAACCAAATTATTATTTGCAGTTCTAGTGTCAAGTACAGACTTCACTACACCTTCATATATTGGATTAAGATTTCAAACATATATCTCATGTATGCCGTAGCTTATGAACAGAACATGATTTTCTTAGCTATTACATTGTTTAGGATATTCAAATAGCTTTGATTTATTCTAAAATAGATTCTGGCCAATTAGCTATGCATTCATATAACTTTCTCTACCAATAATAAATATGCATATATTAAATTAAGGTTTGTATCCACGTTTACTTACTCTTGATTATATTTCTAGAGTAATTTCGAATTAAACAACTTGTGCTTTAGTATGCTAGCCAACCTTTGACTCCTAGAAAGAGTATATAGGTATCAGTTCTCTATATGGTTGGCCTGAAAACAACCCAGAGACACAAAAACGAACCAATGAACAATGTGAAGAGGAGGTTTGTATACCGCTTCTATGAAAACGTGTAGCTGCAATTTATATAAAAGGAAAGCTAGAACAACGGAACATACTTTAGCCTTCTAAAAGAAGAGATGAATAATTGCTTCTGTGTGCCGTTAAATTTAACGGCAGTTACATTTATATACGATATTTCACCCCACACAGAGAGGTGAAGACAAATAGATTTTCTTATCATTTCTACGTTTTTATGAAATTATTTTATTAGCCTTCAATAGGAAGTATGATTATTATTACTTAACCGGAAATAAGTGTCTAACCGACACGGTTTTAAAAAAGCCATGCATAAATTGAGTTTCTGGCGAGTGGTGTATTTATTACTACAAGAAATTGAATAAGTCCATTAAGCAAAATTCCAACACTTCTCACTTTCACACATATAATATTCACTTTGGCAAAACTACAATCCACAAATTCTTTAGTTCAGTAAACCCATTAAATATATGTTTTCCTTTATGAACTTCAGGAGTAGAAATAACGTTACTTTCTTGGCCAAAAGTGTATATTCTTGTTCATCAGAAGCAGAACTAAAGGTTATATTTTCAAGAGAAAAGGAAGGATCAGAATCTGAATCGTCAGAAAATAATTCCTCTAAATTAATTTCCTCTACATCTTCTTCTTCCCACAATCTTGCAGGTTTGACTTCAAAACTTGTATCGTTCCCTCTCAAGACATTAGGTCGTCCTTTAGTGATGTGGATGGCACCTGCTCCATTCCTCGCACCTCTATAGTAATAACAGCAAAGTAATAAACATCTCTAAAAGAAAAGGGAAGTAATTGCATGTAGTTGTTCTCATCAGAAATAAAAGTATAACCTATGGAGATGCGTCTCTAATGGAAGTATCTCTCACACAACGTCATATTCGCGAGCACAGTTATTACTGGGGACCGCATTTTCATGCAAATGCATACTTTTTGTAGCATTTGAAACGTCTGCTTTTTGGATAATATGAATGCTTAATTTCTTACATTTTAGTCATGGTTTTATAATGCACATAAATGCATATTTTGCCTATTTTGTGAATAAGAGTAATATTTTCGAAAATATTTAATTATGGTGCACATTTATTTATTAAAACACATATTATTTAAAATAATTATGGTCATTTCTGATTGTGTGTTCCATCGTCCTATTGTGTTGAAACCTTATTATTATTATTATTATTATTATTATTATTATTATTATTTATAATTTTCCTTTCGTTCTGAGTCGCTGCTGGGGGTTAGCCCTTCGGCTTGCTCAAACGTAGTACATGGCCTTGGTTGCAGGACTTCTCCGGTCTCCCTAGCATGGCTATTAATGGATTAGTCAAAACTGTGTCTTAGGATCTGTCTACAAAAACACCATGCAACTGTTTTGACTTTATTATTTAAGTTGCATACGATTTTCGAAGCCTCCCTCACTTTCAGTTGCTTCTAGTTCGTGTACAGGAAAGTCTAGCAGCTTGGTGGTGTTTCTATGTCCCTCACTTTCAGTTGCTTCTAGTTCGTGTACAGGAAAGTCTAGTAGCTTGGTGGTGTTTCTATGTTCCTCACTTTCAGTTGCTTCTAGTTCGTGTACAGGAAAGTCTAGCAGCTTGGTGGTGTTTCTATGTTCCTCACTTTCAGTTGCTTCTAGTTCGTGTACAGGAAAGTCTAGCAGCTTGGTGGTGTTTCTATGTTCCTCACTTTCAGTTGCTTCTAGTTCTGTGTACAGGAAAGTCTAGCAGCTTGGTGGTGTTTCTATGTTCCGCACTTTCAGTTGCTTCTAGTTCTGTGTACAGGAAAGTCTAGCAGCTTGGTGGTGTTTCTATGTTCCTCACTTTCAGTTGCTTCTAGTTCGTGTACAGGAAAGTCTAGCAGCTTGGTGGTGTTTCTATGTTCCTCACTTTCAGTTGCTTCTAGTTCTGTGTACAGGAAAGTCTAGCAGCTTGGTGGTGTTTCTATGTTCCTCACTTTCAGTTGCTTCTAGTTCGTGTACAGGAAAGTCTAGTAGCTTGGTGGTGTTTCTATGTTCCTCACTTTCAGTTGCTTCTAGTTCTGTGTACAGGAAAGTCTAGCAGCTTGGTGGTGTTTCTATGTTCCTCACTTTCAGTTGCTTCTAGTTCGTGTACAGGAAAGTCTAGTAGCTTGGTGGTGTTTCTATGTTCCTCACTTTCAGTTGCTTCTAGTTCTGTGTACAGGAAAGTCTAGTAGCTTGGTGGTGTTTCTATGTTCGTCACTTTCAGTTGCTTCTAGTTCTGTGTACAGGAAAGTCTAGCAGCTTGGTGGTGTTTCTATGTTCCTCACTTTCAGTTACTTCTAGTTCGTGTACAGGAAAGTCTAGCAGCTTGGTGGTGTTTCTATGTTCCTCACTTTCAGTTGCTTCTAGTTCGTGTACAGGAAAGTCTAGTAGCTTGGTGGTGTTTCTATGTTCCTCACAATTAAGTGCGATGCCGAAATTGCAAGAGATGATCGGGGAGATGCCGTACGCGTGAAAGAACAGAACGTGGACACCAATAAACACAAAGAGAACGTAAGATGTAAATGTACAAAAAGTGCTCCCATGCAGATGTTTTTAGCTCAATGTTCTAACAGTAATTTTTGCAGTTTTCTTTTTATCTGTGCGAAGTCTTTTTGTCGACAGATGTTCCGCTATGGAATTTAACTAATACTGTTTTGAGAAATTTCATTGAGAATCATACAAAGTGTAAAGTGGCAGACGGATCCATTATACGTAAAAATTACATACAGCACTGCTACGACCGAACCATTAAAACATAAGGAATAAGATTCAAAATAATTTTATATGAGTGTCAATCGACGAAACACAAGACTGTAAGAGACGGTTTGTTGTAAATATTGCAATTGGATCTCTTAACAGAACTGAAGGTACGCCTTATTTCCTTGCAAGAGAGTAGTTTCAAATTACAAATAGCTCCGCAGTTTTCTAGTTTCTTATCGATTTCATTACTTTACTTTAGCCAAATTATATTTAGAACGAACGCGTATTGTTGTTTGTGACTGATGTAGCAAGTTAGGTGATCAGAGCTGACACTGCTCTCAAAGTTATATTTCCCAAAATGTCAGTGGATTGGCTTATTCACGGCTTACAACGCATTGCTGACAAAATTCGTGTAAATTTTCATCCTATTGACAAGTGAAAGTATTTGTGAAAGCATTCAGACCAGCAGCTCTTGACACCATTACCAATGGGGCCATGCAGTGATTTACTACGCCTAACATTTAGAAACTGTTTCTACATTTGATCCTAAAAGTGCAGCCTCTATTCAAACTGATATTCTGAACACATCCGAAATTGGGCATCTTCTCATCTTCCGGAGGCAATTGTTTCTATGGAGACAGGCATTATTAAATATGTTCAAAACCACACTTGATTCTGTCTCTGGAAAAGTTGGTGAAATAGTGAAGTATATCTTCAGAAAATGCAAACAAATTTCTAAAAATGAAGAAATTTAACCGGTAAATGTAGTGAACTGCCGAGCAACACGTCGCTAAAAGCGGAGCATGCACCCCTAAGTTCTTGTGACGTAGACATTTTGCGATACAAGAGTTGTGTCACACCTGAAACATGTTGTGATTGCGAACTGCAACAGAAGCGAAATGGTAAACTACGAGTGAGTAGAATATTTTTCCATAAATTAATATAAAATACTAGTTTTCTTGCATATTTTGTTAATATTTCTTTGCTCATCATTCACACGTATTTACGTAATTTCTTTTTGTACTAAGACGATGTTAATTCGGTTTTTTAAGTGTTTTAAGCGAACAGTTTACGTGCATATTATAGATTTTTGTGTATAAATGCATAGATATTATTTGAAATATTATTACTGCATAAAAATTTGATCCCTAATTATTACTTATCCCCTGTCACTATCAATAATGGGTTATGTCACAAGACTAACAAAGAAATCGAATGATTTTCTTTAGCATTTTTATTTTTGGCTTTTCTTTTGCTGAACCATTTGCAGGGATTTCGATACTGCTGACAATCCTAAAATGTTGTCTTGAAAATCTTGAAGGTGGTCCAGATCTGCTTCTTGTGATGATTAAATATAAGGTGCCGACACTCACAGTAGTTTGTAAAAATCAAGGTGAGGCTTCCATCCTGATTCTGTTGCTTGCCATACTTTAACATCTGTCTGTTTGTAAGGTATTTTGAATTACGTGAGCATTGTGTCGATATTTATGTGGAGCTTCACACAATTCCACAGTCCGCCGTTCCCGCCAAAAGTGAAAACAGTGTTTTCATTGTAACACATGCTTGTCTTTCAGGAACACGCTTCCTTTTAAGGGTCAATTCGCGCCTAAATTCAACGAAGCCTTACCTAACAGTAATGTATCATTAAGAACGTGAGTAGTTAAGATAGAGAGATCCTGGGCCAGGGGCAAGTGGGCATACATGGGAAAGATAAGGAATTCAAGGATGCTGTATACCCTAGCGTGAGCATACATGGGAAAGATAGGGAATTCAAGGATGCTGTATACCCTAGCGTGAGCATACATGGTCATGCTAGGAGGATGTTGAACTTATCATAGACTCAGAGTATTAGGTGCATTTTTTTCAGGCCTTTGAGGTCCTTTTTAAGGCTGACTGCTTTGTTTTACAATAATTTCTTTGTTTTTTCCCCAGAATTTTGAAATGTTTAACGATTTTTGGTACTGCGTGTGATCCGTTAGAAATCCTTTTGCTAGGACAGCTGTTTCCAATGCTTTTAATGACATTTCATACCATTGGGGAGGGTGTTTAAGTCTCTAGGTCAGATGGTTTTAGGGTACTGTTCAGACATTTTAGCTCTCTTTTACACCATTTTGTGGGTTTTTAAGACTCTAAGGCTGGCATTTTAGGCTTTTTAAGACTTTTTCCTGATATTTCATATTATTTTACAGTGTTTTCTATTAATTGTTGACGGTTTTATAAGTCTTTTAGTATGTTTCCATTTTGGAGAGGGTGTTTAGGACTGTAGGACAGGGTATTGATGAGTCATTTTTAGCTCCTTTCCATACATCTCGAATCGTTTTATTGGTATATTGGACTCTAAAACAGACATTTTAGCACTTTTCATGTATTTTGATAATATTTTACAGTATTTTGCAGTGTTTTCTAAAGTGTTTACACTTTTATAGACATTTTAGCACATTTGAGTTTATTTAGCAGAATGTTGTAGTGTTCTGTAGTGCTTTCTGGCTCCATAAGATCATTTACAACTTTTAAGGTATTCAGAACTATTGAATAGTGTTACACCCTCAGGCAATAGGTATTTCAATTCACTTTGAATGTATTTTTGAAAGGTGTTTAATGACTTCGTGACGGCAACGAAGTGTCCAGACTACTCCTTTGTTCGTTTAGGAGCACTTTAAGCGTATTTGAAGTAATGCCATTTTCATAAAGGCTTGTAGCTCTTTTTTATACTTTGATAGTAATTGATGTAAGTTTTGTACTAGTTTATGAGATTTCTACAACAATTTTATCCATTTTTTGCAGGAACTGATGTCATCGTTTCAGTGTTTTAGACATTTTTCTGACTATTTCCTAGATTTTATAGAATTTTGATATGTTCTAGGATGATCTGATCGCTTTTGTAGACTATCTAGTACTTTATAGTTTTGTCATATTTTTCAATAGTTTGCACCCTTTATGATCATTTCTGTATTGTGTTTCAGTATTTTGCTGTCCTTTAAGAGTCATACTATACATCCTTTTTGCATACTACTACATATTCAGATGATATCTTGTGAAGCGAGGGGATATGTTTGTATGGTTTGCAGTCTTACTTAGGTTGTAAATCCAACATAACCTAACCTTTCGGGTCTCCAGTTTTTTTATTTGTCTTTTTGTATGATATCTCTCTTGCTAGGCTGTCACTAGAAGAATGACCTAAGCCTTTGTTGTCAAAGTGTTAACAGTTTAGTGAACATTTGATTCCTCGTGTTTTATTCGTCTTTTATTGTTTTTTTTTTTCCTGTCTACTTTGATTTATTTAAGATGTTTTTTTTTCTCTAGAATTATGATCTGACATCTTTGATGTTGTTGTTGTTGCTGATGTTGCTGTTGAAGCGTTGAGCATATCTTCTGACTCATTGCTAGTATTTTTAGCTTTCAGTTTTTATATAAAGATATCTAGCATGTGGGGTTAGGCGTCTCTCCTCTTCTATCTGGGCTTGAGACCAGCATTATAAATGTAATTTAATGGCAGAGTTCTCACCGACACCCTCATTTTTATTTTTCTATATGTTTCTTTTAGTAGGTGCATGGGAGCGTTTGCAGTGTAAACCTCAATTTTCCTACCACGTTACCGATGATGAGCAATGTATGTAGTATTCTCTCACGATACGTTCACAGCTTTGTAATGACCATAAGCATAGGTTGATATTCCATCATCAGCAATCACTCTTTTATCATTATGGGGCGATAGAGTGATTTTGTTGACTTTTACAGATGAAACGTTATGCTGTTGTGACATCAAATTCCTGGGAGTTCTAATTATTTCGCTGTTTTTAAGACAATCTACATAACTGTCGAATGTGATGTACTGCTTAATAGCGCTTCGTTTTATACCTTTAATATTTTTTATCATTCCTCCATCAATATCGAGAGCATACATCTTAGGTCTCAGTCCGACAAATCGTTGGATTATTTTCCCGTTAGCTTCATCTTTAAACTTTCCCAACACTTTTTTGTTCTGTGTGGAGTGGCACATGTGGCTTGAAAGGTAATCAGATGTATCGAAATGTTCAAAAAATTGCATTTTGTCGTGGTATACGTGAGCTGTTGTAACTCGATGAATGAAGGTGTCCGTATCCATGTACATAAGCTTCAGGTTTTCAGTCCCATAATACGGCAATAGCACATCATATTGGTATGAGTACATGAGGGTTTTTGAGATATACAGCACACTCATTCCGATGTATATTGGCTTGTTGAATAAAATCTGTCGTGATGCCATATGAATAGATAATAGGTTAGGTCCATATATACTTCTGTCGATGAATGTAGGCTTAGAAATCAGCTTTTCCAATGTCTTCTCATTTGTCACAAGACGTATATCCAGGCGATTTCGTATATTCTCCATGGTTTTTCCAAACATAGCATTGTTGAAGAGTTTGTACAGGTACTTTTCAAAGTCATTTCTAGCCTGTTGCCTCAGCGTGTTATTAAACGCTATGTAAGGTTTTAACCAGCACTATTGTTAAATCATTGCACGTAATGCTGTATAAGGAATAAAGTTTTTTCAATATCTAAATTAGTATAGCCCCTATAAGAGATTAAGGTTGCATACGCCAATCTACAATCGAACCGAAACCCTCCAGGTTAACCTCAATATACGATATCGTATAATCATAGTTTGACATGCTAAGACCATTGACACTAGCTTTTTTATGTTAAATTAGGTCTCATAGTTCAGGTTTCAGCCAAAAACTTAATAAATCATCGAAAGCTATGAATTTGAACCAAGGACCTATAAGTCAATCTGATGTAGCGCAATAATACTAGTTACCACATAATCTTTGTCCCATCATGCTAGGCCTAAAAGTTTATGAGAAAATCAGGTTTAAGTTTTCATATCGAACCCAGGACCCTAAGGTAAACTGGTATATATTTATAACATTACACCAATTCCTGTCTATTGAATGCACGTTATTCCAAGTTTTTGTCTAAATTAGTTTAGGAGATATATGAAACTAAAGTTTAATATATCCACCCAGATTCGAACCCAAGCAATTTGAAGCCACAGCGGTAAATTGGTGTAATGTTATAAATATATGGTATATATGGTAACTATTATTGCGCTACATCAGATTTACTTATAAATTGTAATCCTGGGTCCTTGATTCGAATCCATAACTTTCGATCACTTTTTAAGTTTTGGGCTGAAACCTGAACTGCAAGACCTAAAAGTTAGGTTATGTTGGATTTACAACCTAAGTAAGACTGCAAACCATACAAACATATCCCCTCGCTTCACAAGATATCACCTGAACATGTGGTGGTATGCAAAAATGATATATAGTATGACTCTTAAAGGACAGTAAAAAAACTGAAACACACTACAGAAATGATCAAAACTACAAAGTACTAGATATTCTATAAAAGCAATCAGATCATCCTGGAACATATCAAAATTCTATAAAACAAAGGAAATAGTCAGAAAAATGTCTGAAACACTGAAACGATGACATCAGTTCCTGCAAAAAATGCATAAAATTGTTGTAGAAATCTCATAAACTAGTACAAAAATTACATCAATTACTATCAAAGTATAAAAAAGAGCTACAAGCCTTTAAGAAAATGGCATTACTTCAAGTACGCTTAAAGTGCTCCTAAACGAACAAAAGTGTAGTCTGGACACTTCGTCGCCGTCACAAAGTTATTAAACACCTTCCAAAAATACATTCAAAGTGAGTTGAAATACCTATTGCCTGAGGGTGTAACACTTTTCTATAGTTCTGAATACCTTAAAAGTTGTAAGTGATCTGTAAGGAGCCAGAGAGCACTACAGAACACTACAACATTCTGCTAAATAGACCCAAATGTGCTAAAAGGTAGCCTCAGCTTGAATTACCGGAGCTCTACGATCATTTCAATATATACACACATTCGCCGTTAGGATCCAAGACATGTAGATAATGTTCTGCCTCGCAGGCGACGTTTGAAAGTTGTTACTCTAAAACTGAACAAGATCTAAAAATAAATATAAGCTTTGAAAATCATTACGTCCACAGTTGCAGTCAGTATTAATTTTGTAATGCGTATTACATGTAACATCGCCCTCCGCGGTGTGGGGGTTACCATGCCAGCCTCTAAAACCCAAGATTGCAGGTTGGCGGAGGGTGATGGATTTTTAAGGACGCAATAATCCTTAGCATGGCTTCCTTCGGAACGGAAGTAAAGCCGGTGATCCAGTGTAATCTTGATTTGCACAAAAGAAGCTGTAGGAGCACACACCAGATGCTCTCAAAACATATAAAAAGGGAAATTGTATATAATATTATAAGCTTATAGAGAGTAATGTAAAATAGTTGTGAATAGTTAGTGATAGGAATATGCATAAAGCAAGTTGTTGTAACTTAGGTAGGCGAGGCGAGCTAGCTTAATTCCAGATAACATTTCACTAACCACCACTTGATAATGAGCACAGGGTTTAGGCTAAAGAATGTAAGATAGAAAAGAACACACATAGTAAGAAGTGAGACAGAAATAACGAATTGTCCTCCAAGTAACCAGCGAATTGGAGAAATAGACAAAGCAAGCAGAAAGTTAATGTGAGCGAGAAAGTTTGAGCTTTTCCTAAACGTGCCATATGGACGGCTATGACGTCAAAACTTGGCACAATGTATTTTCATAACTAGTGAGGTGATTCTAACAAAGAACCAATTGGAGATACTGTTAAATTTTATGGCGCGAAAGTTGGCGTCACCCAGGATTGGTATATAAGACACGGCAGATATCTTATGTGGTTTCTCTTACTCTCTGTTAAGGTCTTGACGTACACATTTTACGTTACATTGTGTTGTGCGCACGACCACGTGCTTAAGTGGTGGGAAGCCTCTGTACAGATGGATTAGGCTTCTGAGTATTATTAAGTGGTGGGAAGATATTTATTTGCAACATCTCTTGTAAGGAAACAAGCTAATCCCCCGTTAAACCTGTGACACAATAAATAGAGTGTATTTAATATTCGCCTCACCCACAAAACCCATGAGATATTATTAGTTAGAACATTAGAAGTGGAATCTTTATCAACGACGGAGCTGAGGACACTGCTGAAGGAGGCCACCGACTTCCCGCGACAAAGTCCTATCTTGACAGGAGAAGGTTTCTGGGCAAAATGCCGCCATTTCGCGTTCCCATGTCGTGATTTCGTCCTACAGTGCCACCTGTGGACAACGAACCGATCCCTCGTCATCATAGGGGTGAATAAATTAATTAGAAATTCAAATCCATAAGAAACCATTGGAACGATGTCCTTTGCTGTACTTAGCAGAAAAAGGAATTAACGACAAATATTTGGAAACTCGCATACAAAAAGAGTTATCGTTGTTAAGTAGGCAACTACAATTATTTATTAAGAGGGAATGCTCTTAACATAACTGTCGCTATTTCACATCTGCAAATGTGTTTACATCGTGCGAGTGTTTCCTCGCACTTTGTTAACCAAAGTGACTAATTTAAAACGCTCTCTCGCTGTAACAGCGCTGGAATACCAACTTCTGAATGTCCTTTTCGAGATGAAGAGAAAGTGAAGCTTTTACAAGAAAATATTAAGTGTATTTGTGTGGAGTTTTTAAATTCGCAGCCATTAATCATTATGGTAAGGCTGTAGAAGGTTACTAAATAAACACTTTGACATAGAGAGCCTATTGTCCCTTTTGTCGAATGTCAAAGACATGCTACGTTTTCTGGACCACGTTTCCGTAATTCAATTTTTATTAGAATGCTTTGTTTTTATATCAGTAGTCTCAAGGGATTCAACATTGGTTCACAATCAATAATATCAGGCTTGCAAATTTGGCAAAATTGTCTGTTCTTTGTGGGTGTGCACGCCACTGATAACCGTTGGGTTGATTTCAGAGGGCTCCGCTATAACATATATTCTCATGGGTAGGTGGGCATACCTGTGGTCATCACACCCTACCATACTAATATCGCACGGCTATCTGAAGTATATCATTGTACTTTTTGTTTGCTTTCTCTCTCTCTCTCTCTCTCTCTCTCTCTCTCTCTCTCTCTCTCTCAAAGAGGTATATTTTTGACGAGTACTAACACACTTAGCTTACATTTTGAAGTGAAGATGATACATTACCTTCAAAAGACTGAATGATGTATTCAATGTTTGTGAGCGTGTTAATCCGATGCTCACAGCGCTGAATAATGCCACTATATCTCTTTTGTCCAAAATTAGAGTGTTCAGGTGAACGGATTAGTGGTGTGCTATAGTTTATGCTGTAGCAAAGAATTTAGAACCCATAGAGCACATGTTCCTCTACCACCCTGCCAATTTGTGCGGTCGAATTCTGGGACACCTGTGTACTATACATATACAATAACTGTGTAAATATCCAACCACATTGCCAATACAAGACTATGAGCGCGGTATCTCCTGAATGTGAACCCCATGGTTCCTTGATGTAAATCAGCTAAAAAGGTTGTATATATTTCATGAAAATACATTTCATCATCTCACATGGCCACTCCTTATAGAATCCTTTGCATTGCTCTAAAACATTCATGTGAATAAACGAATAGAACATTAAATTAGATATCTTACTTTTATTCAGTTTGGAATTTTGAGGGACTACAACAGTAACACTCGCCTCTCGATCTCATATTTTTGATCGCTATTAAAAATAATACATATTCCATACTCAATTTAAAAAATATTCTTAGGTGGAATACGTTCATTCTCGCATTTATACCGTGAATTTATGTCGTCTTAAAGCGTTAATTTAAATATTGTGATTCTCAGAAACTAGTTGCGTATAAATATACAACCATTCCACCTCACAAATCTAAAGTGCTAACCACTGACGTAAGCTATACAACCATTCCACCTCACAAATCTAAAGTGCCAACCACTGACGTAAGTTATACAACCATTCCACCTCACAGTGCCAACCACTGACGTAAACTAAAAAATGCATGTATTGCATTTAAAAGGGATTTACTACATGTTTATTTTATATTTCTTCTATAAGCTATCCTTACGAGATCTTATATTTCTGCTTAATTCATGTTAGCTGAGATAAATCATCGTAGAGGTAGTTTCAGTAGAAATGTCGTTACAGATTCACATAAGGGGAACACAAAGTGTCCAAGTGACAGTGTTTAAAAGTGGTCACTATTTGTTAACCTTGACATCGCGAGTAACACCTGAATACAGGTATTGAAAAAATGAAACGAATAACAATATCACAAAACAATTATTTGAAATAAATTGTGTACTTGAACTTGATGTAAACTTTTTGCGTAGTGTGTTTTTGTCTATCTTTAGTGATTTACTCGTTATCTATACACAGTTGTATAATATCCTTCGGTAAAAGAGGTCCTCAAAGCTATCCCCAGAAAATTCAAGATTATGCACTCAGTTGTTCTGTAACACTTATGCATGATAATTAAATAAAATCGTTAGTCATTTTTGATAAAATCAAAATCATCCAAAATTATGTAAAGAGTAGCCTAGAGCAGGAGAATTTTTTTAAAATCGTCATGCCGTATCTTCATTATGTATTGAACAATTCAAAGTTTGGTATTTAACCGAATTTCCATTTTCGGGTTACACTCGTATGTTAGAAAAATAGAAATATGTTCCTAAAACCGCTAAAGTAGGTGTTTCTGGTGTTTACTTCCTCTATCCAATATTGGGAACACGCAAAGCAAACATGCAGGACACCGTATGACACAGATTCCTTGGTATCATCTCGCTGCTTAACTGCCACCCTAACACAAAATGTGTTCGTGACTATGAAGGTTTTGTCAACAGCAAACACATCAGCAAGTCATCTATTTGAAAAGTTTGATTATAAAACTCTCGCTCGTATTTTGGAAAAGGCCAAATTTATTATGTGAAAACACTGTCAGTCTACAACAGTCTTAATTTTGCGAAAATCACCAAGCTAAAATAGATTTTTTTCGCCCTTTTCCATATACTCCTTAAACCATGACGCTTCAGTGATTGATTCGTTCATTAATTAGGTAAATATTGAGTGTGCTAAAAGTTCTTTTTACGCCAGGTAATATAATTTGCATTATACTTCGGTAACGTACCATAAAGAAATGCAAATTCATAAAGTCTTATTTGTGCAGGTTCTCTCTTCTCTATGAATTTTACATTGAAGAAATACATAATTATTGTAAACTAAATATCACAAACGTTGTCTATTATTATTATTATTATTATTAAAGTGTTATGTTTCTAGTTTATCTTATTTTTTCATATCCGCTGTAAGTATGATTTTTCTTCTTATTTTTTTAGTTAATAGGAATTCTGTAGATAAGATACGATGGGTCTAAAGCCCTCTACTTCTTATTTTTCTGCTTAATTTTCACCCTATAAATTCCCAACCACCCCCTTACATGATTAACAAGACACTGTACCAGCAGGGGTTCAGGGTCGTTTTAATGAACGCTAGGGGGCGAAAATTATGTGATACTTGCTTTTATTTATTACGCTCCTGTTCACTGCTAAACTTTGGATTTCTATCTAACGCTGCTTTTCAGAAGCCGTTTATCTTTTTAACCTCCTTTTATGAAATCTGAGTTATCCGAAAAATGATATAAGATAGATTTATACATATATCAGTTAATAGTTTTTGTTTGAGTGTAATTTTCTCAATTACATTTTAAAAGCGTGTAAAACATTTCTTAAAAACTTGTGATGTCGAATTTATATGGCAAATCGAGCTTACATATCAAGCATATGCTGTTGGTGTTAAGGAATGAATAAACAAATAAATAAAGAAATACAACCCTTGCGCTCTCGTCCCGCTCACAACATAAAGCAGGTGCAATAGCAGTTGAAACTCATTATTATTCTAAAGATAAGTTTTCTTAAACTAACACGTTAATACCTAACGAAGCAACTAAACTTTTCATAAATGATAATACGAGCTGCCTTACCTTCCGCTTTACCTGATAGAACAACGACAAATCTTGAGTTCCATTCACATGACTTTCGCTACATCTCTGTAACAAATTATTGTTAAAAGGCGTATTCTTCGATCTACTTCATATTAATCAAGATAACCTTTAACAGAAATGCTCTTACTACTTGCTTTCTTGTAAGTAGAGGAGAAATAGGGGAATACACTAGGCTATTAGTAGAGCGAAATCTTTTAAAAACCTGTCGTCCTGTGATTGAAATCCGATTCTTTGTATTGTCAAGAATTGACAAATTTCCGTATGAGAAAAATGATATTTTAAATGAAATCAATAACAAGGAATATCTAAATATGGTCAACTCCACGTAAAAATATAGGTATATGACATAAATGTGTGCTTAAAAGAGATCTACAATTTTATGAAGTAAGTTTTTGCCTATCTCTTACGGTTTACTAGTTACAAAGTTCAGCAAAATGCATGCAGAATAAACAGGTCTTTAGAGGCTATTACCAGAAAAAAGAAGATATAAAATTTATTTGGTCATGAAAATATGTTAAACATATGAAAGTTTAATAAAAATTGTTAGAGCCATTTTATATATAATCAAAATTTTCGAAAAATTATCTATGTAAAAAGTAGTTGGGCGGGAGGGGGCCCGTTCTTGAAAGTCTTCGTGTTGCATCCGTGGAAGATACCAAACTTAAACACCAAGTTTGGTATTTAAGCGAATTTTCGTTTTTGAGCTATACACCGGCACACAGACATAAAACACGCACATGTTTCTAAAAATGATTTTTCGGACTCAGGCGGATCTCAAAAACAATGTACTTCCGATGAAATCTCAGTATAGAATTTTTTGAGTGGAATGCAATTACCTTCTCTCTCTAGTATATTTTACCTATGGGCTAGAGAAAGTAAGGACTCGAGAGCCACCAAAGGAGAGGACGATGTCGTGGCTATTGCCACTCTGAGAGACAGTTCTCAACAAAAGGATAAAATTTTACCTATGCTCTAGAGAAAGTAAGGACTCGAGAGCCATCAAAGGAGAGGACGATGTCGTGGCTATTGCCACCCTGAGAGACAGGTCTCAAAAAAAGGATAAAATTTTACCTATGCTCTAGAGAAAGTAAGGACTCGAGCGCCATCAAAGGAGAGGGCGATGTTGTGGCTATTGCCACCCTGTGAGACAGGTCTCAACAAAAGGATAACATTGTACATATGCGCCAGAGAATGTAAGGACTCGAGAGCCACCAAAGGAGAGGGCGATGTCGTGGCTGTTGCCATCCTGAGAGACAGGTCTCAACAATAGGATAACATTTTACATATGGGTTAGAGAAAGTAAGGACTCGAGAGCCCCAAAGGAGAGGGTGATGTCGTGGCTATTGCCACTCTGAGAGACAGGTCTCAACAGAAGGATAACATTTTACATATGGACTAGAGAAAGAAAGGACTCGAGAGCCACCAAAGGAGAGGACGATGTCGTGGCTATTGCCACTCTGAGAGACAGTTCTCAACAAAAGGATAACATTGTACATATGGGCTAGAGAAAGTAAGGACTCAAGAGCCCCAAAGGAGAGGACGATGTCGTGGCTATTGCCACCCTGAGAGACAGTTCTCAACAAAAGGATAACATTGTACATATAGGCTAGAGAAAGTAAGGACTCAAGAGCCCCAAAGGAGAGGGTGATGTCTGGGCTATTGCCACCCTGAGAGACAGTTCTCAACAAAAGGAAACATTGTACATATGGGCTAGAGAAAGTAAGGACTCAAGAGCCCCAAAGGACAGGGTGATGTCTTGGCTATTGCCACTCTGAGAGACAGGACCCAACAAAAGGATAACATTTTACATATGGACTAGAGAAAGAAAGGACTCAAGAGCCCCAAAGGAGAGGACGATGTCTTGGCTATTGCCACCCTGAGAGACACGCTTGAACAAATGGATAACATTTTACATGCATTTAACTTACATTAATTCTCTTATGTAACATATGCATTTAAATCATACGATAATGAGAAAGTGAATTTGTCAATTCTTTTCAAATAATTAAGATAAACAATCGTGTTAAATAAGGAACTAATTTGTAGCACATCACATATAATTCCACTGGGACAGCCAGTGAGAGTTACCATTTCAAACGTTTCTTTCGAAGTTGACAGCGAAGCTCTTAAATGATTGCTACAGGAAATATTTGGATTTATCTGCCAATTTAAAATTTTACTTTGGACCTTAAGCACTTAGATAAATTATTATTATTATTATTATTATTATTATTATTATTATTATTATTATTATTATTACTATTGTATAATGACAGTGTGGTCTTCATACTCCCAAAATATTTTTGAATAACTGAATAATATCGTGCTTAACAGTAATATTGTAAAAAATATTAACGCTTCTCAGCTAACAATATCTGCTATTTTTCACGCAAGTTTTGTGTAATGTAAACAAGTTGTCAACCACGTAGCCGGTAACTATGCGAGAAGGAAAAGGACAGAGCTACATGTTGGAACTAATGTATTTCTCTCGGCTCCTATATTAGCCTTTTTTTTTGTACGTTTTGGTTTGGTCTTAGTGTTTTATTAACTTCAAGGTGTGCTATGTAACTCAGATATTTGATACAAATACTTATGAACTGACTCCGTGGTCGAGTGGTCAGCGAGCTGACTTCTTACTCGGAGGCCCTGGGTTCGATTCCCGACTGGGGCAGTGAATTTTCCTTATAGAGTTTGGAAGCCTGAGTCTGAGTGAATGTGCGTGCATTTATTGTTTAACCTAATGTCCCAAAAACGCTCAGTAATACGAGTTGTTTCACAAGCCAAAGCCCCCGATATGATAATTCAAGTTAAAGGGGACTATACAAATAAAACAATAAAACAAGAAAAGTATTAATGATGGCTTGTGCAACAAAAGTAAGTTATTCGTAGAAGTTTTGCCCTTCTTTCACTTTTTACCTCTTCGTATGGAGGACTTACAAGCCAGCCCCTAAAGTGAGAAGTATGTTTCGGTAAGATGAACCCTGGATCAGAGAGAGTAACGTGAATGTCCGATACCAGGGATGAGAGAGAAAAAGGTAATATGGATGAAACAAACGGTTATTATAGAAATAGTGGTGGAATGAATGACGGGATAAAACGCAGAACCCTGAAGAAACCCGCCCAGTAGCCGCTTTGTGCATAATAAATCCCATATTTCGTCCCCTGGAATTGAATCCGGGCCCCTCAGTGAGAGGCATCGATCTAACCACTCGGCCACGACACGTCCAGTAGCGTTTCTTATTTTTTGGTCGGAGATTTTTGAGTCAGTCCAAAGAGTAAAGTGTTTCACATCTGTCGGCTCTAGCAGCGGTCGGCGGCCACGTGACCTCCTTATTTGCCCCTTCCAGTGTTCTCAAAAGACTGTGGCAAAGTACATACAGAGTGTGAGTGCCCAGATTTTGCGTGCTGGGAAATCTAAATATGAGGAATAATAAAACCCAATAACAACTTCTAGCAGCGGTCGGCGGCCACGTGACCTCCTTATTTGCCCCTTCCAGTGTTCTCAAAAGACTGTGGCAAAGTACATACAGAGTGTGAGTGCCCAGATTTTGCGTGCTGGGAAATCTAAATATGAGGAATAATAAAACCCAATAACAACTTCTATCTTGAAACATAACGGAGATAATTTAACATAGTCAAATATGTTATTTGCAGTGTCTGGTAACAGATTAGGACTTAAGAAGCAAATATTTTGTTTTGTACCCGAAATCCGATTTGTCATGTACTTGTGTGTTTACTATTAGCTACTGCCATTAACGAGGGGTAGACTGTTTTCTTTCAGGCTTTCTGATCGTATTCACGAGATCTGAGATAAAAGCTGTGTAAGAGACTACGCATAAGAGTTAGTATGATCATCAACGATAAAGCAAATTCAAAAGTTATTTGGAAATACCTCATTTAGCTGTATCATTGAATAATTCACATCTTTGCTAAACGGAAAATATATTAATGACCAATAACTTCAACATGAACAATATAATATGTTCATTTGCAGTCGATTCTCCAAATGTGTTCCGTTAGAATCTATGCAGGTATCGTATCTTCTTGGCCAATTTGGAGCTTCTGCGTTCTGCCCAATGTCTATTGGTGTTTTAATCACACGTGTGCGAAGTTTCAATGAATGGTAACAACCTCTTAATGGTACTCTTTACTCTTCAAACGTCCCCAGAAATAATAATCTAAGGGATTGAGCTTTTGTCATTAATAAGAAGCATATCTGTACACTCTTGATTTGTAAAAAGCGTAATAATTCTGAGTGCATTTAATGCATCTGAAGCAGTGACAAAACTAGCTGTTGTGCAATCTGTCACAATGAGGCACAACTTTACTGTCAACATTTCCGACTTCCCACTCTACACGCATGCGCAATACGGCGTAGTTGCCAATGCGCACGACCACGACTTTATTCCAATAGACACGCTGGAAACTTTAATATTAATATCATTTTATGGCTAAATGACTAATTTTAGAACCAATAGTAAAGAAACGAATAACTCATATTTTGTAGTTTTTACCTCACAATTCTAATTATAGAAGGCAACAATAAAGGGGTGACGACATATTTTCAGTCAAACATTTGGCCAATTGTATTTTTAATTTATACAACCATGAACTGTAGAAGAAAACAGTTCATGAACTTATGTTTCAGCTTAATAGCATATATAACATATGCATTTAATAGAGTACATTTGTTACAAAACTTGGCCGCCAGAGCAACCAGTGAATGACCTCTGCATTTCCCTGCACGCGCGTCTTACATTCGTTCTGTCGTTGCACATGCGTCAGTCTTACTTCTGTTCTAGTCCAATTCACATATGAATTTGAAGTATTTAGTTTTTCTAGAAATGCTTTCAAAATTCAGTATACGGTAAGTATAATAAAGAGTGCTTATGTACGATAGGTATGTGCTTACATCATTATGTAGGTAAGTTGTACGACCATTTGAGACTAAATTTTCTGGCATGTAACTTCGTTTACTTGTAAATAAATTTAGGGAGCCAGAATCAATTTGAGATAGGAAAAGAAAGATAAACAGACAAGTGTAGAAATTAGACGAAATCGGAGAAGGCTAGAACAGTTACCACGACAATCTCTTAGACATTTCGAAGCTGCAGCATGGAAAGCAACAAAACTTTTAAAACTCAAACCATACAAGATTTCTGTTGTCCAGGAATTGCTGCCACGTGATCACTAGTATCGAATAAATTTCTGTAACTTGATTTTGAGCAATGTTAATGATGGAACAATCGATCCACAATTAATAATGTTCAGTGACGAAGCATGTATCACCAGTGCCAACGCCTGTGGCGCCACAAGTAGCAAAAATGGGTTTAAACACTACAAAAATCGTTTATATGATCATATGTCATCCCAACACAGTCGATATTATGCTATAGACACTCCCAATTTCGTTCAAGAAACTCCCTTGTTTAAAAAATCGGGGCATGGTGCGCAATAATTGGATACAGAATAATCGGGTCAATTTTTATGAGTATACCATAAATGAAGAAAGATACAGAAATAATATACTGCCACTATGTTTCGAACAGCTGCCGGAAATTGAATGTCGATGTGGATATTTCAAGCAAGATTCTGCTACTGCGCATACCGCAGATGAATAATTACAGTTTATATTGCGGCTACCCTGGTATTGTTGTTTATTTATGGGGCAACTTAAAAAATAAAGTATACAAAACAAATTTGCACACATTAGGAGAATTAAAACAAAATATCAGGACAGAAATTAACGTTATTTCGAAAGCTGAGCTAATGCTAATATTCTAAGAAGATGCCGTATTGATGCAGATGGACGGCATTTCCAACATCTCATGTGATAAGGTGTGTTTTGTGTTTATTCTAATAATTTCTAATGTGATTTGAGATTTTATTTGATGACCATATATGTGACTGGGTGACCGGCCTTGCAACTGCCAGCCAAGTATGCAGTATGTGACCGGGAGATGAACCGTGTGCCTGATGGCCAGGTTTTGTAGCATATTTACTGTATATAATATATACATATATAATATATATGGTGTAGAATTGGCTGTAAACTTTTGTGCTAATAGTTTTTATACCTGCAGTTCAGTCAAAATTAGAATCCACGAATCACTATAAGTCTGAAATTAATTACTGCTAAAGTGAAGCCTAAAAAGAGTTATAACTTACCTGCAAAGAAATATACGTGTACTTTTTAAAACAGTAAAAACTGTGGATTTTTTCAATGTAATTAATGTGAAACGTTGTTTGAATGAAAGGGCTTTAATCGTTTTAAAAAACAAACAATAAATATATGCAACTTGGTAACAATCCTCACAGGAAACAAATGTTCCGTGTTATAAGGTACGTACATCAACAGTAGAGCGTTTAGATATAGTTTCAATAGTCGCATGGCTGTTAAATACAAAACACCAAAAAGAAAAGGGCAGTGCAATATTTATTATTACTCACCAGCAACATCCAACGTGGCATTTCTGCTATAGGCGACGCCAATTTGATTTCTGGCAACGCACCAGTAGACCCCGCCATCGGAGTCCTTCCGGCCGTGGACTACACGAAGGAAGAAGAGTGATCCAGCAGGCAGCAGGACTCGGTGAGACTTGGAGTCGCCTGGAGATGTCCGCACCAGGTCACCGTCTTTGTACCACTCAATAGTGGGCTCAGGAACACCCTCTGCCTTACAGTTGAGGGTGACAGGGTCATGACGTGGCACCGTGACGTCAGTGGGGTGTTCCGTGATGCGTGGCGGCCTGTATTGAGCATTGTAGTACCCTGCAACATTGACAATAAACACGCGTCAGCTTGTCGCCACCACCTGCCACAGAATAGCTCACCATCCTTGTAATTTGCATATCCAGTACAAGGACTGCAGATGTACACAATAGTCTGCAGGTCAAGGAGCAAAACAATGACGTCCTATACAATTATCTTTTTAGAGGACCTTTCAATTAGAAGCAATTTGCTTATTATTTTGGAGAGGAAAACAAACATTTAAAAACAATGTTTCAGATACCATTTAAAAAAAAATAAGACGTGTTACACTCACAAGTCTTTCTCTAGCTATTCTATAAACAAAATTCTTACAAAAGATAATTCTTCATGCAACACTATGCTAATCCAGATAAACATTAGCAGAATGTTATTACTTAGTGCCTTATATTACACTGGAACTAAAGAAATGAGTTATGCTAAATTGACAGTCAAATGTTTTAAAAGCTATTTTTATGCGATTCTCATTGCAAATCGCTTCTTTGCTTGGCTAAGAGTAGAACAAAAGAAAAATGGACACTCCCGTCTGAGAAGAGTATAAGAACTGCACAACTGAAACCATGACAAGGAATACCTCGAAAACGGTAAGCTTCACGAAAAAAATGTATATGACATAACTTGTGTATTTTAACAATATCTACATTTTTTGTATAGTAAGTTTTTGACTATCCCTTACGGTTTACTGGCTATGTCAAATTAAGCAAAATTCATCCAGAATAAATAGTCTTTAGAGTCTATTCCCAGAAAATTCAAAATATACATTTTATTTGGGATAGTAATGTCTTTTATTTGTGGTATTTTAATCAAAATCGTTAGAGCCACTTTTAAGAAAAACAAAATTTTCGAACAATTTTTCATGTAAAGGGTAGTTAGGGATGGGGGATTTACTTGAAAATCTTCAAATCGCATCCTTGGAAGATACCAACCTTAAATACCAAGTTTGGTACTTAACCGTCTTTTCGTTTTTGAGCTATGCTGTCCACAGACACACAGAAACACAGACAGACAGACAGGCAGGCAGACAGACAGACAGACACACACACACACACCGGACCTGTTTCTGAAAATCCTTATATTGGACTCAGGGCATTCTAAAACATGTATTTCCGGTGAAATCTAGACATCGAATTTTTTGGTGGAATACAATACTTCTCTATCCCTATGTACATTGTACATATGGGGCTAGAGAAAGAAAGAAATTAATTTTTATGAGAATTCAAAATCAAATTTGTTCATGTATTACTCTACTATTTCAATTAAGAATAAACAAATTTAACCCTTCAGTGTTTTCGCCAAATTATTCATTTAATGTAATGTCTCTTAAGGAGTTTGTGCATTTTGGGATTTTTTGATGGACAAGCACATCCTATCGGTGTTTAATCTTTAATACTCTTCACGCATTAAATGAGTTATTTATTGAAAAATAGCAATAACAACTCCCCATACTTACAATGACAAAGTTAACCAGACAATTTATAAACTAATGATATACATCCGATACACTAACAAAATTTAGCCCTACTATAAGAATAATGCAATATCTAGAGTTCAATTTCTTATTCATTAGTATGACAATCAAGAATAAAGGGTACAAAAGATTATTAAACAAGATAGAAACTTACATACAATAAGTAGGTTCTAGCAATAGAATACAAACCGTAAAAACACTAAAATTAGTTATTTTACAAATGGTTTCGAAGGAGGGAAATTTAATTTATTATTCCAGATATATCTATTTCATTTTATCTTTCTTGAACCTAAACTCTTACTAGGTTTTGAAAAAAAAAATACAGAGGAA
This sequence comes from Hymenopus coronatus, assembly GCA_030762935.1. Taxonomy (NCBI): domain Eukaryota; kingdom Metazoa; phylum Arthropoda; class Insecta; order Mantodea; family Hymenopodidae; genus Hymenopus; species Hymenopus coronatus. The sequence goes on along the minus strand of CM060888.1, from coordinate 140,440,903 downwards.
TGTTGCCCCGAGTTTCAACTATCAACACGATTACTTCAATGCAACTGAGATCATATTTTGTGACTTCTGGTTGCCCCTCAAGTCATTCAAGTCATCGGCAGGTTTGGTTTCGTTTTGTGCTACAGAAGTTAACTAGGTAATACCTCAATATTGCATTCAGAATCTCGTCTGCAGGTAACTGTGGATCAAAGTTGTTTCTAGGAATGCAAATTTCGTATTCGAACTTTCGCTTCTTCAGATCCCAGGAAACTTTTTGTGGTGCTGGTCTATTTATTCTCACATTGACAGCGGTTAGCTTTAAGAATATACGCACAGCTATGTAGTTAGAAAAATAAAATAGCCAGCGTTGTTTGGTTGAGATATCCCCGCTTGAAGTGGCAGCAATTCGCTACAAATAGATTTCTCGAAGGCGACCCCATGTTTAAATTGTTCACTTGTGCGTCACAATTGCTGTTATAGCTATAAACATCTGAGACATCCTGTTGTGTCTATGGCATAAATGTTTCAAGAGTTGTAAGTCTGCAGCCCGATGGTTAAAATGCATTTATTTTTAAAACGCTGATTATTACCAATACTGTAAGTATAACTGTAGAATAATACAGTTTTTCGTGTTCAACATCAAGCAATAGTCGAGTTGAATATGCTAACCTAAGTTTACTTATTTGTCTATTTTCTCTAGCGCGTTGTTAAAAAAATAGCAAGTATGGTATTCAACCCAGCAATTCATCATTATGATTTGAAAGCAAATACAAGTTTTAAGAGAAACTGACTCCCTCAAAAAAAGTGTGCAAAATGTTTACTATAGTATCTAGTAGATCAACAAAGCCCATCTCATACTATCTTCAATCCTAAGTTCATAATGCATAAAAAAAATGCATGCTGAAGACAAGGAACGTTATTAAATAATAATAATAATAATAATAAGTAGCAGTAGATATTGTTATTCCATATAAGAAAATAACTCTTTTCTTCGTTTATTTATTGTCGCTTTAACTTACATGTAATATTGCAACAACTTTACGTGCAATTACGTTTCTATGTTACAATTTACTTTAGACTTGTTTACAGAGTTCAGGTGGTTTTACAACATGCAGGATTTCCAAGTGATCCTGTTAGTGGACGTGCCTTCTAATTGTTGTTGGTATGATATGTTTTACAACATGCAGGATCTCCAAGTGATCCTGTTAGTGGACGTGCCTTCTAATTGTTGTTGGTATGATATGTTTTACAACATGCAGGATCTCCAAGTGATCCTGTTAGTGGACGTGCCTTCTAATTGTTGTTGGTATGATACGTTTTACAACATGCAGGATTTCCAAGTGATCCTGTTAGTGGACGTGGCTTTTAATTGTTGTTGGTATGATACGTTTTACAACATGCAGGATTTCCAAGTGATCCTGTTAGTGGACGTGCCTTCTAATCGCTATTGTTGGTATGATATGTTTTACAATATGCAGGATTTCCAAGTGATCCTGTTAGTGGACGTGGCTTTTAATTGTTGTTGGTATGATATGTTTTACAACATGCAGGATTTCCAAGTGATCCTGTTAGTGGACGTGCCTTCTAATTGCTGTTGTTGATATGATATGTTTTACAATATGCAGGATTTCCAAGTGATCCTGTTAGTGGACGTGCCTTCTAATTGCTGTTGTTGGTATGATATGTTTTACAACATGCAGGATTTCCAAGTGATCCTGTTAGTGGACGTGCCTTCTAATTGCTGTTGTTGGTATGATATGTTTTACAACATGCAGGATTTCCAAGTGATCCTGTTAGTGGACGTGCCTTCTAATTGCTGTTGTTGGTATGATATGTTTTACAACATGCAGGATTTCCAAGTGATCCTGTTAGTGGACGTGGCTTCTAATCGCTATTGTTGGTATGATATGTTTTACAATATGCAGGATTTCCAAGTGATCCTGTTAGTGGACGTGGCTTTTAATTGTTGTTGTTATGATATGTTTTACAACATGCAGGATTTCCAAGTGATCCTGTTAGTGGACGTGCCTTCTAATTGCTGTTGTTGATATGATATGTTTTACAATATGCAGGATTTCCAAGTGATCCTGTTAGTGGACGTGCCTTCTAATTGTTGTTGGTATGATACGTTTTACAATATGCAGGATTTCCAAGTGATCCTGTTAGTGGACGTGCCTTCTAATTGCTGTTGTTGATATGATATGTTTTACAATATGCAGGATTTCCAAGTGATCCTGTTAGTGGACGTGCCTTCTAATTGCTGTTGTTGATATGATATGTTTTACAATATGCAGGATTTCCAAGTGATCCTGTTAGTAGACGGCGGGGAACATTGCCTTCCATTATTCTTCGGACAGTCTTTTAGACCGTCCAAACTGAAAAGGTAAGACACAGTTGTTAGTTTCCAGGTCGGTTACACGTATCAGCTCTTTGTTGTAGCCACATTACGTTCTTATCTCCCCCTTCCAGTGTCGCAAAAGAATCTGACCAGAAATAACTCTGTTCCCAATTGCTTGATCATTAATTCATCACATATAATTTGGAACATCATTATATAAATTAGTTACCTATTAATAATGTACAAATCATAATATTTACTTTAAAATACTTTTGGCGCGTATTGACTTTCTTCTTTGTAATATAATACTGTTGTTTTCTCGTTGTTATAATAACAAACTAATTTCTCTTAACACAAAGGTTTTATCTAAGAATTTATTTCCCGTGCCAGCTTGTGGAAGCTTCTATGGAGAAAAATAAACTTTCTGAAGAAGCTTCTGTATTATTTGAAAATAGTTTACGTTTCTGTTACTTGTTTCTGAAGAGGAGGAAATGCTGACATGAATATGATGAGCACTATGATTTCGTGACAATTTTTTTTTTTTTTTTTTTTTTTTGCAGCTTTACAATTCATAAATCTATGTATTTATTATATAAGCTGTTAGCTGATATGGCAAGTATTTCAAGATCTCTGTCACATGCCAACAGTAATTATAATTATACAATAATATGTAGACAACAGTTTTTAATGTAGAATATCACCAAAATATTATTGCAGAATATTCCATTAATTACATGGTTTACATGAATATTAAGGTAATGTAAGTAACCTTACTAAAGTTGCGAACCTGATTATATTAAAATATATTAAGTAATTCATAATCAATTTGAGTAATAATTTAGTGAAACAGTTTTGCTTCTGCAAGAAACTTCGTTTTTTATGTTATATTCTCGCTCTAAAAACGTGTAACTGAAATTATACTGTAATACGTTTAAAGAATATCTACTATTTGCATTTTTCTACAGCTGCATAAAGCCGGAAGAGGAACTATTTAAAGCTGCAGCAACGAACCAGCGTGTTGCCCCAAATTTTACAAGGTCCTTTGCCTTTAGTTTGAAGCTACGGAAGCATTTTCGTAAACAACGTACAACTGTCCCGGAAACAAATGCTGTGAGGTCGCGCTGTTAAGAAAGTCGTGAAATTTGCGCAGAGGAAAGGGGAATTGGCACATAACGACGTCTGGCGTCGCGGTGTCACTAGCCCGGCTCATTAAACCCTTCATAACGGCGTCGCCACTTGGCTGACTCAATTTAGAGATGATTAGGTCATTTGCATTTGTTTTCAGCAGCATTGTCGTTAATTCCTCCGTGGCTTTGTTCCGCAAAGAGTCGTTATTTCTCTCATTAACGTACTCCATATAGCGCTGCGGGAAACACACTTAAAAGTAGCCCCGGGAAAAATGAGGCAAATATAATTCATGAGGCTGTGGAAAGTAAGAAGCCAAGCTTGTTCTTCCTCAGGCATATAATTCTATAAATGGCACTAAATAGACCGCGCAGTAATGGGCTATTTGAATAAATATTAGAGGCTGTTTTTATTCATTCACTGCAGTCTCTTACTCCAAAGTAGAATTTTAATGACCGCTTTCGTCATAAAAATTGCTTTTAGACCACAAAGATTTGCAAATAATTTATAAGGCCTTATGTTTTCCCTCTTTTTGGACTCCCAGGGTTGCTGCATCATCTTATTGTCTGGCTATTTTACGACACTACCGCCCTGCTTCCTTTTTCCTTCCTATCAAATGACCAGATCCCTATGTTGTTTGGCTGCTTCTAATTATTCAATATTACTTTGATATTTCATAAATCCTTATTTGCTAGTTCTCACATTTCTCGAATGGACTGACTTGACTTTCTCTACTAGGTAGTATTATATACATATTTGGCAGGGAAGATATTGCAGTCCACCCAAAATCGAATCGTTCACTGACTTCACCGGGAATACATGTTTCAGGATCTCTGAATAAAACAAACTTTTTTGAAAAAGTTCCCTGCACGAACAACAAAACTCAAAAACGAAAAGTCGTTAAATACCAAACTTCATATTGTATTTTAATATCTTACAAAGATGTGGACTTTTTCTGAGGAGTCCCCCATACTATACTACCCCCTAAACATGCAAGATTTTATTTTCAAAATGTTCTGTTTTCTCAGAAATGGTTGTAACGACTTTGTATAAAATATTGTGTATTAAAGAGAGTTACATCAGACATGAATTATTTTGCAATAGCCTCTGACGCCCTTCATTCTGAATGAAGATATGCATTTGGTAAACCTAAAAGATAGACAAAAAATGCAAATCTCGTTAATAAGCAGAATTGATAATATATACATTGTTATAACTATTTCCGAGATATCCCTTGTTATACCTTTTTAAAATTTCCAATAGGCACAATTTTTCTCAGAAGGGAAGACGTTTTAAACTTCTTCTTATCCTGTTCAGGCAAAGAACGGAACTTCAACTGCATCACATTTAAAAATATAACTAACGTTTTAGCCGAGTGAATTCCCTTCTACTTATAAGAAATTAAGTAATAAGAATGCTTAACTTGATTAGCATGACATACAGACAACCATACTCTTTTTTTAACAGTAATTTGTGCACAATAGGTAGAGAAAGTCATGTGAATGGAACACTTCAGATTTTTTAACTTGGCTCTGCTCTTCATATTCACGCAAAAATGTCAATAAGTGAATCACCGAGTTAATGAATAATAAGTATGATATATTTATATAATTTTTATTTTCCACCTGATAGTGATGGGTCTTAAGAAAAACATAGTAAGCTCGAGGTGACTGTTTTGATGTTCGAAGATTTTTAGCCGAAGCTTTGACAGAGGGTTTTCCGAACACTACGCTATCACTCTATATCTGATTGGATATAAAATGGTTTTTGTATTTACAAAGTTTAGGAATTGCTTGGTGGGGAAATAAAAATACTGCATTCAGTATGCAGTAATAAAACTGTGGTAAATAATAGGAATTTTCATAAAAAACACAGAGAAATTTAAAAACAAAGCATTTAGGTGTCGGATTATAAGTTTGTTATCAATGATAATGATATGTAACCTACCGAGTTACTATTATAGTAATGATAAATATTGAATGACCATGAAAATATATATGTTGTTCTACTTCTCACTCAACAAATGAACTAAATCATTTATATTACACCATATACTAGTTGAGCCCCACTTTTATCTAGGTAACTAAGATTAAAATATATGTATATAACCTGTAACAGTGGCGTACACACCCTGATGTCAAGGTCGAGTTAGTAGAGTTATAATAGGTTATGTTTATCCTAATACTGCAGTTGTTTTATCGAAATAAACACATCAGTTGAGATTGGCCAATTTTATATGAGTGCACTTTAGCTGCATTCTCCACCTCTTGCCTTCAAGGCATTATCAAAGCGGGGGGGGGGGGAGGTAGTGGCTCTCAGTAAAGTAACTTCTTAATTGGTACCAAAGAATGTCAGAGCTGAGTATCCCGTCCTAGAACTATTAAAACCCATGTCATATTATGGGATTGAACCCGCATCTCTCACACTACGAACACAGATGTATCTAGTTACAATTTACCTTTTGAACTGAATAGCTCTGAGAATTAAAGCATTTTCAAAAGTTTTAGGCATTTTCGTTATTATGAAACAGCAGTTAATTTAGCGTTAACCAACTTAGTTGCCCGTGCATGAAACAAATCGAACGCTGTAAGTCCCGAGCAGAAGATAAATGCTCAAAAGATATGAAAAAAAATGTGAACTAATACAAATTTAGTTGAAATTGTAACCACATAGATACATGTGAAACATTACTCCCCAAAATCTTTATAGTTACTTTTGTGAGTACCGTCACATTGTTTTCACTAAATTAAAGTATTTGTATTTCCAATTTGCCTCTTAGCAGCTCAAATATTTAATCTATATTGTTCAATTGGATATTGAACAATTCTTTATTTGTTGTGTTCGTTATTGTCACGACAAAGTTTGTTGAAATGAAAATGTTTAAAAATAGTACGGGAAAGTATTTAAAATCTCATAATATTAATAAAACCCGTGCTAAGTGAACGCATTTCAGTTAATGGCCACCAGATGGCAGTGGTACAAGTTATTTGTTGCTAAATGGTCGTGGTACTGCTATATAGCTCCCTTCCCATTCAATGTTAAGGCAACGCACCAGTTTATCAAGACATTGACGCAACGCAGCAGTGAAATTTAAATACATTTTTATGTATTAACTGTCGTTTCTTTACTCCTATCGTTTAAAATAAAGAAGCTTTCCTAGTGACGAATACCTAAAATATGTAATATTAGACACTTTAAGGACGCAGCAACTGTTAGTTAAGCGGGGAAAGCTTCATTGTGCTTTTATGGACTTTAAGAAGGCATTTGACTCTATCAATCGAAATGCATTATGGTACAAACTAGGCAGAAAGAGGTTATCAAGTAAAATGGTTAGAGCATTGCAGGCAATATATCAAAATGTCCAATTCTGTGTGAAGTACGACAGAAACAGAGTGTCCGAGAGCTGCCGAAGCTATAAGGGAAGTGAGGCAGGGCTGTATTTTATCTCCCTTGCTATTTAATCTCTTTGTGGATGATATTACTGATACAATGATAGCAGAGAATATTCAAGCACCAGTAGTAGCGGATTTGCAGATCTCAACACTTTTATACGCAGACGATTTAGTATTGTGCTCTACGACAGTAAACTGACTGGACAAACTTAAGAACTATTGCGATGAATGGCTACTTACAGTTAATGTGAATAAGACTAAGGCAATGACTTTCAAAAAGGGTTGTGTTTATAGCAGGGAGGAGACTTGGACATATGCAGGACAGATACTGGACAATGTTAAATCCTTTGTGTACTTAGGATTCACATTTACAATGAACGGAAAATGGACAAAACACATTGACATTACGAAACACAAGGCAAGGGTGAAAGCGGCGGAAGCTCTCCGGATACGCTGCAGAATTCCGAATATCTCCATAACCTTAATGGAAACTGTATACGGAGCGACAGTTAGATCCACGATGACATACGGAGGAGAAATATGGGGGTGGGAACAAACAGGGAATCTGGATCAAGTGAGGACCCAATTTTTGAAAGGAATTCTGGGTGTAGGGAGGGGTACGGCAAACTGCGGAATAATGAGGGAATTCGGGGTACATAGTGAAACGATAGAGTGCAAAATCAGAGCAGTTAAATATTGGATGAGAATCGTTCACGGAAACCAATCTCTAATTAGGGCAGTCTGCTACCGTGAACAGTTGCGAATGGAAGGTAATTTGACGTGGGCATCAAAATTAAAGAAAGGGTTGGAAACCATTGGGATGGGAGACATTTGGATGGCGGGGCAGGAAAACAGGCGAAGTATTTGGAGAAAAATTAAGAAACGTCTCTGTGATATTGACAGACAGCAAATAATTGCGCAATGCACAGAGAAGGTGTCATTAGAAGTACAGTCTGGGCTGAAATCGGAGTGGGGTATGGAGCAATACATCAAAACAGGTACCAAACTCATTAGAGAGGGGCTCGCGTGGATTAGACTAGGAGCATGGAGGAGCACGAAAATTTCTGACGTGAATGGTATAAGAATCTGTCCCATTTGCGAGGAGGAAGAGTCGTGGACTCACATCTTGGCAAGATGTAGGGGTACGGAGGAATGGCGGGAAAAATATTTGCCGCGATTTTTTACCACTGCGAATGTAGGGATAGAAGCATGTTGGACGCTACTGGCAGGCACGGAAAACATGGACGGGCTAGGTAAATTTATACTTAAGGCAAGACAGCTGAGATCTGAGGAGGCTGCCAATAGAGAAGGGGGGGGGGGATAAGATCAACTAAACAAAAGTGACTACAATGTTCTACATACATGTATATTATATCAGACTTAGGTCACTGTTGTGCTAGGGTTGTATATATTATGTGTATATATGTCTTTTAAGTGTAATTATCTATGATAAGAGGGTGCATTTATGGAGGTGTACTCTGTGCTGTAAATTTAAATTGGTATATTTGAATATCTTTGTATCTTTATTTTCGGATTCACTCTTAATTTTTATTGTTGTTTAATATTGCTTTTGACTGTGTATTTCCTTTGTCTTTTTATTTTCGTGTTTACTCTTTTAATTCTTTGTTGTGGTTGTTGTTTTAATATTGCTTGTAATGTGTATTACAAAAGCACGTACGGTCTGTGGACCCGTGCGACTGTTGAAATTCTATGTATGATATTGCTATATTAATAAATACACTTATTCATTCATTCATACTTATTGTTTGCCACCAGATGGCCGTAATTTCTACGGTTCTATTTTTCGTCTTCAATGCTAAGGGAATGAACCTGGTTATAGACAATGACGCAACATAACTGTGTAAATCAAATTATTAGCCATCGTTCCCTTGGTCACATCGTTTAAATAAAGAAATATATATATATATATATATATATATATATATATTTTGTTGTAATTCTTTAAAATGAACAAGTTATAAACAATGCACATAACCATTAACCCTTCTTGGAATCTGAAAATGCAGAAGTTGGTTATTTGACGTTTTTTACTTTCTCTATACGAACTATGTACATAGTGTATAGAGAAGGTATTGTATTGCACCCAAAAATTCGACACGGAGATTTCACCGGAAATACATGTTTTGAGACTCCCTGAATCCAAAGAAAATCATTTTTAGAAAAATGTCTGTGTGTGTCTATCTGTCTGTCTGTCTGTCTGTGTCAAATACACTTGTTACATTCATATTATTTTCTCTCCCCACTATCATTTCTTGGAAACCAAATGGTTTAACGAGCTGTATTTCTCGTGTGCGTTTAAAGAGTTACAGAAGTCAACGCACCAATTTCAAGTAAACGCTTGTCAGTGGGGAACTAATATAAATAACGTCAGCGACTTACGTCCTGCAAAACAGGTTTAATAAATAGAAAAGGGTGTTAGAAACGTCCACGTTAGTTACAAAACCCTAATTTTCAAGGCAATAAAGTAAAAATAATTAAAAAAATACTTTACTTGACTTATCAATGGATTATACCTTTGTTTAGCCGGTATGTGCATATAATGTGTAGCTGGAGAAAGTATTGCATTCTACCCAAAAATTCGGCGAGATTTCACCAGAAATATGTTTTTAGGTTCCCTGAGTCCCAAAAGGAATTTTAGATAAAGATCCGTGTGCGTGTCTTGGGCAGCATAACTCAAAACAACTAAAAGACCGTTAAATACCAAACTTGATATTTATTTTTAACATCTGTCAAGGATGCGACTCGAAGATTTTAAAGAAAATCCTTCCACCCCAAACTACCCTTTACATAAAAAAATATTTGATAATTTTATTTTTTTTTACAAAAGACTAGTGACTAGGATTAAAATACGGTACATTAAAGGTGTTTGATCACAAATAAAAAGTAATTATTTCATTTTGGGGAATAGTCTCTGAAGACCTCTTCATTCTGGCTGAATTTTGATAACTGATAAACCGTAAGATACACACAAAAACTCACTGCACAGAATGGTACATCTTGTTAAAACCCATGTGCGACTTTCTAGTAGAGACATTCCTTATTAATTATTGGTCTCAATTATAAACTACGTTTAACTCTTCTCAAACAGGAGTCTCCTTTTGTATCGCCTCTCTAGTTTTACTGATGGACATGCAAAGCGAACAAAACTTGTATTGTTTCACATAGCGATCGGCTTTTTGACAATTGCTTTAGCCTATTGTATTCCTTCATTTCCCTTCCCTTTACATTCAGAAAAAAGCGAGCAAGAAGACCAATTCTGCTAATATTTATCTCATATAACATGATGCAGATAAAAGAATAATATTTAATAAGAATAAGTTATATGTGGAACAGCTAGAGAAAATAATGTGAAAGGAATCATTTATAGATTTTTTTTCTTTTCAATTAAAAGTAATTACTTATTATATTATTCTTATCCTGTATTTTCTTTATTGTTATCTCTAGATCACTTAAATATCTTCAAGAAGCCATGTTTTAATAAACAGATGTGTTTTTTTTTAATTATGTTTACACTGTTGTTATGCAATATTACGGACTAGATGCACTCTTGGGCTAAATCAAACGTTGAATTTCAGCAACGAAAACATATAATCAGAAGAGCGCCTAGGTATCACCGTAGAACAATAATAATAATAATATAATAATAATAATAATATATAATCGCATAATAAATTACTATACACTCTGAAATAGTAGAGTGAATCAAACACACCTAAGCGCCTCGTAACGAGAATATCATGCAAGCAGGAGAGGGATTAATGTTTCACTGCATTATTATTACTATTATTATGAATATATTCTGAACATGCATGGTGATGTTGGCAAGCATGATCAGAATTAGTTAAATGCTTTGCAGGTCCCATTCACATGACTTTCTCTACATCACTGTAATAGATTCGCGTTAAACAGCTTATTCTTCTATCTACTGTATGGTGATCGAGATAAACATATTAACTAATTGCTTCCTTGTAGAACTATACAAGCGAATACACTGGGCTAAAACGATAGTAAAATCTTTTAAAAGCTGGTTGCCATGTGGTCAGGACTTTACAAATCTCCCTGTGTTATTTAAAATCTGAAACTAATAACAAGCAATATCTCCAAAATCGCCAATTCCACGAAAAGAATGTATATGATATAAATTGTGTTTTATCGAGATCTACAGTTTTTGTGTAGTCATTTTTTGACTACCTCTTAGAGTTTACCAGTAACGAAAAATTCAGTAAAATGCATCCAGAGCCAATAGGTCTTTAGTGAATATTCCCAGAAAATTCAAGATATACATTTTATTTCCTACATAAATATATTTAATATACGTCATTCTAATCCAAATCTTAGAGACATTTTTGAGAAAATCAAAATTTTCGAATTTTTTTTTCATGTAAAGGGCAGTTTGGGCTGGGGGATTCTTTTTTCAAAATATTCGTGTCACATCCCTGGAAGATACTAAACTTAAATACAAATTTTAGTACTTTGTCGATTTTTCGTTTCTAAGTTATCGTGTTCACAGATATACGGACCTTTTTCTAAAAACATTGTTTTTATACAGGGGACCCTAAAACGTGTATTTCCGGGGAAATCTCGGTTTTGGATTTTTGGGTGGAATGCATCACCTTCTCTATGCACTATGTAGAGAAAGTAAAAAACACTCATTTCATGATTTAAGACATGTAATATCATGGCTGCTTTTAAGAGTTGCGGAAAACACGGTAGGCGTATAAAATACCTCTAAATCAATACTCTATGCCAATGGTTATTGTACGAGTGTGATAGAATTGCGATAAGAGGTACATGATAAATTTGGAAAGATAGGAGTCAGATTGAAAAAGTCGATGCCAGCCCTCATATGACCCACGGATCTTCTGGTCTCCATCCTACTGCTCTAACTACTGAGCTACCACACCAACATGTCAATACAGCATTAAATGCCCCAACTAACTTGCGTTTGTCCAAGGTTTACTTAAAATTGCCCCGTTGCATTGTGCAATTCTTTTAAGGTACGAAGGGATATCTGCCTGACTCGAGAGAACTACTCTTACGGAATCTAGTCTTTCATATCGACTTATGTAATTGAATTAAACGTTTACAGAAACAGTTTCATTGTACATTCGTTGGATGTTTAAGTGGGATAGAGCAAACCGAATTGATAATAAGATGTTAAATAAGTGGTCGCTAGAAATTCCGTTCTTTCCATCACATTGCAACAAGCAACAACCAACATATTAAAAACAATGTCAAGTTCAACCGAATTTTAACAAATATCTCGGAAATAGGTAATGTTATAAGAACGTTATTTGAAATAATGTGCGTGTTTTAAGGAGATGTTTATTTCGTGTTCAGTAGGTTTTTCTCTATCGCTTATTGTTTGCGTATTGTACAAAATGGTACAAAATTCCCTCCGAATAAAGAGTTTTCAGATAACTCAATATATGCATTTTATTGCATATTTAAACATGTAAAATATTTTATTGTGTTAGTCAGAATCGTAAATGCCATTTTTAAGAAAATAAGGTGGAGAAATATTCTTAAATATCTTTTGTTACATCTCTGAAAGATAATAAATTGAATATAAACAGTTCGTTAAGAACTATGTTGTTTACAAACATGGACCTAAAACTGTGTTTTGTTTTGGATCGAGGAAGCCAGTCTAGGTTTATCATGGAGAAAGTGAGAACAACGCCATTAAATATAATAAACAAATGTCTCGTTGGCTCTTGATTGACTTGATACTGCCACGAGCTGAAATGCTCAATCTGAGCAAATGATGTAATTTACAGTTCTCCCTTGCTTTCGAAGCAAAGAGGTTACGACAACAAAGAATCTCGGAAGCTAACGTCATTTTCTTTAAAGCAAATGGCATTCGTTGAAGTGCATTCTTCCTTCCTAGAGAGGAATTTAACAAAAGGAAAATAATGGATTTTCCTCAAGAGCATTTTCCAACATTAATTATGCATGAGGCATTCTCTCCCGGAACATATATGGGAGAGAAGACGCGGGATTCAAGGTGCTTATATGAGACAAGGCGCTTGGCAGACAAAGCTTTCCATCTGATTTATGGCGGCTTCAACCTATATAAACATTCATCGAAATTGCGTCCTAACGCAGCAGCATGCAAAACTTCAGATGCCTCTTTAAACGTAAATCCAATGATGCTGTTTTGTTTCTTTCGCAGTGTTGACAACAAAAGAGCGCCGGAAATATTTATTGCCTTCGTCATCTGCTACAACGCAACGTCCCCAAAGGCCTGTTCCGCTTGAGAGGTAATGTTCAACAAAAAAAACATATCTGAATATCTGAGTGCCCTATTATGTCTGTTTGGGTTTTCTGCTCGAGTAATTCTCAACAATTCACATCCTAACCATACTTAGACTGGTTCATCTGCTCTGAACCGCAGATCACCAAGTATAAATGCTTTATAACGTTGTTGCAGCTAGGTATCTTCTATCGCTGCTTTGATTCCTCTTACATATACTAAGATAGGTATTGTGTCATAGATATAAGAAGAGTCGAGGGGCATTGTAGGTTTATGAAATGTTCAATCACCAATTATATTTTCCAAATTTGCAATCTCTACACAGACACTTAAGATATCGTGTGAAAGTTAGAGCATTTCAATGCAATATTTCTAAGTTTGCTGAAGTACCTTTGAGAGAAAACAACGAAAATGTACATAGTTTTACATTAATATCACATTTATTTTGTTATGTTTATAGAAATCCTTTATTTTATAATCAACCTACATGCCATATTTTAAAGGGATTCTATACTATTGTTGCAGAGGCTTTTTGTATTCCTGAAATACTATTTTTCTGACTTTTTAATTTCTTGTACATTGGGGCGATTATATTGTTAAAGCACATATACGGATTACATTATTCAGTATCACAGCAGGTATATATTCTCTTAAAGTTTTAAGTGCTCATTACGTTATTTCTTACGGCTGGTTTTAAAAGTCATGTTGCTTGCATTGTTCTTTTAGAACGATTTAGGAGAACATGTGGGCGTATGAGTCCAATTGAGAATAAAACAGGTGCTGTACAATTTTCTGACACCTCGAAAGTGAATAGAGTAAGAAAAATAAGCCCATATTTTAATAAGAAATGTATTGTAACTCCACACTTAGTGACTCCATCTATGGAATTTTAATACATTCTATTATTATAGAGAGATGCATAATATCTTCTGTTATGCTAATTAGTTCTCATAAGAGGTGTCTTAACTGCTAATGAAATATTTTGTCAATGTATGATTTCCATTGAATTTGTGAATCTCAAGAACTGCAAAGCTATATTTTATTATTATTATTATTATTATTTTTTTTTTTTTTGCAAGACCAATTTGCAAGACAAATAGCAGGATTTTAGTGGAGGAAAACTACATCAACAATGAAAAATTAGAAGCTATTAATTTAGAAAAATAAGACTATAATAAATATAATATTGTTAAAAAAAGATTCAAATGGTTTGGACAAGTAAAAGAATAGAGAGTAGCAGAGTTCCAAAAATGATATTGAAATGGAAGACCGAGGAAAAGAAAAGGAAAAGGAAGCCTAGAGGAAGCCGGGCCAAGCAAATCTACAATGTCAGCCGTGGCTAAATTGTGCCGCTCTGTTGCGTTGTGCGAGGGAGAGGGATGGTGTGTTGTAATGGCGATAGTGGATTGGTAGAACGCTGTCTGTTGTAGAATGTAGCAATAAAGTGTGTATTTATAGCGCCAGTGAATGGAACTGCTTATATTAAGAATTAGGATTCACTGATGTGAATTTTGACAGTATTTGAGCGCAAACTAACTGCCGTAAGTTTGGGTTGATAGTGTGTGATGAAATCTCACAAATCTTCAAGTGGTATGTTGGTGTGTCACGGACAGGGCGGTGTTTCAGCCGTCGGGGCGCGTGTTGGGCGGCCTCACTAGAGGACAAATATGAACAAAAACAATGAACAGAAAAATATGCAGAATATAGAAAGCTGTGAAGGAATAAACTTTCTTTGGCTTGAAGGATAACCATTGTAGTATAGAAAAAATCCTAAAAAGAAGTAATAAATAATAATAATAATAATAATAATAATAATAATAATGGTAACAATAAAAAGTATTATTAACAATCTTATATAAGCTGGGTGATAATTTAAAGGACATGGTTTACAGAGAGAATGTAGAGCTCCTCCCTTGCGCGTGGTAACTCGACAAATAAACACTGGGCTGCAATGCCTCAACTCAACTAACCATGATTCTCTCCCCTCAGATGGAGAGAATGCGTCAAATACAACTCTCATTCTCTTCAAACAAATGATCGTCGCCAGGGGGAGAATGCAGTCCTCGCATGATGGGGGACTTCAAGGAAGTCGTCGGAGCGGTATGATACATTCCAGAGGAGAGTAACTAAGTGCAAATACCTGGCTTCAGGAACACATCCCTCAATGTTTGACTACCAACCAGCTTCTCTTCAACAAAAGCAACACGGCGACAACCATTAAATTGTTTAATTCTTTAATTACCGAGCGGTATGTTTTAGGGGTTTCATCTGTGGCCCGCATTCGGGAGGTCACGGGTTCAATCCCCATGGTCGATCTACCTGATCAATGTTTTTTTTTCGGGTGTTTTTCCCACTCACCAAATAAAATGCTGGGGGGTTCGTTATACACCCCAATTTTCTGTTTCTCCATTTTACTTTACTTCTCATTTCAGTTCATCCTTCTAGTTGTTTTTTTTTAGGATTTCGACGCTGTAAGGCACGGAAAAAGTCGCCTTCATCCTCCGGCAGGGTCGGCTCCGCTCTCTGAGCCCTCCGAGCCGACTGTAAGTCCGCAGAGAGAGGGTTATACTAGCCCGCCAGGGAGATTCAAACTGGAAATGGTAGAGTCCCTTCGCTCCTTGGGTCGGTCGCCCTGTGTCTCCTCTCGCTTACTTCCAGCGGTTCCCCACACGGGAGCATAAGTATAAGGATTTTATAGGTCCAGCGCCGAATCCTCTTCGCACTTGTCTCACCCTACTCTCAAATTAATTTGGAGAACATTTACATAGGTTTTGCACAACATATACCCCGAAATAAACTAATATAGAGAGTACTATAAAACGACTTGCACAAGAGAGTTTTCACTAAATCAGCAAAGTAGAGAATTCACATTTCTTCTCGAATCATTTGCTAGTTGTAAGTTTCAAGTAAGAAGATGTTTAAATAAATGTTACATTCATAAAACATTCTCGACGAAGGTTTATAGTACGCCAAAAAGTATTACGACTGATGAAGAGGCCTCTGAGCAAAATTCCCCCATATTTCACACTAAGAACCATAGTATTTAAAGAACATTTATAAATAAAACTCAAATTTTATTTTAATTTAGCTCTTCAACTTACCATTCTTACAAAGCTTTCTTCTTTATCCACTTCATGTTAATCGAGAGGCGAGTTTGCAGAAACTGTTTCAATACACATTTTCAATAAGATTACAGATGGCGAAGAGCAATATCTAGTCAAAGTCTTTAAAAAGCATATGACTATATACTAATTTTAAAATTGCACTCCCTGCAGAATCTTGTGAAGTACAATACTGATGACTTTTACACTTCAAAAGAAATTTTTAAGTATTTTAAGTAATAAGAATATTTCGAAAATATTTATGAAAAATGATATTTATATATTGTGGGTTTTAACGATGTCCATATTTTTTGCAATAATTTTCCATCTTTCCTTCACTCTCGGTGGTGTAGTTGTTACCATGCTAGCCGCTAGTACCCATCACGGGCTCAAGCCCAGTGCAGAGTGACGGATGTTTTGAGACGTGACAATTCTTAGCATGGCTTCCTTTGGAAGTGAGTAACTACGTTGGTTCCGTGTAACATTTATTTGCAGTAAAAGAACTTCATGTAATGAAAGAAAATATCCTTGGGCTAAATTCGCCACGTTTCACGTGCGGAGGTCCTGATTTTTACTTTCTCTTGCCCCGTATGTACAATGTACATAGAGATAGAGAAGTATTGCATTCCACCCAAAAATTCGATGTCGAGATTTCACCGGAAATACATGTTTTATGACCCCCTGAATCCAAAAAAAGCATTTCCAGAAAAAGGTCCGTGTGTATGTGTGTGTGTGTATGTGTGTGAGTGTGTGTGTCCGTGTGTCCGTGTGTCTGTGAACACGATAACTCAAAAACGATAAGTAGCTAAAATACCAAGGGATGCGACACGAAGATTTTGACAAAAATCCCCCCAACCCAAACTACCCTTTACATGGAAATGTTTTCCAAAATTTTGATTTTCTTAAAAACAGCTCTAACGATTTATCGTATATTAAAGATATCTACCTGAAAAATAAAATGTATATCTTGAATTTTTTGGGAATAGCTTCTAAAGACCTGTTTATTCGGGATGAATTTGGCTTAATTTGGCATAACTAATAAACCGTAAGAGATAGACAAAAACTTTATACACAAAAAATGTAGGCCTTGTTAAAATACACAATTTACGTCATATACATTTTTTTCGTGGAGCCTACCGTTTGTGAGGTATTCATTGTTATTAGTTTCAGTTGTGAACTACTTATACTTTTCTCAGACGGGAGTATCCGTTTTTCTTTTGTTCCACTCCTGGCCAAGAAAAGAAGCGATTTGTAATGACAATCGCATAACGATAGCTTTTAAAACATTTGACTATCGATTTAGCCTAGTATTCCCTTATTTTCTTCCTACTTATAAGGAACTAAGTAATAAGAACATTGTGCTGAATACCTCGATTAACAAGGTGCAGAAAGAAGAATAATCTTATGTAAGAAGTTTGTAGAACGGCTAGAGAAAGTCATGTGAGTCTAACACATAAGATTTTTTCAATAGTGACGTATATGAGAGATGAATTGATCCCTCGACACCATGTGCACATACTAGCGAATTTCCTGATTAAGAAAACACCGTAACGATGTTCCAAATACACCAATATGACGTGATGGAACTTGGATTTCCTTACATTACTAGTAACACAAAGGCATACGGGATTAATGCAGAATAAAAATAATTATACAAACACTTCTAATTTACTTTTATTTTACAAATAATTTTAATGAATCCAATTTTGCTATATAAATATATTATCTGAATCAGGTCCGTTAGAGGCATTATTGAAGAAATTAAAAATAACGCAAAATGTAGGGTAGGGGATTTTTACTTTCTCTATACGTACTATGTACATAGTGTATAGAGAAGGTAATTCCACCCAAAAATTTCATACCGAGATTTCACCAGAAATACATGTTTTATGTCCCACTGAATCCAAAAAAGGCATTTTTAGAAAAAGATCCGTGTGTGTCAGTGGACAGGATAGCTGCAAAATGATAAAAGACCGTTAAATACCAAATTTGGTATTTAAGTTTGGTATCTTCCAAGGATGCGACGTGAAGATTTTCAAGAAAATGACCCCTCCCCCAAATACCTTTTACGTGGAACTTTTTCCGAAAATTTTGATTTTCTCAAAAACGCCTCTAACGATTTTGATTAAAATTCGTATATTAAAGATATTTACCTGACAAATAAAATGTATATCTTGAATTTTCTGGGTATTTTCTCTGAAGACCATTTTATTCTGGATTAATTTTATGGAATTTTTCATAACTGCTAAACCTAAGAGATGAACAAAAACTTACCACACAAAGGAGGTATAGCACGTTAAAACACACAATTTATGTTATATACATTTTCAGTGGAGTTGAATGTTTATGAGATATTGCATATTATTGGTTTCAGCTTTATAAAACGTAAACTTTTCTTATACAGTCATATTGACTACCACATTAACCTATGGTACTTTATTTCACTTCTACTTATAAGGATAAGACTATTTCTGCTATATATATAAAATATATATATATATATATTTTTTTTTTTTTTCGATTAGCATGAAGTAAATAGAAGCATAAGCTTTCTATAAACGATTTTTTGCAGAGGTGCAGAGAACGTCATGTGAATGGAACACATCATATTTTTTTGAAAATCTTCATGTCGTATTTATTAATGCGAGCCACGGCATCAATGTGAATCGAAGTTAATCGTTCGGTTGTTGTAGGTACCTTAGCCAAGTCTTAATACGAAATGAAGCCAAGATTCCCAGCACACAGGCGATAATAATGAGATTACAATTTACACAGGAATAGGGAAGGGTAGTTCACAAATCCCTATTTCAACTTAAATACAGCACTTCATTTGCTATTGTTCAGCTTTTAAAACTGCGAAAATGCGGTCTGTTTGTACCACAAGCACACTTAGCGCGTTAAAGGCGGATAGCATTTGTGGAAGCCACATTGGTAGATTTGGAAAACAATATGCTGTGGAGAGGTCCAGGGGGAGCCAACAAAGTGCTACGTGGGGAAAACACAATGAGGAACATCTTGTTTGTTGTTTCCCCTCGTGGACCTAACAAGAAAGCTCCAAGGAGAAAGCTGTGCTTCAAGAACCAACGCAAACAGGGTTTGTTAGGTCTCTTTAGCCGAGGTAACTGCAACATTTGTTTTGCCACGGCCGAATCTCTAACTCCAAGGATTTAACTGCAACACCTTTCATTTTTATGCATTGTTTTAGTCGTGTAAACTTAGTGCCTAAATACGAATCGCTTTAACCGAAATTGTTTACGTAAACTCAATCAATAGACATATCCTTGTTAAACCGCTCGCCTCTCACCAAGATGGCCCGGGTTCGATCCCAGAAGACCGCATATGCGATTTGTGGGGGAAACTGGATTTTCTGGTTTCCACCACCATTTATTCCACCACCATCTGCATAGTAAACTTTTCTTTTATCCATTTCACCGTCATTTCATATCATCTTCTTCACCCTCATACCAAACAATGGGCTGATCATCAATCCTGACTGCTCTCTCTGATCCAGAATCTCTGCTCCTCAAAAAGCGCCTGACCCCAGATGTTCTCCATAAGAGGAAGATAAATCGCGAAAAAGATAATGAATAAAAATCATATATATCCGCCTCCATTCAGTTTTACAGGGATGTTCAATGTTGTATCATAGGTTAGAGACACCTCGCATCCTGGCAACTACGCTACCTCTTCCAAGAGGAAGGGATTAGGTGAAGGATACAGGCCACAGGTGACAGAGTCGCGCGGAATCCCAGCAATCGAGAACTGGTGGCCCAGGTTAACCTGCCACACTACCTAACCGCGACAAGGAAGTTTCGCAAGTCTCCTGCACTCCCATAGGCATGAGTGGTGACCAAGTCCAATGCTGCTCTCGAGTTTAGCAGGGCGGGAGGCAGCAGGAAGGTACCCTGGGGTTGGTTGCAATGTTAAGCAAGCGGGCGGGGCACCTAACAGCACCCGAATAAATGTATTGGAGTTGCCTGTAGAGGGCAATTCTCTCTTGTAGCGAGCATCAGCTTCATCTATACGGCACCGCCATACGCCACGAAACCTTAGAAGCACACCTGAATCATGAGAAGCAAACGGAATAAAAAGGAAATTAAAATGATAGTATATGTGAAATCTCTCCAGCCAACTGACCACAAAAAACCAAAGTCAAACGGAGTCACCAGGAATAGAACCTGGAACCACCCGAATTTGAGTCTCACACGTTATCGTAGGACCATATATATGAAGGGTGAGTCAAAAATCTCCATACAACTGGGAATACGGATGACTAATGTTTATTTTGCTTTTCAGGAAGCTGAACCAACTCCAAAGTAAGTCACTAATGATGGAAGAGCGGATTGACTTTATTCTGTTGGCTGGGAGTGGTACCAAGCGTCATGTAGCAACACACAGAATGCAGATGTGGTCAAACTCATCCTGAAATTCAAGAGGACAGGTTCCGTCGCCGAGATCTGGAAGACCAAAGACAGCGACAGATGAAGCTACGTCAACGGTGGTGCTAGAAGCGCTGGTCAAAAGTCTGAAAAAGGGAACCCCACGCATCTCAGCAGAACTTGGTATCAGCCAAAGCAGTGTCATGCATATCTTGCGTACTAAAAAGTGGCATCCATACAAGATGCAAATGTTGGAGCAGCTGTCAGAGGACGATTTGACCGCAGGACAGAGTTTTGTGAATGAGCACTAAACATGCACCACAATGTTCCTGAATTTGTTAGTTTCATCCTGTTTTAGATGAGGCGAATTTTTATGTTAATGGTGAAGTGAACCGACAAAATGTGAGGTACTGGAGTAACAACACCAATCAACATTGGATGTCGGACTGAAAACGTCAAGCTGCATGTTGAAAAATGACATCTTCATGTCAATCTTGGACGAGAGTGGGGACTTCCCACTTTGTGGGGGTGAATTCTTTCAACAAGACGGAGCACCTCCGCACTACGGCATTGAGGTGCATCAATGGCTGGACCAGCAGTTTCCTGGGCATTGGATCGGTCGACGTGGTCCGGTGGAGTGCCCACCCAGATCACCATATCTTACTCCCGTGAATTTTTACCTATGGGACCACCTGAAATCGATTGTGTACCAGAAGAAAACTGGAGATTTGGATATCTTAAAAAGAGAATCACTGTAGCGTGCAAACAAATAATGACCGCAACATTGACAGATGATGTTCGTCGAAATTGGTTGGAGTGCCTGTCACTTTTAGTGGACATGGAAGGGAAACATGTGGAACATATTCTATAATAGTATCCCCACTTGTATGGAGACTTTTGGATCTCCTGCATATACAGGTTTATCATTTCTATGTAATTTCTGGGTTAGTGCTTTTATGATTGTTTCTTTTTGTCTCTCCAGCCTTACAGGGAAAAAACGTTACAGAAGTAAACATGCATCTCATCATTTCACTTGCGGCTTGTAATGTTGAAATGCAACTTTCTATACATAGAGGTTAACGACGCATCATCGCTGTGGAAAGAGGCCGCCATCTGCGAGTAACAGACATTATCTGGTGCTAAGACGACTGTATCATTATGTAGCCAATCGATACGATGGAATGCTGAGAGTCTTGGTAACTTCACGATGATATCAATTATGAATGTGTGGAAAACATAGTTAACGTTACTTCAAAATTTGGACAAGTGACTGGAGTTTTTTGTTATTACATTGCTCGCGAATTGTTTGTCACATTTTATGTTGTTAGAGTTATATCTATCCCCTCCAATTAATAACTCTTATGTTTCAGTTTGATTCATTAATTTTGCACACGCACACATACAAGTACCACAGGAGGCTGAACTCGAACCCGCGGACCTCGTTAGACAAGTACCCTACTGACCATGTCTACGAGAACTACCAATCTTAACATTACACTTGTATTAGCTTTCGATTCATAAGTATAAAAATATTTATAGCGTTATAAAATCGTAGGAATTAAAAAAAATAAATATATTTATGACTTTCTGAGACATTTTTGTTTTAGTAGTTTAACATCCTTTAACCGTTGGTCATATCGGACAATGAATGAAATTGGTGAAAGGATGCTCAAATGATCTCGGGGTACATGGAGCTTAAAGCTACTCTATCGCCCTCCGTGGTGTAGTGGTTACCATGCTAACTTCATATACCCAAGATCGCGGGTTCAAACCCGGCGGAGGACGATGGATTTTTTCAGGCGTAAAAATCCTTAGCATGGCTTCCTTCGGAAGGGAGGTAAAGCCGTGGGTCCCGTGTCGTAGATTTACGGCACGTAAAAGAACCTCAAGCCTGATAGGGAGGCCTCTGAGCAAAATTAAGCGGTCTTTCACGCCCAGCATAGGATGGGACGCTGAGAACCAAATTAGTTAAAGAGCGTCCATAAATAACCGCCATTTCCATTTCATTTTAAAAGCTACTCGACATTCGTCTTCTCAGGATAAAGGAAAACCCCGATAAAAACCTTATCCGGGTAACTCACCCTAAGTGAGATTCGAACTCACGACCTTTTGTGCTAGCTTAGTCAACTCCCAAATATGTTTATACAGTATTTTATGCATAATTTTGAAAAATATTATATATTTATTGTAAATTTAACTAAGATGTCAAGTTGAATACATAAAAATATAATAATATGATATGAAATAATATAATAATAGCAATAACAACCCTAGATGGTATATGTGGTGATGGTCACTAGCGCTATCTTGTGATCGATAGTGAGAATACAGCGTTTTCAGGTTTCCTGTCCTCTTGACCCAGTGCATGTGTAAGGCAGTCCACTTGTCTTATCACCTTTATTTACATTTGCATTTATATCCCTTGCTTCGGATAGCATTTTAAATGTATAACAACATGTTAAGTTAACTTTATTATATTGCCTATGTTTGTAGGCCGTGGTCCAAACGTTTTCCAGTCTTGTTTGGAATCCAGAACTTTACACATAGCTTTGTTTCCCTGAAAATACCGAATGCAGATTTTGGCAAAACGTCGGTGATGAAGCATTTGGATCACGACATACAAGCATAATGGAAATAAGAACTGAAGCTTTCCTGGCGACGTATTAATTCAAAATCTTCTCGGGCTTCTAGCCAGGTAAAAACTTTGTTTGACACCAACGTTTCGAAGAAGTGCATCTTCCTCGTCTTCAGGGTGAACTGATGGTTTCAGCTTGCGGAGACTGGTATTTATAAGAGCTGGGATGAAGCTAACATCTGATTCGTTCGCGTGATATTATGGCCTTTTTTTTTTTTATTGATGATGGAGGAAAAGGCAACTAACGCCCTAACCCCAGGCAAGCCTGGGAGTGTGAGACTCCCCACCCTGGACTCGAACCAGGGTGGCACTACTCACAAAAAACCCCCACCGGAAGTAGGAGGCCCATGCCTCTCTGTTGCAGTACCGCATTAAGCACCTGCGCATTTCTGCTGATAGTGAATGCTGCCTGCCAGTGGCAGTAACAGCGAGTGATGGTGATATTAGCCAGTGGACACACATGACTTGCGCCCTGAGTGCCCCGCTGGAGAAGTAATTGGTGATAATGAAGGGTAGTTAATGGTGATGTTTGTGAAAGTTAATTAGGTGATGTTTCCCGGCGTTCCTTTGATCTGCGTGGTATTCTCTGAACAGTTGCGTCGCTGTCTTAGGCTGATGTGGGACTGGTCCTTCAGCTACATGAACCAGAGGTTCAGGGTCGCTGTGGTGGTTTGGTGGCCATCCTGGCATCGTCTTCGGGGCCTTCATCTCCTCCCTGATGATGAGCCGGATGTCGCTGAGGAGTCTGTGGTTCTTAAATAGTGGTGAAGAATATTGCTGCTGGCATTGCTGGACCTGTTGTAGCTGCGTTAGGACGCTGGCCATCCGGTTGGACAGCTCAGCTGTGGAGGACTGTAGAGTGGTGATGGCGGCGGTGGTGGCAGCTTGTAGGTCCAGCAGCTTCCTGGTGATGACGCTGGTGCAGGCCTCTTCTAACTCAGCTAAGCGAGCGCCGATATTCAGGATCTCCGCATGAAGATCCTGAATGGCATCCCGCGTCGCTGTGTCAATAGAAGCTGGAGGTGGTGTGGCGTCTGTGTGTAGGGTCTGCGGTGATTGTACTGGCTGCGGAGTGGTGTGCCCGACCCTCGGGTAAAGGGGACACTGGGCATGGCCAGTGTAATGTCCGGTGCCATGGCAGGTGGCACAGAACCGGCGAAGGCGGCGGAGATCATGCCCAGTGCACTGCGTCGTCAAGACGCTGGTCCCACAGTAATGGCACCGCGGCGCTGAAGTACAGGCATCTTGGCTATGCCCGAAGGCGCAGCAGCGGCGGCAGGGCCGGTGGCGTTCCTGTCTGCTTACTTCGATTGGCAGAAGCCGCCCTAATAAGGGCAACCCTGATGTCAAAGCAGCTTCAAGGTCAGCCGGGTCCTGAAGCTCCACTCTTACCAACGGAGTTGGCCCCCGGTCGCAGAAAATGCGGGTGGCCCTCAAGAATGAAGGCCACCGCGACTGCGCGGCGGTGAGCAGATGCCGGGTGGAAAGGTCCCGAGGGACCCCCCGTACCACGGCACTGAACCGGGACGGCGGTGTGGAGCTCGGCGGAGATGGTGTTGTAGGCAGCGGCAACTGCGGTGGCAGTTGCGGCGAGGCTGCGCTGGCGACTGGCGGCGAAAGGAAGTTTGCCTCAGCCGGCGGAGACGGAGGTACTGCATCCTCGGCGACTGCCGGGGGAGTAGTGATGACTGCTACCGTAGCAGCGGCGGCTGGTATTTAAGATGACTGAGACATGGGCGCGGACTTCGTAGAAAACTATTTATTAATATTTTGTGTTTGAGCACGCACCTGCTAGAAAATAAGTCTTGGAAGACTGCAGGTAGTGCATTAGGTATTAAGGCTCTTTAACATTGGTGTCCATGCTGAACTTAATTGTAGGCCAGAATCGCGATTTAGGTTATTTGTTTCAGATGAGATGGCTAAAGCTTCTTTTACTCTCCTTTCCCAGTAGTTCGAACACTTTGCCACTATCTTGGTGTTGGTAAAGCTAGCTCTGTGGCTTTGTTCTATACAGTGTTCAGCCAGTCCAGATTTTTCGGGTTGCATAAGCCTTATTGATCTTTGGTGTTCAGAAACGCGCGTGGCAAATTGCGTCCTGTTTGGCCAATGTACGCTGCGCTGTATTCGCAAGGAATGTGGTAAACACCAGGTACTCTGAGAGCTAGATTATCTTTTGCCACACGCGTTTCTGAACACCAAAGATCAATAAGGCTTATGCAACCCGAAAAATCTGGACTGCCGTCGCTGTTGTGCCTTCGGGCATACAGCCGACTCCTGCTCCTCGACGCCACGGTGCCACTACTGTGGCTCCGCCAACACCACCGCTGAGTGCACTGAGCACAATCTACGCCGTCGCCGCCGGTTCTGTGCCACCTGCCGTGGCACAGGACATTTCACAGGGCAAGCGCAGTGCCCTCTCTACCCAAGGAGCAAAACTTCATCACCACCTCCTGCGCGCCGCACCACTCCACCACAGACATCAACCACCGAGGCCTCACCACCTGCACTCTCAACCGACGCAGCGACGCGAGAAGCCATTCAGGACCTCCACGCGGAGATCCTGAACGTCGGCGCTCGACTAGCTGCTCTGGAAGAGACATGCAGCCTCCTCACACAGAAGCTGCAGGAATTGCAAGCTTTTAACGCCGCAGCAGCCACCAGCCAGCAGACTACAGCCATCGACCTCTCCACCAGGATCGACGCCCTAATGCAGCCTCTGAGGCAGGTTCTCCTGCAGCAAGCTGCATACTCTGCTGAGCTGTTCCAATCCAAACGACAGCAACCCAACACTGCTCCTCCTCCTGTACAGGCTGAGGGGCACGCACTACAGCCACTCTCACACTGGAAGACTACCGGGAGCTTCGTGGAGCAATTCCGAAGCAGGTATAAGCCATAAGATCTACGTCCTATTCTCTCCTCTATTTCCACCCTTTATTTCCTTTCAAACATCACTTCTACTCCCTAGGCTGCAGTCAGGTTTCATGGCTGTTAGCCTAGAAACAACCTTTTACCCGCTCCCGCAAAACGTGCGGCAGCTTCCTATCTTTCGCCTACTAACGCGGGTGCATCAGCGGGACCGCGCAAAGCCACGAGATTCTCAACAAAATCGACTGTTATAACGTGGAGGGGTTTTTTAGTGGGTATGCCGCATGAGGAAGCGGAGAGTCCCACATATCCTCCCAGCCATTGCACTTCGGCTGGGGGTTGAATGCGTAATGCATTTTTCCCCTCCACGGTAAAAAAAAAAAAAAAAAAAAAAAAATCGTCAAGATGGCCAAGAAGAGACACCGCAGACTCGCCGCTGCTAAGGCAGCACCCGACGCCTCTTCCTCGACAGCCGCCGAGGCGGCAGAACCTCCGTTGCAACCGGTGTCGGCAAGCCCTGCTTCGCAGCCGGCCGCCACACACCCTCGCCGCCGCAACTGCTGCCGCAGTTGCCGCCATCACCAGCACCATCTCCTCCGAGCTCCACACCGCCGCCCCGGTTCAGTGCCGTGGTACGGGGGGTCCCTCGGGACCTTTCCACCCGGCATCTGCTCACCGCCGCGCAGTCGCGGTGGCCTTCATGCTTGAGGGCCACCCGCATTTTCTTCGACCGGGGACCAACTCCGTTGGTAAGAGTGGAGCTTCAGGACCCGGCTGACCTTGAAGCTGCTTTGACATCAGGGTTGCCCTTATTAGGGCGGCTTCTGCCAGTCGAAGTAAGCAGACAGGAACGCCACCGGCCCTGCCTCCGCTGCTGCGCCTTCGGGCACAGCCAAGGCTCCTGCACTTCAGCGCCGCGGTGCCATTACTGTGGGACCAGCGTCTTGACGACACAGTGCACTGGGCATGATCTCCGCCGCCGTCGCCGGTTCTGTGCCACCTGCCGTGGCACAGGACACTTTACTGGCCAGGCCCAGTGTCCCCTTTACCCGAGGGACGGGCGCACCACTCCGCAGCCAGTACAATCACCGCAGACCCAACACACAGACGCCACACCACTTCCAGCTTCTATTGACACAGCGACGCGGGATGCCATTCAGGACCTTCATGCGGAGATCCTGAATATCGGCGCTCGCTTAGCTGAGTTAGAAGAGGCCTGCACCAGCGTCATCACCAGGAAGCTGCTGGACCTACAAGCTGCCACCACCGCCGCCATCTCCACTCTACAGGCCTCCACCGCTGAGCTGTCCAACCGGATAGCCAGCGTCCAAAATTATCAGCAGCAACATTCGTCTCCACACAAGAACCACCGACTCCTCATCGACATCCGGCTCATCATCAGGGAGGAGATGAAGGCCCCGAAGACGACGCCAGGATGGCCACCAAACCACCACAGCGACCCTGAACCTCTGGTTCTGGTAGCTGAAGGACCATTCCCACAGCAGCCTAAGACAGCGCAGCAATTGCTCAGAGAATACCACTCAGAACAAAGGAACACCAGGAAGAATCACCTTAACCTTTACAAACATCACCACTAACTACCCTTCACTTACACCAATTACATCTCCAGCGGGGCACTCAGGGCGCAAGTCATGTGTGTCCACTGGCTAATATCACCATCACTCGCTGTTACTGCCACTGGCAGGCAGCATTCACTATCACCAAAAATGCGCAGGTGCTTAATGCGGTACTGCAACAGAGAGGCATGGGCCTCCTACTTCCGGTGGGGTTTTTTGTGAGTAGTGCCACCCTGGTTCGAGTCCAGGGTGGGGAGTCTCACACTCCCAGGCTTGCCTGGGGTTAGGGCGTTAGTTGCCTTTTCCCCCATCATCAATAAAAAAAAAAAAGCCATAATATCACGCGAACCAATCAGATGTTAGCTTCATCCCAGCTCTTATAAATACCAGTCTCCGCAAGCTCAAACCATCAGTTCACCCTGAAGACGAGGAAGATGCACTTCTTCGAAACGTTGGTGTCAAACCAAGTTTTTACCTGGCTAGAAGCCCGAGAAGATTTTGAACTAATACATAATGGAGTTGTCAATGCTACCCATGAAAGCCTATGCATTTATGCAAGATGTTCAGTTGGTTTTAAGATGCCTAGAAATTCCAGAATATTTATTGAAATTAAAATAAATATTCGCTTAATGCGACTTTGTACTTTAGGTTCTGACTCTGAAATTGGTTTACATTAACGCACTACATTTTGGCTTAAAAGTAGAATATTACGTTTCATGTCATTCATTTTTACTTTTTACAGTTAGCACATAATAAGTACATAGGTAGAGTAGGTGTTGCATTCCAACCACAAATTTGATAACGAAATTCACCATAAACACACGTTTTAGGTTTGTGTAAGTACGTGTGTATATGTCTGTCTGTGTATCTTGTGTGTGTGTGTGTGTGTGTGTGTGTGTGTGTGTGTGTGTGTGTGTGTGTACACGGTATCTAAGAAACGAAAAGTCAGTAACTTACCAAAGTTGTATTTAAGTTTAGTATCTTCCAGGGATAGATACGAAGATTTTGAGGGAAATACTAATGTTTTGATTAAAATACTGTATAATACATTTATACGACGTAAAACCGCATAATACATTTATACAATATATAAAATGGTTATCTTGAATTTTCTGGGAATAGTCTCTGAATACTTCTTCATCCGCGATGATAGCCTGGGGCATGTAAAGAAACAAATTTTAATCACATAGCAACCAGCTTTTAAAAGAGTTGACTATGGATTCAGCCTATAGTTTATTTTTCCCTCCTACTTAAAGGGAGAAAGCTAATGTTTACCTCAATTAACATGAAGTTGATCGAACAATAATTTGTTATAGAGATGTAGAGAAGGTCATGTGAATGGAACACATCAGATTTTTTATGTGAGCTTAGAGCTACAATAATGTTGATACTGAGCTGGCGGAAGCTATTGAAGATTTTTTCCATAAACATTCAACTGAATCACCGCCTTTAATGATAAGTGATTCAAATTGCTCATAATTTCACAGTATTTTACTCCAAGCTGCCGTTCTAATCAACTGCCTGGAGATGATAATTAATGTATGACGACTTTAATCCTGAAAACAAAAGAAAAACAAATATCGGAGTTTGTATTTGGAAAGAGCTTATTGCATCGGCAACTCTTGCCGTTTCCGATTTTCTATCTGTTGTTCCCCACTCCTGGTAAATCGAGAGGAAGGGAGGTTTAACTTTTTACCAACCTCTCCAGAGAATATTAAAAATGAAGGATGTCAGGAATTTTTAGTCACGGTACATCGGAATTTCAATCCTCCAATTTCATGATTCGGAGGAGAGGCGGAAAAAGAGAGTGAAAGCGGATTACCTATAAAAAATATCTATCTCACATTTTTTGTTGTTTGACTTTCCCCTCTGCATAGTGTTTCGCCGCTTTGAGAAAATATTATCTTATATATGGATGCGTATCCTGTTGTGCTACCATCAATAATTCTTATAACTTTATTAAACTATCTACTGATAAAAGATTAGGCGTAATTATGTGATGACTTTTGAAGAAAACTGACTGCAAGCTTTCAGCGTCTGATCATTGTTTTGTGACAAGAAGTCATTTTCAGGTCACTACATATCTAAATGAAAGCAAAGGTGAAGTGACTGCACATTTATCTTGAGATTTCAACAGAAATACAGACTTCAGAAATCTCCAGAAATCGAAAAAGGGTCTCTATCTTTTCTCCAAACTAAGTTCTTACAAAATACTTTTCTTATTTGCACTTCATGCTAATCGAGATAATCTTTAGCAGAAATGGCCTTATTACTTAGTTCCTTGCAAGTTGTAGGCAACTAAGGGCAAAGCGACAATTAAATATTCTAAATGCTGACGCTATGGGATAGTCAATGAAATTCTGTTCTCTCTGCATGGCTTGGAGTAAAACAATATAAACGTGGATGATAACTTCTTGTTTGAGAAAAGTATCTTAAAATTGAAACCAATAACAAAGAATATCTCGCAAATGGTCAGTTCCACAACAAAAGTATGTTTTTTGACGAAATCTACAGCGTTTTATTTGTTTTTGTTTTTGTAGTAAGCTTTTTCTATCTCTTACGGTTTACCAGTTAACAAAAGTTATCCAGAATGAAGAGGAGTTCAAAACTATTCCCAGGAATTGAATAGTCCTATATACCCAATTTATTTGACAGTAAAATATCTTTAATATGCGGCAATTTAATTCAAATAGTCATTTTTGAAAAAATCAAAACTTTCTAAAAATGTTGTATGGAATAGTTTGTGGTGACGGAAGTTACCTAAAAATCTTCATTTTGTATCCTTAGAAGATACTAAATTTTAAATACTAAGATTGGTATTTAACGGATTTTTCGTTTTTGAGTTATGCTGCTCACACACATACACACACATGGACCTTTTTTCAAAAATGATTTTTCGGATTCAGGGGACATCATAACATATATTTCCGGTGAAATATTGATATGGATTTTTTCGGGAGGAATAGAGATTGTGTGCGTATCTACATAGTACTCAGTAAAGAAACATTTAAAACCTTTTATTTCTCTGAGCTTCTTGACTCACAAACCCAAAGTGTGTATATGATAATGTTTGTGTTTCTGGTTGAGGTAGAGGAGGGAAAAGCTCGTCAGGTTAAATGTGAGCTGGATAAGGTTCATGGTGCAGTGGTTCCAATGATGCAGTCTATCATGTAAAAACAACAACACCTGTACAGTAGTACCTAGAAAAGGGATTGTGTTCCACTTAAAAACTATTTACCGGAAATAACATGTTTTCGAGTTCCCAAAATCAAAATGAAAAAAAATGAAAAAAGGTCAATGTGTGTGTGTAAAAGGTGGTTAAATACTAAACTTGGTATTTAAGTGTAGTATCTTCCAAAGTTTAAACACGAAGATTTTCCGGGAAATCCTCCACCTCCAAATACGTTAACATCTTTTTGAAAAATGGAGCTAACAGCTTTTATTAAATACAATATGTGTAAGATATTTTCATGAAAAACGGAATGCGTATCTTTAATTTTCTGGTAATAGCCTCAGAAGACCTCTTTATTCTGGAACCAGGGAGAACACAAAAAATGTAGATTTCATTAAAACACACACCTAGTCATAGAGAAATAATGGTTTTCGATATATTCTTTATTGTCGGTTACAAAATATATAAACTACTTAAAGTTCTCAAACGAGAAGTTATCTTTTCTTTCATATATATCTTTTACTTCTGCCCATGTAAAACAATTTTTTCACATAGCCACCCACAGCTTTTAAAAGAATTGACTATCGCTTTAGTCTAGTGCATTCCTGTATTTCCCTTCTGCTTCTTACAAGGAAGCAAGTAATAAGACTATTTCTGTTAAAGTTTATCTCGATTAGCATGACGTAGATAAGAGATTCGTTTGTACGAACAGTTTGAGGAAGAGCTACAGAAAATCATGTGAATGGGACACATCAGATTATTATATTCCAGATGTACACTGCAATCCGGCGGGTGTTCCCTTACTCCCGTTCCGATATTCCTTTGTCGCGCGACTGGGTTAGATACTTCCTCTACTTATGTGAGTGTCTGGTGAATTTAGCCAGCGACATGACACCCATTTCTCATACCTCTCACGTTATATATGATTACTTTTCCTATAGTCTGCTAATTCTCTAAATTTGTTATACAACATTCTTAGCCTGTGAACAAGCAATCACGATCTTATTTTCGACTTCTGACACGTTTTTTTAAGCTGGTCTGTTGAAATCACGTCATGAAAACAACAATGCTAATAACACTACCAAATGTGTCCCTTTTCTTCATATTCTCAAGTTTTGAGTATCATAAAATTTCCACACATGACAGCGGTGCCTAAAAAAGAATCTCCTGTGTTCCATTCATATGACTTTCTAAATCTATTTTGCAAACAAACTA
This sequence comes from Hymenopus coronatus, assembly GCA_030762935.1. Lineage (NCBI taxonomy): Eukaryota > Metazoa > Arthropoda > Insecta > Mantodea > Hymenopodidae > Hymenopus > Hymenopus coronatus. Next base: position 140,408,851 of record CM060888.1, on the reverse strand, counting down.
TCCTTACAGAAAATTGGCTTTCATTTACAGCATGCTATTCGAGAAAAGCATTAGCAGAAATAGTCTTATTACTACTTCCTTGTAAGCAGAAGGAAAATGAGGGAATACACTAGGCTAAAGTGATAGTCAAATCTTTTGAAAGCTGGTTGCTATGCGAAACAATTGAAATTCAATTCTCTTTGCATGCTGACCAGGAGTAAAACAATAGATATAAAAAGAAAGATGACCTCTCGTTTTAGAAAAGTTTAAATAGTTCAAAACTGAACTGGTGACAAGGGATATCTCGGAAGTGTTAACCCCAACCTTACGAAACGAGATCTATATTTTTTGTGAGGTAAGTTTTAGACTATCTGACGGTTTAACAGTTAAGCCGTCAGTATGAAGGGGTCTTCAAAGGCTCTTCCCAGAAAATTCAAGATGTACAGTGCGTTTATCATAAAAAAGTTAAACTTGTGGTACATAATAAGCATTGTTAGAACCATTTTGAGAAAATCTAAATGTTCAAAAAATGTTCCATATATTACGGATATTTTGGAATAGGTTGATTTACTTGCTTTCGCGAAGGATTTAATTGTGGCTATTCTGATTGATTTCATGGTAAAGTTGTATGCGTAAATTTTCGTTGTTGCCTCAGTATCCGCGGTTATACACCAAATCGAATGAATCGCATTGGCTTTTATGTAATTATCATTAATTTATAAGTATAGCAATTACTTTTGCGACATTTTAAGGCGAGATATTTATAATATCTTGAGGTGTATGTAATCTAGCCGTGGCAGAGTGGTTAGATCGCTCACCAGCGGGCAATCCCATGGAATAGCATGTGGTGGACAAAGCGGCATCTGGGGTAGTTTTCTCCGGGTATTTGATTTCCTCATTCCATCAATTACTCGTCACTTTTCCTATCATCCATTTCGCTTTCATTTCATATCATTTTCTTGTTGGTTACGAGCTGATCCCTCACTCAGTATAATAACATGTAATTGGCTCCTGATTCACTGTAAGTCTTACAGTGTGTAAGTCCTCCTCGAGCAGGTAAGCTGTCCAAGTTACATATAATATTGTTATATATTATGTAGAACATGCTGAAGACTGCTGTGCTCCATGCGATGAAGTCAGCAACATAACTGAATTGGAAGGAGGATTCCTGGGGCAGAAGGCCACGCAGCAGCTGACGTCCCTTGATGTGTAGAATGGAACAATATCGGTAGGTCGCAGCTGCCACTCCCGTCAAAAAACGACGCGTCACGGACTTCACTTACCGGACAAGCACGTAGAATACTTTCTGTTGATGAGTCCACAACGCCATGGTTAGTTCTCCAGACTCCTATACAGGTACAACGCCCTATCGCTGATAAGAAAAATAATGTTTACATGACTTTCTTTATCTGTTTTGCATACAAAATTCTTTTTAGAAATGATTATTATTTCTATTTCATTGCTTCAGGTTAATCGAGCAATACATTAGCATAAATAGTTTTATTATTCAGTTCCTTGTAAGTACAAGGGAACAAAGGGAATACAAGGCTAAAGGATAGTAAAACATTTTAGAATGTCTCCATTCGATGAAACTCGTTCTCTTTGCATGGCTAGGAGTAAAAGAGAATAAAAATGAAAGTCCACTTCTTGTGTAAGAAAAGTATAAGTTTTTAAAATTGAAACCGATAACATGGAACGTTTCGCAAGTCCTTATCTATACAAAAAGGATGCACATGACAAATTGCGTGTTTCATTGATATCAAAATGTTTCATCTGCCTGTTACGGTTTATTAGTTATGCAAAAGTCATAGAGAATGAAGATGATTTCAGCGATAATTCCCAAAAAAATTCAAGATTTACATTTTATTTGTCACGTAAATACCTTTAATATACGGTAGTTTAACAAAATCGTTAGAGTCAAATTTGAAAAAGCGGTTAAGAGTAGATTGGGGTGGGGATGTTCTTGAAGTTTGGTATTTAACCGAAGTTTTGTTTCTGGGTTATCCTGCTCATAGAAAACGGACACACAGACAGGCAGACATACACACGACCTTTTTATAAAAATTACGTTTTTATTCAGCGGACTCGACTTAAACTTTTTGGGGTCGAATGCAATACCTTCTCTACTTATGTACTATGTATGACGTAGAGAAAATAGTAAAACTTTGGAAATTGCACTGTTGGGTAGCTAGTAAGTTTTGTTTGACTGCAGGTTTAAGCCGGAAGCACTTAACAGTTTCCTATGTTAACAAAATATCTCGCCACAGGTTCTATGTTTCGCTTGTCCAGTTTCAAACCAAACTCCAGGGCTGAAAAATCTCTGGCCGTACATAGAGAGGGAGAATGCCATTGATGTCTATCAAGTAAGACTGTGTTCTCTACCGCCGGCTGAGGGAAATCAACTACGCGAATAAATCACATTACTCGAGCCACTGCCTTGTATCAGGCATTACGTGGCTCTATTACATCACAGCGAGGATACTTGCCACAGTGACAGCTGCGGGAATTTGCTTCACTTCCTCAATACGAACCACACTTTCGTTTCTACACTCTAATACAACAGAGGAAACAAAGGAGCAGAGTTGTTCATACGTTAGCAAACAATCTGAAATGTAATACTGACATGACTACCATTGCTGCTCACTGAGCCAAGTGACTCAGGAGATCGTGGGATCGGTTCCCCGCGGCCGTCTTCACTGACTCGTGCATTTTTCAGGCAATTTTTGGGTCACTAGGCGAATGCTTGGGAGGATTCTTCATTTCCCCGAACTCCCCGTCCTTCGTTTCATCCCAAACAGTCTCTATCACGATTGTAAGTGTCGACGAGGACTCCAGCAGAAGCCCATTTCGTGGAGATGACTGCGCTCTGGAAATACAGCTCTCGGCGGCGGGATGGCGTTACTGGTTGTCTGCGGACTCAGGTGACACATCTGGGACTGAGTGGCGGGCTCCTTGCGCTTCCCTCGTCGAGATGAAGAACTGCTTGTGAACTGTTAGGGGTCCTTCACGATGGCTTTCTCCTTGTCCGGATGTTGGCCGCTCTCTGAAATTACACTTATCTCATCCTTTCTCCAGGGATCTGACAACAATAAGCCTACGGCTGCAGAGTGGAATATCCCTCCTTAACGTATACATACATACATTACATACATACATTACATGTATGCATACATTACATTACATAAAATAACATACATTACATGCATGCATACATAACATTACATTTCTTACATACCTACATTACATACATACATACATACATACATACATGCATACATACATGCATACATACATACATACATACATACATACATACATACATACATATGGACCTTTTTCTTAAAATTATTTTTTGTTTTTGTTTCCTTTTTTCTTTTTGGATGCAGGAGACCCTAAAACTTGTATTTCCGGTGAAATCTCGGTATCGAATTTTTGGGTGGAATGCAAAACTTCTCTACACACTATGTAAATAGTACGAGTAGAGAAAGTAAAAACGATGTCCGATGCGCCAAGGAAGAAGAATTACTATACCAGGTACCACCGCCAGTGCATTTGAATCCAGTCAGCCTAACACAGAAAAATGCACACTAGTGCACTTCCAGGATCAGGAACCTTTGAACCCATTGACGACATTTGGAAACTATACATATTCTACTCATCCACAATTACTCAAAATATATTATTTCTGGGCAGCATGCGGAAGATTTTACTAGCAAACCCTCATGAAGCTTCTTCAGATTTACTAGAAATCTTAATTGAAGGTGATCTCTATTGAAAATTAATCTTAGACATACCCCCAATTCGTATTTCTTTTACTCTATTATTATTTGTGACCCTCCGTGATGTAATGGTTACCATTATAGACCCAAAACCGTGGGTTCAAATCTGGCGGAGGACGATTGATTTTTTTCGGGCGTAAAAATCTTTAGCTTCCTTCGGAAGGGAGTAAAGCTGTTGGTCGAAGAATTACAGTACGTAAAAGAATCTCAAGCCTGGTAGACAGGCTGTGAGCAAAATAAAGCTGTTTTCACGTCCAGTATACAATAGGATGCTGAGAACCAAAGCAGTTAAAGATCGTCCATAAATAAAACACTATTTATTTATTTATTTATTTTTTACTATTTCCTTCCACATTTGAATGTGTATTAAGTGGCGACTGATCCAGAACTACTGTCATCAAGTAGGCATCAATAAGGTTTAAATAAAGGAAGCAAGTTCTACACCAGACAACAAGACAATCAGTTCTGGGATCAGAAAAGCTTTAGCATAAAGGCTCTCCGAGATACTTTAGCAGTTCCACAACTCTCGTGATGGAAGATCAGTCTCAATCCAAATTTGAAACGAGGGTCGAGGACCTGTCATGCAGATTTCATTGCTGACACATCTCTTGTTGCGAAGATCAACCAATAGAATCGGCGAAGTACCTTCTTGAAGATCTTATTCTATCTTGATGCTCCCCTACTTGGAATGGGTTTCTCTAGGACTTCCTTCATTGTACTTTTTGGAAGCACCAGCTGTTCCTATCGTTTACGAAATCAATGCACCGTGCCTGATCAGCAAGGAATCCCTCCGCGCCCAAGGGTTCTTGGGAAAAACATCCGACCACTCGGGACGCTGACACATGCTCTATCCTTCAGGATCGGCCCCATATCTCCACTCTCAGTTGCTTCCTGCTCAAGATCTCCTCGTTCCGACCAACTGCAAATTGCCCTATCAGGGTATGAGATGACAGAACTTTTGTCATCTGTTGGTCCAGACTCGTCCATGACAGTCTCTATCATCCTCTTATTTTCTTTGTCATTTTATTCTGGCCGATCTAGATGCTCTTCCACCGAGGAATTTCCCCTTCACGACAATCAATTTCTGTAGTTCCTTGGTGAAGTCGCTTTTCAGGATTTGCACTCTCCCTTTATCTCAGATTTTACACAATGTCCAAGCGGCATCCAGATTTCATTTTCTCCATTTTTTCTTTAACAGTTCATTCCCTAAATTCCCACCGTTCATTCTAGATTGCATTTTTGTCTTCATCTTCTTCATTTCGCTCTTCATTTATGCCTTTACAGCCTTCATTTCATTTTCATCTTCCTTATTCCAGTCAATATATTCTGCGTTTTCTACATTTTGGCTTTTTAATCCCTTAATCTCGTGATATCAATGTGACTGTCAGTTTTTAGTGTTTCTTCGGTAAGTTATTACTGTCACTTCATTTGTTTACACTCTCAGTTCACTTCCCTCCCCTACTTCGTTCCGTGATGTAATACGCACAACGTAGTTTTTAGTGGACAAAACCTTCTCGGATATTCTGGACGTTTTTGGTGGCAAGAAACCTTCAGAAAAACGTTTCTCTCGATTGAGCAATATTTGCCATGAGCACTGCTTATCTTTGTTTACCTCTTTCCGGTTCGACGGTGTCGCCAGACGATTGATAGCTGGTCGCGTAAGTTTGTCTCAAGAGTATAACATTTTTAGCAGACGTGCCACTTTAGACAGCTCTAAATCAGTTGCACAAGGTAATTATTCTAGAATCTCATTGATATGTTCTCCGAATGGTGGATATGTCGTGATTGTTGAGACGGTGGCCAGAAGGTTGTTCTCTGGATTTGCTTTTATTGAGATACATCAAAGCAAAACGGCACAATATCCAGACTTTTAAAAGAAAAGAGAAGTCAGGTCTGTGCTTCAGTTACAACAAAAATGTTAAGACATGTACATGCTGATATACAAAGCTCCGAAATCCATCAAGGTGGATATTTTATCGTTTTGTTTATGAATGGTGTATTAATAGAATGTAATTTATTTTAGATAACTTTAAAGCAACACATTGTTTTCTTTAAGCATCTCATATTTGTGGCACCAGTTTTGTCATGTAGTTAAGTTGATTGCAGATGAACTGCAACGTAACTATGTGACTTAACACACGTGCTCAGGCGTTTATCCAGCGACAATTCGATTCCTGTTTATTGGGTAATTGGTTATTAAATAACTGATAACACACCATACACACACACAGAATGTCTTTTCGGTGACAAGAACGTACACTCACATTCAAAAAGCATCATATCCTGGGTGCATCGTGAAGTAGTGATTAAAGAAACCAAGGCGGGGCCCCTCACATAGGAAAAGTATCCTGACGACAGAGCTACGGAATCAGTGTTTGTCTTCGAGCATTGGTCTGTTATTTAGCAAGCTCGTTTCTGTCAATATGAAGTCCCATTTACGGTTCCGCTTAGGCAACTCTTTTGACATCGGAGTATAAGGTAACTTCAACAAGGAACGGCTTGTGTGGTCAATTTGGTATAAACTTAGTTCAGTCAGTCATTTGAGAATTGGAAGGGGAAGGTATGAACGGCGGTGTAAAGCGCCTTAACATGTAGCAAAGTTAAACACGAGAAATCTGTTTATTTTGCATTGTCTCAGAAGGTTCTTACCAAAGTAAAGCGGCCTTTTATGTCACATGGAAACAGTTGCTTGTCAGTAAGGTAACTTTGCCTATCTGGGAAATCCCTTCCACATTGTAATTTTCCAGCGAAATTATATAGTGCACTCTTGGAGATTTGTAACTGCAATAGATCGCAGTGCATGAGGTGTCGCTCTTCTTTCTATACCCTGTATCTATAAGATGTGTCCGCAAAGTAAATACTGGTTTGGAAAAAAAGAAGAAGCATAAAACATTTGTTTTCACAGCATTCATTCGTACAATAAAAGCATTCTTATCCTATTTTCCACTATTGCTCAGGCATTTGTCATAGCATGTAGTCAACCTGTGTATTCTCCTTCAAAGAAAACTACCGTCAGTGAAGATAGCCATTGCTGAACACCGAACACCCATTGCTGGAAACACATCACAGAACATTCTTATTGTAAACCGCCTGTTTTCACGGATTGCCTCATTCACTTGTTCAACCGCACCATCAGTGACAACCAAAGGCTTTGTTATAAACATTGGGTTGTCCATCACTAAATTGCGTAACCCACTTTCTCACCGTTAGTTATTTCCTGTAGCTAAGTGGAGCATAGGATATCGTTATGTTTATTTGATCGGATTTGAATTTTTAGTTTGTGAGTACGCCGCTATGAGCTATGGTGATTAAGGATCCGCTTGCCGCCCACAGATGGCATTGTAACACAAAATCACGCCTAGTGGACGCGAAATAGCGTAATTTTGCCCAGAAACATTATTCTCTCAAGGTATGGGGATCTTTTAGTGCAAATAAATATTACTCGGGACCACCGGCTTTACTTCCCTTCCAAAAAAAAATTATGTTAAGGATTTCTGCTCCAAAAAATCCATCCCCGTCGCCAGGTTTGAGTTTTAGCACTACACATCGGAGGGTGTCACTTTTTCACCATTTCATCTGTTATTACAATTTCACCGTAAATCTCTATAAAATGATGATAAATTTCAACTAGTTTAACATTCCTTGCGTTCAAAAACTATATTACAGAAAACACTTCACAGACAATCAGAAATTGTCCTAAACATTTTGAAGGATCACTAACAACTGTAAACACAACACGGACAGGCTGAAATGACCAGAGAGACGAGTGTACATGGGTAGAACACTTGCGTGCCGGTGGTGATAGAACAGAATATCACTTACTTTCCGGACACGCGTCGAATAGCTATATTAACATTAGTTTTCAAGAAAATACTGTTTGTAGAATTGCGTTAGTGATATAATATAGGTATATCGGAAAATGAGTCACTCCTACAGTACATCTTGGATCTCGTTTCCTACACAAGTAGAATTGTAAAAGTTGAGGGAGGGGATATGTAGTGCGGATTTCACCTTTTACCTTCCACACAGAGATAACTCTAGAACTCGTGAAAGGAATGATACATTAAGGCAAAGGAAATGGAGAAAACTTGCACCTTTAATTCATGCTAAAGAAATGCTCTATCAGCTACGCACAAGGTCCTACAAAGTCAGAACTTGGAATATGTTGCCCGCCACGTCCCATCTGCGGTATCCGACCTCTCGGAAAATTGTCTGAAAAGCAACATCTTGATGTTCTCCATCTGCTGCAGGTTTAAGTGAATTTATCTCAAGAGGGGAGAAAAGCAGCGGAAATAAATAGGAAACGACGTTAGAAGAAAGGAAGAAAGGAAAAATGAAAAAGGAGAATGACAACCCTTTTACCTTTTCTAATACATTTTACTCCAGCATGTCCTGTATCCCGATTCACGACATGCATTTCCTTATCTCTTTAACAACTGGAGATGTTGCTTGATCGATCCTCATGTTCAAAAGTGTACTCATCAACAGGTTAGCTTCACTACTACTGCGAAATTAGTTTTAAAAATCCTGTTGCAGATATCGTATACGTAGCACTGTCGTAACAGCTACGCGGTTTTACAATTCTTTCATATAGGTAGTTGTATAAAATAAATATAAACTTGTAGTTTAAGACTTGTTCTTAAATTGTAGATATGTTGCTTTTATATAACTTTCTCTCCTAATTCACCTTCAAATATTCATTTTTACTTTCTCTACACCAACAAATTAGATACCAAGATGTCCCTTGAAATATATGAGTCTCCTGAATAAAACAGATAATTTTAAGGAAAAAGTCCGTATGCGCGCGCGCTTGTGTGTGCGTATATCCGTTGTCTGTGAACAAGATAACTCAAAATCGAAAAGTTGGTGAATTACTAAATATTATATTTAGGTTCAACATCTTCGAAGAGTGCAGCACGAAGATTTTCAGGAAATTTGCACCATCCCAAACTAACCTTTACATGGAAAAAATTTCGAAAATTGTTATTTTCCCAAAACTAGCTCTAATGATTTTGTTAAAAATACGGTGTACTATTTACATAAAACAATGCATATTTCGCATTTTCTGCGAATAGTCACTGAAGTCCTCTTTATTCTGAATGACACAACACCGAAAAACCGTAAGAGTTAGACAGAAAGTTACAACACAAAAATTATGGATCTCATTAAAACATGCAAATACGACTTTTTGTAGTGTTAACCATTTCCGAAATATTCCTTGCTGTTGCTTTCAATTTTAAAATACTTAAACCTGTCTCTTACAGGACTTTGTCAACTCTTGGTCACATAAAGACAAAAAAACTTCAACCACATAGCAACCAGCTTTTAAAACCTTTCTACTATCGCTTTAGCCTAGGGCATTCCCTAATTTCCCTTCTATGTACTTATATAATGAACTAATTAATAAAACCATTTCTGTTATGTTTCACAATAATTTGTTACAGAGATGTAAAAAATGTCACGTGGATGGAGCACACCAGAATTTACTATATATATTTTAATTGAGATAAACTGTCATTACTCAGTTAAGATTTCGCTATAGGTATAAAACCCCTAAAGCATTATTACACTATGAAAATGGGGTATGATCGATTTGCAATTTCAATGCTTTATATGACCATGAGGAAAGACGAATAAGAACTTCTTACTTCAAAACCGAGAGCAATGGCTCAACGATAAAGTAGGAAACCCGCATTCCAGAGGCCACGGGTTTGATTCCCGGTGACCGCCCACTTTGACCTTGTGAATTCCGATGTTTTATCGAGGTCAACAGGACTAATGTTGACTTCTATCTACGTGACTATCCTTTAATTCGTTCTCTCCCATTTCATTTCTCTTCCAGCGTTTAGGTCCTGTTGTGTCGGCGCTGTTGTTTGCACTATGACGTTCACGGGAAGAGTTTGTTTCGGCTACTGCCGCCTTGTGATTGCTGCTTAATAATGCGCGGATGTTCAAAGTTGGAAATATTAGAGACTAGTGTATGTCTCAATAAACTGTCTTAACAGTGCGCGGATGTTCAAAGTTGGAAATATTAGAGACTAGTGTATGTCTCAATAAACTGTCTTAACAGTGCGCGGATGTTCAAAGTTGGAAATATTAGAGACTAGTGTATGTCTCAATAAACTGTCTTAACAGTGCGCGGATGTTCAAAGTTGGAAATATTAGAGACTAGTGTATGTCTCAATAAACTGTCTTAACAGTGCGCGGATGTTCAAAGTTGGAAATATTAGAGACTAGTGTATGTCTCAATAAACTGTCTTAACAGTGCGCGGATGTTCAAAGTTGGAAATATTAGAGACTAGTGTATGTCTTAATAAACTGTCTTAACAGTGCGCGAATGTTCAAAGTTGGAAATATTAGAGACTAGTGTATGTCTCAATAAACTGTCTTAAGAGTGCGCGGATGTTCAGAGTTGGAAATATTAGAGACTAGTGTATGTCTTAATAAACTGTCTTAACAGTGCGCGGATGTTCAAAGTTGGAAATATTAGAGACTAGTGTATGTCTCAATAAACTGTCTTAACAGTGCGCGGATGTTCAGAGTTGGAAATATTAGAGAACAGGGTATGTCTCAATAAACTGTCTTAAGAGTGCGCGGATGTTCAGAGTTGGAAATATTAGAGAACAGTGTATGTCTCAATAAACTGTCTTAACAGTGCGCGGATGTTCAGAGTTGGAAATATTAGAGACTAGTGTATGTCTCAAAAAACTGTCTTAACAGTGCGCGGATGTTCAGAGTTGGAAATATTAGAGAGCAGTGTATGTCTTAATAAACTGTCTTAACAGTGCGCGAATGTTCAAAGTTGGAAATATTAGAGACTAGTGTATGTCTCAATAAACTGTCTTAACAGTGCGCGGATGTTCAGAGTTGGAAATATTAGAGACTAGTGTATGTCTTAATAAACTGTCTTAACAGTGCGCGGATGTTCAAAGTTGGAAATATTAGAGACTAGTGTATGTCTCAAAAAACTGTCTTAACAGTGCGCGGATGTTCAGAGTTGGAAATATTAGAGACTAGTGTATGTCTCAAAAAACTGTCTTAACAGTGCGCGGATGTTCAGAGTTGGAAATATTAGAGAGCAGTGTATGTCTCAATAAACTGTCTTAACAGTGCGTGGATGTTCAGAGTTGGAAATATTAGAGAACAGTGTATGTCTCAATAAACTGTCTTAACAGTGCGCGGATGTTCAGAGTTGGAAATATTAGAGAACAGTGTATGTCTAAATAAACTGTCTTAACAGTGCGCGGATGTTCAGAGTTGGAAATATTAGAGAACAGTGTATGTCTCAATAAACTGTCTTAACAGTGCGCGGATGTTCAAAGTTGGAAATATTAGAGACTAGTGTATGTCCCAATAAACTGTCTTAAGAGTGCGCGGATGTTCAGAGTTGGAAATATTAGAGAACAGTGTATGTCTCAATAAATTGTCTTAAGAGTGCGCGGATGTTCAGAGTTGGAAATATTAGAGAACAGTGTATGTCTCAATAAACTGTCTTAACAGTGCGCGGATGTTCAGAGTTGGAAATATTAGAGAACAGTGTATGTCTAAATAAACTGTCTTAACAGTGCGCGGATGTTCAGAGTTGGAAATATTAGAGAACAGTGTATGTCTCAATAAACTGTCTTAACAGTGCGCGGATGTTCAAAGTTGGAAATATTAGAGACTAGTGTATGTCCCAATAAACTGTCTTAAGAGAGCGCGGATGTTCAGAGTTGGAAATATTAGAGAACAGTGTATGTCTCAATAAACTGTCTTAAGAGTGCGCGGATGTTCAGGGTTGGAAATATTAGAGAACAGTGTATGTCTCAATAAACTGTCTTAAGAGTGCGCGGATGTTCAGAGTTGGAAATATTAGAGAACAGTGTATGTCTAAATAAACTGTCTTAACAGTGCGCGGATGTTCAAAGTTGGAAATATTAGAGAACAGTGTATGTCCCAATAAACTGTCTTAACAGTGCGCGGATGTTCAGAGTTGGAAATATTAGAGAGTAGTGTATGTCTCAATAAACTGTCTTAACAGTGCGCGGATGTTCAGAGTTGGAAATATTAGAGAACAGTGTATGTCTCAATAAACTGTCTTAACAGTGCGCGGATGTTCAGAGTTGGAAATATTAGAGAACAGTGTATGTCTCAATAAACTGTCTTAACAGTGCGCGGATGTTCAGAGTTGGAAATATTAGAGAACAGTGTATGTCTCAATAAACTGCCTTAAGAGTGCGCGAATGTTCAAAGTTGGAAATATTAGAGAGCAGTGTATGTCTCAATAAACTGTCTTAACAGTGCGCGGATGTTCAGAGTTGGAAATATTAGAGAACAGTGTATGTCTCAATAAACTGCCTTAAGAGTGCGCGAATGTTCAAAGTTGGAAATATTAGACTAGCGTATGTCTCAATAAATTGTCTTAGTAGTGCGCGGATGTTCAAAGTTGGAAATATTTTGAAACTAGTGTGTGTGTCTCAATAGCCTGTCTTAATATGAGCGGATGTTCAAAGTTGGAAATATTAGAGACTTCTGTGTGTCTCAATAGCCTGTCTTAATAGTGCGCGGATGTTCAAAGTTGGAAATATTAGAGACCTCTGTGTGTCTCATAGCCTTTCTGTTCGCGACCTGATTTTCTACGATTCCTTCATTTTAACGTGCCTCATAGGTGTATAGCGACAATAGATCCAAATGGTGCAGTGAGCGAAGTGCCCACGTTTGTTTCAATATCATAATCAATTTATTTCAAAAAGTACTTGAAAGCTCGAACTAAATCAAGGGTTATGCTGGAAAAAACTAAAATCACTGAACTTATATACTACTTTGTGCTTTGAGTTGTGCTATCCAATAATCGTTATTAACCTCCGAACCACACACACACATATACACACACACATACACACACATAGTACATACATCATATGGACGTTAGACCTCTTTTTATTTTTTTATCTAGGGGACCTCAGAAATATATTTCCGGTAAAGTCTTGATTTTGAATTTTGAGTGGAATCAAATATATCCTCTAACCCTCCTCTGTGTTTCAGTCTGGAAACTATAGAGGCCCGGTCCTTACTGTGTCGTCGCTCCCGGTTCCGGCCGCCCGGTGTATCCTCTCATTTCATCCTACCTAGCCGAGTTGTAGGTATAATTGCCTGAGTTTCAGTGTCGAGAATACTTTTTCATAATCCAATTTGACCTACCAAGTTAAAGGACGTTTAATTACCAAACAAGAAACAAAATACTTTCTCTACTCACTATAAGCAAAGGGTAGTAAATAAATAAATAAATAAAATCTGCAATACTCCATCTCGGCACCTAGTCACCTATACCGGGACGTACTGTATATCTACATATTTTAACTTTGTTAAACCTTCACCATATACAAATATAATTTTACAAATATATTAAAGTATATTAAAATGTATATATTAGAAAAATGGTAGTGAAAATAAAAGGTATTAACATGTTAACAACTATCTGGCAACAACTTCTGAGAATGAAGCAACCGATCAACATTTCACGGTGCAGTGCTGGAGATGCACGAAATATTTTTTAATTAATTACACTTTGTAATTTTGCTGCTTTTTTTCTTCAAGTGTCTGGCATTTCAAGTATAAAATTCAAAAAGAAGGAAGAGGACTTCACATAATACATTACGGTAAATGAAGTCATTATATTTGCATTTGTAACAACAACAACGAAGTTAAAACAGTAAAGTTGCCTCCATCTATATAATATGTTTCTAAAGGAAATGCATCATCGAAAGGCTACACCTAACTGAGCTGTAGCAAATCAACTCATGCTTACGCAACTGTTATTATGGTTTCGACGGGTTTTGATGTGTCGCCACTGGCAGATCTGAGGGATGGTCGCTACCATATAAGTTTTCAGCCGTCTGAGTATGTCAATTTCAGCCCACGCCCTGCTTAAGGCAGATCACAGAGTGCCGCAAATTTCAAGACACGTGGCCTTTTTCGTCAACCATTATGTCGGCACCCTTCATCTATCACGCCCAAAAGTGTGTCAACAAAACGATGTGACTCAAAATTCTTGGCGTACTGGTAGAAATTAGCTGAGTTACATAGTTACTTTAATTTAATGTGCCTATTTCGAATTGTACATATACAAGTTTTAATTCAAGTTTTATCTTCTACATATGACTCTAATTTCCCTGCAATTCATTTGCAGGTTGACTGTCATTTCTTTTAGTTATTTTCAAAATTCCACGAATAAACATTCTCAAGCCCAATAAGATCTGTTTCAGGCAAAATACCAGTGAAATTTGGCAAATAATTTGAAAACTTTCCACCATTTGTTTGTTTTAATGTTTACTAGATATATTTGTACTCTATGCTACATAACTCATTTTATATCAACAAATTTAAAGCAACAAATTGCTACTGAATGAGTGATGGGTCATTTAGAAATAGCACACTTTGAAATTTAAATTCCATTTTTCTCAATTCCTTTTTACATCATTATTTGAAATTCAAAATTCGTTGGATTACCTTTGAAATGTTTAGAAGAGATTCAGGAAGCATGGATTTAACAATAGTTGTGTATTGATTAAAATTATTAAGTATTTCACCTGAAATCAGTTATTTCCCTTAATTCACATTCAAAAAGATGAAACAATAATATATATATATACATTCTCTTTCTCAGACTAATTAATTAAAAGAAATATCTGAACAACAATTTCTTGTTCGTATACCATCTTAAATGAAGAATTTGGTAGTCATATGATAAACCGCAATCATGTGACCACAATGTTACTAATTACAAATAAAAGAGTTAAAATATTAGTTTGTTAAAACATTACGTGCACTATAAACTTTATTTTCCTAGTATCTGGAAAACATCAAAGCTATCATTAAAAAAGCTATATCTTGGCACTTACGGTTTGCCTATCACGATGTTATACTATACGATTGTGGCACACCAGGAAATGTGTGCTACTAGAGTTCAAGCAATTATCGAATTGGTTGACAAGTGTTGTACACTAGGGGCAGAATATGAAAAAAAAAAAAAAAAATTATGACTCACATGACTTTCTCTACAAACTCTTGTTACAAAGGATTCATTACTCCTCTATCTACATGGTGTTAATCGAGATAAACATTAGCAGAGATGGTTGTATCTGTTTCTTCTAATTAGAAAGGAAATAAGGTGATACACTAGTCTAAGGCGACAGTCCAGTCCTTTAAAAAACCGGTCGTTGACAGAAGCAATTTAAATTTGGTTTGATTTTCACGCTAAAGAATAAAACCAAAGAGAGATGAAACGAAAACTAACCTCCTGTTTAAGAAAAGATTAAATAGCTTAAAATTGAAACCAGTAACAAGGAATCTCAAAAATGCCCAACTATAAAAACATGTATATAGCATAAATTCTGTGTTCTAACGAGATACGCATTTTTGTGTAGTAAGTTTTTGTCTATCTCTTATTAAAATTCATCCAGAATGAAGAGGTCGGAGGCTCTTCCCATAAAATTCAAGATATACATTTTATTTGTCATGTAAGTATCTTTAATATATGGTATTTTAATTTCTACAAATCGTTAAAGCTATTTTTGTGAAAAACAAAATTTGCAAACAATGTTTCATGTAAAGAGGGAATTTTCTTGAAATCCTACTGTCGATCCTTGAAAATACTGAACTTAAATACCATTTGGATAGCTAGACTGAGACTGAAAAATTCAATGCCATAGCCGGGATTTGAACCATGGATCTTCCGATCTCTAGCCAATTGCTCTGCTACTGAGCTACCATGGCAACATGCTGGTATAGCATTGAATTTCTCAACTGACTCGCATGTTTCCCGGTAAACCACAAGGTGATCTCAAATTATTTTGAGATGACAACCCCAATGGTGACTTACAATGTTGTAAGTACTTTAGACCCAGGATTCATAGTAAAGGCAACTATTATGGTCAATTGGTATTGGATTAATTGGTTTTTCACACAAGCCCTGTGTATGACAGGAGTTGGATAGGTAGTGTGAGACTGAAAAATTCAATGCCATAGCCGGGATTTGAACCACGGATCTCCCAGTCTCTAACCGGTTGCTCTGCTACTGAGCTACCATGGCAACATGCCGGCATAACATTGAATTTCTCAACTGGCTCACATGTTTAAGTCTGACTCTTCCTATCCAACTCCTGTCCTACACACGGCTTGTGTGAAAAAACAATTAATCCAATTAAATACCATTTGTTCTTTTTGTTTTTGAATTATGCTGTCCACACACACTCACGGGCCTTTTTCTAAAAATGCCGTTTTTTGTTTGTTTGTTCTTCTTATTCAGCTTTCTTACCTCAAAACATATCAGTTTTACCTACCTCGGTGAAATCTTGACATCAAAAGTTTGGGTGGAATACAATGCCTTCTCTACCTACTATATGCATAATACGTGTAGAGAAAGGAATTATGTACCAAAGCATGTACGCCTGGCCACGGAGAATTTGACAGTGCACCACTACTCGCACCGCATCTCGCTCTCTCTTCCGCTTCTATGCCCACAAAGGTATAGATAATTTGGTACCTTAAATGTAATTAGAGCGATCGAGGCCTTCTCGACATTCACATGTTGGCTGACATGGTACTTTTGCATTACCAAATTTAACAATATATTATTGTCCCTGTTTGACTGTACTTTTACAGACTTCATTAAATCAGACCAAATGAACCAGTAGTAATTGATCAGTAAAATATTTAAAATATGCACTGTACCCATTAACTTAGTAGTTTTATTTACTGAGCAGTAAACAGTGATGATTCATTACAGATAAATTATTGTGGTCATTGAATGTTTCATTCAAACCACAGCCTACAAAATCCCAAACCATTTATTATTCACTTGATGCAAAGCAACATGATATACAACAAAGTGCCACAATGGAGGGAAAAAGCATATATTGTAGAACATATATTAATATTAGTTTGTCAGTTGAAATCCCAAAATTAAATCGAAATTAAAACGAACTGGAGGCATAATTTTGTAAATGTAGAGCAGGAAATATTTGTAAATGCATATCCATACTTACTGAATTCTCAAAATAATTGGGGAATAAAAACTAATGCCCACCTCCATGGTGAGCAACAGCTGACAACCTCCCGTATTTGAATATCAGGGTGAGTTACCTGGATTTTTCTTTAGCCCGAGAAAACGAATGTCGGGTAACTTTAAATCCTTTCAACCATTTCAGTCATTTATTGTCCGATATGACTTATCAGGTTAAAGTGCGTTAAACTTCAAGGGGAAAACTGATCGCTTAGGATAAGCAGAAAGAAGTTTGGAAAAATCTGTGTAAGGAATACAATTGCCACCGAAATCAACTGAAAGTGTTCTATGATGTTTTTAGAAAACAGTCACACAAATACTACACCAAATGAAAACGATACTTTATATACTAAGACTGGTGGAGTCCCTAAATAGACCAGAAAATGGTTGATTGGTAAAAGTAACAAAGCACTGGCTTATTGAAATCTATGTCAGTCTTTTGTGAGTTGAAAGGTCAGCGACGCCTTGTTCCCTAATGGTGCACTGCCGATATGAAGAACAGCTGTTTAGGTTGGTAGGAGAATGGCACCACGTCACCTATAGCGATCGGTAACATGCTCTTGTCCTCTCTTTCGCGATGACGCTAGCGGAGGCTCAAACAGTTTTACAGGCATTGAAACATTTAATTCAAAATGCGTTATATTGTCGCCGTTTTTGAGGAAAGGATCAAAAGCCAGATTGCTAATCATTTTCGAAAGATGAAACATATTTTTCTGTGGAAGGGGATGAGTATATTTTATTATATGTGTATTAATTTGAACTCTGCACTACACATATTTATATAGAGTCATTCCATTTTATTATAAAATAAGTCGCTTTAAGTTAAACTAATTTGCACAAAATATACCGAGCATACAAATGTATTCATAAAGCATGTTTTCGTTAAGTAGACAAGTGGGTAGTAAGTAGACAAATCAATATGGCACAGGCAGGTGTTGTTCCACTTGGGTTAATTAATGGTCTGCTTATTCCCCTCCTCGCTCGCCTTTTAATCGGACATCGCTTCTTGAGCATAGACGAATAGAAGACTGCCATGAAACAGAAATGGTGAAAAGGCTCCACTAACTGAAATAACAGTAACGGTATCGGCACATTTCCGTGCTCCGGACTGAGATTGCTTACGGAGGAGCTGCTTCTAATGTGTTCCCGGGAGGGAGGGATGAGAAGAGAGGCTCGAAGAGTGTCTAGATCCGAATGGCTGCGGCTCAAGGTGCCTAGCGTTTCCAGTTCGAATGCACTCAACTCCATAACCTAACCCACTAGCCCCCCACCCAAGGCAGGTCCTGGCTCACCTATGGAAGAATAAATAAACCTATTTTTCTCCTTTTCGGCTCCTCCAACTCAACACTTTAAGCTTTGCCTTTTTGCCAAGCCAGCTGAACGCGCGGCTCAAAGACAAAGGGCGAGACAGATAAGGCAAGGAGGAAGGTTAGTGACAAGAGCTGGCCTAAAAGGCAATGGCAATGACTGTGAAAATTTTTACTTGTCTACGTATTTGTGCGGCTTGCCTCTTCCTTCCCCTTCACTGTTTAAGGTAGGAGATTTTCTGGAGCAGCTGCTGTGCTAAAAAAGGTAAATACTAAAATCGGATGAGTTGGAGCTTTCTACTTAACAATATTGTGAACAGAAATGCCAATAAAAATGTTACTAACCCATCATATTTTTCCCTCATCATCTTTTTAGAAATTCATTATATCATTATAAATTATTCCACGAACCAGTATGAAAATTTAGAAAATAGATCAACCTTTAATCTTTTACAAAATAATTTTTATTAAAAATACACACGTGATCCAATAAGCGTATTCCCATTACTCTGTCTTTGTGTTCGAATCTTTTTTACGGGGGCTTCATTTGGAAACAGCACGTTATTTATTTGATCCTCTTTTAGAATACAATACGATGTTACTTACCCTAAATTGCGTAATTTTGTTCTCTTGATTTCTGATTTAATGACTAAACCTTTTAAAATATTGTGACAGGTTCTCATTAGTTTTAAACTGAAATATTGCACACCCCATACAGCAGCTACGCTACCTGTTACAGTATATTTTGTTTAACATTTAAAATACTGCAGGGTTTTTCTCTGTCCTTCCAAAAAGAGAGAAACAATGCGCTGAAATAAATCCAGCTTTGCACTGGTTGTTCAGGATTTATTGTGGCGATTGTCAGAAACGTAACATTAACTGTAGAATAATCGGGAAGCAATTAACATTCGCAGTGCTGGAATCTGAGGCACGTTGCTATATATCAGGTCTGCTGACGGGGATCACACTACCACACAAAACCTCTGAACGCTACAAATCACGGAAATTGCAGTACACCAGTCACGAATGTGAATGTGCCCCATCCCGTTTAGAGCGGATCATAGCAGGTTAAAAACAGAATTGCTGTCCACAGCAAGGGAACTCGCCCCAAGGTATGTATCGAGGAATTCCCACAAGCGTGTTTGGGATACCGTCACTTTCACCTACGGCTCAACCCTTCTTATTTATGGAGAAATTAATGTTGGATTCCATATTCTCAGCAGCTTCGTTGTCACTCCAGGAATGTGCCATAGCTCAACAAAGGAGAACTTTCGTACATATGACAGACAGCCTCTAGATATTGACATTGAAGCAACGTAATCAGCCCATATACACTGATCAAAGTTATCATGTGTGCTTCGCTAGGAAAGTATTCGCTAACAACAAAGTTGGTTCAATACTATCAGCTTGGCTCGTGTTATTGTTGCTATCGAGGGAGTTTATTCTCTCTGTCACACACACACTTACTGTCCGTCTCTCCCTCCCTCTCTCTTTCTTTCTTTTCTATCGCAAGAAAACCTGCCTAACGAACTTTTCTCATCATTATTTTCCTACAGGATACCACAATGACAACTTCTGTGTGAAATGTTTTACTAAGTAGGAATAGAAAATAACTAAACCCGTGATTTTGGTGTAGAATATGTTAAAGAACAAATGACACTGCTAGACTGGCCATGCTGGAGAATTTCACATTGACAGCGTTACTTTTTGCCAGATGGGGAATTTTTACTCAAATTTCGGCCTAAGAATCGGACCATTTGCTGTGGGGAGTGCTCTCGCTCTGTATTCTGTGTTCATTCAGACATAAGGAGCGTTTATCAATCGTCCTTAAAATTCCTACCAAGTTGCGCTTTCCATGGTTTAGTATTCTACCGTTAGATCGTAGTTTAATCGAACCCGTCACCTTACCGTATTACTGTCGGATGCATTATACAGCAGAAGGTAAATATTCTCTTGTGTTTGGAATTGCCGAGGTGACTGTTTCTAAGGCTTACGTTTGTTTAAGGTAAAGGGTAGTTTTGCGTCTCTACCAATTGGCAGAGATAGATCTCGGGACATTGCACTGTATCTGAAGATTCCATTGCATTCGTGTATTTGTACAACTTGTTCAGGATAAAGCTAAGTATAAAGCTCACATTCAAAATATCGTTCCACATAAGCACATTCTTACAAAGGAATATAAAATGTAATTTTTTTCAGATACAGGAAAGTGATCTTCAAATGCTTACTGCATGTCTTCCAAAGTAGAACATTAGAAGCTGGGAAAGGCTGAGGCAGAAAAATGGAGACCCAGCCTAATGGTCCTGAAAACTCCCTTTATTATGCTGATCTGAACATTTGAAAGAATAATTTTCTTTCAGTTTGTTTCCACTTTTACCTTCTAACCAAAGTCACAGATTCCCCCTTTCTAGGCTACAGTAGCCCCTGGATAATATTCCTATTCCCGTTGAAAATAGCAGAAGACCTTGAGAATTGTCAGTATAGGTTCCTGTCTGCTGCGCCATCGTTTATCTGTTTTGTCTCCACAAAAGGTCCACACGTATCAAACATTTTTATCACACTGGCAACTGTATCATGTTTTGTCTCCACAAAAGGTCCACACGTATCAAACATTTTTATCACACTGGCAACTGTATCATGTTTTGTCTCCACAAAAGGTCCGCATGTATCAAACATTTTGTATCACACTGGCAACTGTATCATGTTTTGTCTCCACAAAAGGTCCACACGTATCAAACATTTTTAGCACACTGGCAACTGTATCATGTTTTGTCTCCACAAAAGGTCCGCACGTATCAAACATTTTTATCACACTGGCAACTGTATCATGTTTTCGATAATCTAGATCGTCTTGTCGAGCAGCTCAAGGAAGAATATCACATTCAATCTAAGGCTTGCTCGGTTTTACGTTTGTGGTAGCAATCTTTAACCGATTTCAAATCTGTTAAAGTTACCCACAGGTGAAATTTGGTCAAGACTTTTAAAGAAATACAAAATTGATATTTATGCTGGATTTTTCTTCCTCGGTCTTTTAAAGTTTCAACACGTAGCACCTAAAGGGCTAAAGGCACGGTGTAATATCCTGCTTACTTCCAATACCTTTAACTCGCTTTTAATTGTTCTTATCTACTCTTTTTCACATCAAAACTGCCCCATAGTTTGTAGTTAGTAAGCAGTCTTGTTCAGATTTTCAGCAGAAACTTAAACATGATGAACAGAATTGGCATATTGTTGTTACTATACCTTTAAATTATTCAAGTTGTGACAGTGAATTTCACCATAAAGGATAAATTATCACAAGTATTAGGTATTTTTGAGTTTTAAATTCTTTTCTGAAAGAACTAAGAGTTTCTATTTGTTTCTATACCAGCTTTGTGTATTATACTTAAATGATGCGGTAATATTTTTATTTTTAAAGAATATTTTTACGTTCTCTACACTTACTATGTACATAGTGTATAGAGAAGGTATTGCACTCCACCCAAAAGTTCGATACGAAGATTTCACGAGAAATATATGTTTTAGGGTCCCCTGTATCCAAAAAGAAAAAAAAGGCATTTTCACAAAAAGGTCCGTGTGTGTGTGTGTGTGTGTGTGTGTGTGTGTGTGTGTCCGTGTGTCTGTGAACACGATAACTCAAAAACGAAAAGACGGTAAAATACCAAACTTAGTACTTAAGTTTAGTATCTACCAGGGATGCGACACGAAGATTTTGTGAGAAATTCCCCCACACCAAACTAGCCTTTACATGGAACTTTTTTCGAACATTTTGACTATCTCAAAAATTGCTCTAATGATTTTGATTAAAATATCATTTATTAAAGATATTTACCTGGCAAATAAAATGTATATTTTGAATTTCCTGGCCTCTGAAAACTACTTTATTCTGGACGAATTTTACAGAATAAACGTAAGAGGTGGAAAAAACTTACCACACAAAAAATATGGAGCGCTTTAACACACAATTATGTTACATGCATTTTTTTCATGGAGTTGATCGCTTTTGAGATATTCCTTGTTTTTGGTTTCAGTTTTTAAAAATTCGTTGCAGAGATGTAGAGAAAGTTATGTGAATGGAACACATCATATTTTTTTTATTTCTTATGTAAATTTCTTTAATATACACTATTTAATCAAAAGCGTTAAAATTGTTTTGGAGAAAATCAAAATCTAAAAATCATGCAAAGGGTAGATACTAGTCTTAAATACCAACAACTTTTCGTGCCTGTTCGTATTAACGAACACAGGACATTTTTCTAATTTGTATACCGAAAACCCTAAGGCGTGTATTTCCGATGAAAATCAAACCATACTATATTTATTTTCTGTATCACTATTTGTACGTATATATTAGACAGAGAAAGTATTGTATTCCACCAAAAAACACGATACGGAGATTTTACCAGAAATACATGTTTTCAGGATTCCTGGATCCTTAAACAATTTTTAGAAAAATGCCGTGTGTCTCCCTGTCCATGTGTCTATGGATGATTTTGTGTTTGTGTCTGTGTATGTCTGTGGGTAGCATAGCTCAAAAATGAAAAATCCGTT
This sequence comes from Hymenopus coronatus, assembly GCA_030762935.1. Lineage (NCBI taxonomy): Eukaryota > Metazoa > Arthropoda > Insecta > Mantodea > Hymenopodidae > Hymenopus > Hymenopus coronatus. Next base: position 140,386,193 of record CM060888.1, on the reverse strand, counting down.
AAATGCCAAATTTAGTATTTAAGTTAAATACTTTCTAAGAATACAACACAAAGATTTTTAAAAAATCCAAGCACCCCAAAATGCCCTTTACATATAAAGGATTTAGAATTTTTTCCTAAAAAAAATGACTAACGATTTTGATTAAAATACCCTTTATTAAAGATACTCATATCAGAAATAAAATGTATATGTTCAATTTTCTAGGAATAGCCTGGATCACCTCTTCATTCTGGTACAAAAAATGCACATCTCGTCAAAACACACAATTTATGCCATACAAAGTTTTATTGTGGAGAGATATTGCTTCTTGTTGGATTCAGTTTTAAAATACTTTTTCTCAAACTGGAATTTCTTATCCTTTTTGTGCACCGAAAGAGTAATAAATTCCAATCCATAGAAAACAGATTGTAAAAGATTTGAATGTGCTTTAGCCTATATTCCCTCATTTCCCTTCTACTTAGAAGTATTCAAGCAATTATATTAGACTGTTTCTGCTAATGTTCACCTTGTTTATTGAAGTAGATACAAGAACAAGCGTTCATAAGCATATTTTGTTGCAGAAGGTGTTGTGAATGAAATACGTCAGGTGTTTGTTTCATCCATCTCAGTTAATCTTCAGATGCATTTTATTTAACCGGTATACTATGTAATAGGTAAAGAATGTGTTTACCATAGTAAAGTACTAATGCACGTGAACTTTGAGCAAGACTAAAGGTTACGTTCTTGGCAACAGTACCGTGAAATCATCGCTCCACTACGTGCTACAGAACTGTACAGGTCTGTGTTTGTCTGCCTGAGGTAGGCTGCAATAAGCAAAAGTGTTCATCATTACCTGATTAGTGTGTTATCTTTCCACTTTAATTATTGGGTTCTCAGATTGGCTCCGTTAAACCAAAATAATTTGTGGCCCCTAATATACAGGACCATCACCGAGTGGTAAGGCTCAGACGGTAAGCTCCCAGGTTTGCTTCCCGGTAACCGCCGGTTAAGATCAGTTTCGTGATTTCCCTGAGTCGGCAGGTGAATTCTGGTGGTTCATATTCAACGATGACTTTCCTGTCTATCATTTCCTATACCCACCAATTCCTTGTCATTTGTTTGAGGGTTGAAGGACCAAGCGACGGTTTTCGGCATGTTGCGGCTGAGCGGTGATGTGCACTTTCTAAAAGTTTTCTCTCTGGCTTCATTGAGGGACCAACCTGTCAGGACCCGTCTTCAAGTGCTCTAGAGGGGCACCGTTTTGGAGGACCCTCAAATGCTCGAAACCATTGGTTTGGATTGGGTGGCAGTGATGGCGATGGCATTCGATAGGAAAATGTTAGGGACCCCGTCCAAACTTGCGCCCGGCGTCATCCGAATCTGGCCACCCTTCGAGTCTCTCCACTCATCCCTCCCTCCAAGTTGTCACATAATTTGCAAAGGGTCACAATGGCTTAAATCCGCCTCTCACCCAGGTGGCCCGGGTTCGCTAACAGGCGACCGCGTGTGGGATTTATGGTGGACAAAGCGGCGCAGGGGCGCTTTTTCTCCAGGTTTTCGGTTTCCCCAGCCATCGCATTCTACCGATACTTCATCTTCATTCCATGTATTATTGTCATCGCCTACGGTGTCTAAGTAGTAAAAGCGGGGTTAAACACTATAAAAAGGGACCATTCCCCAGAAGCTAGGTTTGCGTGAACAGACACAGACATAGATACAGTTCCTGGTATAGAGTTACCAGAGAGAGCAACCCGATGGCTCTCTAGTGCCCACAGTAGCTACTCTTTCCTTAGAGTAAGCATTCACCCATCTTCCACAAGCATACCTCAAACATGAGAACCAAACGTAATGAAAGGGAAATGAGGCAAAGGAAATCGTGCCACGAGTCGCAGCCCAGCATTCATCAACCGACTGGGAAACTCACAAAAAAACCAACCTAGTCAGAGTGAGCGATTGATGGAAATCGAACACTAGACCTTCCGAATATGAGATTCACGTGTTACTTCCAGACCAACTCATATAGCCAACATATTTAGATGACTCGGTCAGAGCCATCTAAACATGGCGCATCACACATGTTTCAGAATCTTACCGATAGATTGTATGTTCATCTCTGTCATCAAAGCTCTGTATTGCAGTTTCTTTGTGGTCTATCTCTTTTCTTTAGTTTGACTGCGGTACGGATGGTAGCGTTTGCCTTCTTAAAGATTTTGCTTGTAACGTCGGACTCTCTCTCTCTCTCTCTCTCTCTCTCTCTCTCTATCTCTCTCTCTCTCCCCCTCTCTCTCTCTCTCGTTGAGAGGTGGTCGTCGGTTGGTTTGCGTAAGCGAGACAGCTGAAGATCTGATTTTCGGTTTTTTAGCGTTAACTCGATGTGAGTAACCGTATTTTAGTAATTTGGCTTCAGCAAAAACACCAAAAGAAATTCATAACCGGCATTAATATTATTATTGGTTTGGAATTGTATTCACAAAAGGGGATTTTAAGAAGATTTGTTAAGCTTGCCGGTTTTTTGTATCCACTATGCTGGAAATAAGGTGAGATTTAAATTCCATTTATTCCTTAAGGGCATCTCCTTCCTTTTATTCAAGCTTCCTACAAGATCCACTCACGTGACCTCCTGAGTAAAATGGAAACAGGTACGGTACAGCTCTCAGGAAGATTCACTACAAGGCTAGGTCATAATGTAATCGTATTTCTTTCAGTAAATAAAGATTTTTAAACGTTAAAAGAATTTAAATGAGAATTAAAATGTTGGTTTCTAACAATTAATAATTTGCAGGACAATTAATAAAATCTGATAGGGTTTTCATCATTACATTTTATTAAAATTTGAGCATAGCAATGTTCTGTTCATTCTAATGAAGCATGCTAAAGTTACATAAAAATGATCAGCATTTTAAAATTGTTCAATAATTTTTGGTGTGGAGGTTTTTCAGATAAATTCTACAGCATATTCTAGGTTTTATTTTAATTTCATCAGTATTTTGTAAAAATGTATAACTTTTAAATAATACAGAATAACCTCCTTCTTAATGCCAAAATATAAATAACAGTATAACCCGGTGGGAGGGATAAATGTGGGCGCTCCGAGGAAGATAAACAACTGAGGAATTGGAAAATGTTTTGGTGACCTAATTCTTGGAAATTCAAAGAAGCAGAAGAAAAATAAATATATAAAAAGTTGCTAATAAGGAACGAAATGAAAGCCTATGATCACCAGATTATTTAATGTGCTTACAATTTACATTTTTCATGTATAACATTCATCACATAACGTTAATTAAAAATATAGTGTGAGCAATTTATATAAAAACATGAAAATTGCTTAGCGCAAAGAGTTCTTTCCAGTGCGGGATACTCCTTAAAAATCTGATGTGATCCATTCAAATGACTTCCTCTACATCTCAGTAACGAATTATTGTTCTTCTATCTACTTCATGCTAACAGATAAACTGATAAACGTTAGCAAAACGGTTTTATTACTTTATTCTTCATAAGTAGGAAGAAAATAAAGAGATACGTAGCTTAAATCGACATTCATATGTTTTAAAATATGGAGTTGACAAGTTCACGAATGGGAAGAGTATAAAACTGAAACTAATAACAAAGAAAATAAAAAAAAAACGATCAACTCCACAAAAAAATGTATATGACATAAATCATGTGTTTTAATGAGGTCTACATTTTTTGGTAGTAACTTTCTGTCTATCTCTTGTGGTTTACCAGTTTTGCAAAATTCAGACAAATGCATCTAGAATAAAACGGTATTCAGAGGCTATTTCCGAAAAATTCAGGATATACATTTTATTTTTCATGTATATATCTTAAATATAAGAGATTTTAATCAAAATTGTTAGAGTCATTTTTGAGAAAAGCAAAATTTCGAAATTTTGTCCATGTAAAGGGTAATTAGGTAGGGGGGGGGATTTTCTTGAAAATCTTAGTGTCGCATCTGTGCATTCAAGCAATTCCTTAACTCGCTGCGTTGCTTGCACATCCTTATGCCTTACTGCTGCTAATTCGTTCATTCCATTTGTGCTTGCTCTACAGGTGCAGTAATGCTACAGAACTGTGATAATAAATCGTCTAATAGCAATTTCCAGTATTTCCTTTCTCTTAATCATTAACACGTAGTTTATTTTGTCCTAGGATATTTCTGCTTCTCTTTCACCTCCCTTTTCGTCTCCATATGCCAATTTTTCTCTAAATTATTATTATTATTATTATTATTATTATTATTATTATTATTATTATTATTATTAGCCTCATTATTATCAATGCCCATCCTCTGTTAGCTTCGTCTATCCCGAATGTTGGTACCTTCACCATAACTTCCGGTGCATCTTTAATTAAGAGTTTCTTCTTATTCAATGCCCCAAACAAATTGTTTTTCCTTTCCTTTGCCGCTCTTTTAAAACGGCTTTTTATTTGTTTTATCCGTCTATTTGGCACAGTGCATTCTTCTCAAAGGATTTAACATCCTTACAAATTCAACTTTCCGATGACCTTTGTGAAGATGAGTACACATAACGTAAAACCCTTCGCTCAAATAAGTAAAAAATCTTATGTGTTCCATTTACATTGCTTTCTCTATACAATTCTGTAACAAAATAGTTTTACAACAGCTTATTCTTTTATTTTTCCATCTACTTCGTGACATTCAAGATAAATATGAGTAGAACTCGTCTTATTATTTAGTTGCCTATGAGTAGAAGGGAAGTGATGGAATACCCTAGGCTAAAGCGATAGTTAAATCTTTTGAAAGCAGTTGCTGTGTTGAAAATTCGGATTTGTTTTCATGGTCAGGAATAAAACAAAAGCAAAAAAATGACAAATTCCTATTTGACAAAGTTATTTTAAATTTGAAACCAATAATAACCAACATGGTCAATTCCAAAATAATGCATGTGACACAAATTGTGTGTTTTTATGGGGTCTACATTTTTGTGTAGTAAGTTTTAATCTATCCCTTACGGTTTCCCAGTTATGCAAAATTCACTTAAAAAGAAGAGGTCTTCAGAGGCTATTTCCAAAAAGAAAAATAAGATATACGTTGTATTTGTCAGGTAGATATCCTTAATCTTGGTATTTTAATCAAAATCGTTACAGTCATTTTAAGAAGATAAAAGGTACTTTGTGGTAGGAAAATTTTCTTGAAAATCTTCGTGTTGCTTCCTTGGAAGATATTGAAGTGAGGTATTTATCAATGTAGGTATTTAATCGAATTCTCGTTTTTGAGTTTTGTCGTTCACATACACACACATACACACGCGCGCACAGGAGATCTTGAACATGTATTTCCAGTGAAAATCGGTATCGAATTGTTGGGTGGAATGCAATACCTTCTGTACTACATTCGTAATAAGCAGTGATTGTAGATATACTCGAGGTTACACCAAATCTCGCCTATTTCAACTAATTTAAGTTCACAATTTTACAATTATTCTTAATATTTCCAACTGTTCTTCATAATTAAACGTAAGGCTCAACTTAACGTTTTGTATGTCTTAATTAAGGCACAGAGGAATGTAATGGAGCGTCCAAATGCATGGAAATATTGGTAGTAAGAGGGGGGGGGGACGGGGTGCTCTACACATGAACGTCTGCTACAATCCCAAGACAACCTCCCACGTATACCAAAATCTGAGGCGATGCACATCTTTGAATGCTAACCTGACAAAATGTCATTATTTCCGCAACCAGCAGCAAGCGGACACCTCTGGAAGCTCAATGAAATTTCTGTCATGAGTCCAAGCGCAACAATTCATTGACAGAAATGGAGTCAAATGTAAACCACCCGCCCTCTAATAATTCGACTATATTCCGGTACAATTCACCTGCTGAAAGAGCTAACTTTTTGCTGCCCTTCTGCTATTTTGTGTATAAAAATATCTTGCGATCTAAGTATAACAAGCAAAACCAAAACGAATTGCGTCTTGATGCGTCCCATTAAAACAAAGGTATATGTGAATGTTGTCCCGTTTTAAAATACAATCCCAGCAGCACATCTTGTGTTTACATCCCGGAGAAGGATGTGTTCGCGACGTGCTCTCCCTAAGCCTATCTCTGTCCAGTCGAGTGAGTCCCAGAGAAAATGGTGGGCTATACAGCCGTCATCTTTCATATCTTTATTAGAAACGGTCCCATCTACCTGGGGGTTATCAGTTACATGCCACTCTTGCTACCCCCACAAGCATTTCCCAAGGGCTAAGGGGTGCGGTGAACAAGTGGAGTGGTAAAGTCAGTATTCTTTTCTATAGACCAGCATCCCCTCACACATGTGAATGGGTGTTGCTATGGAGGGTGTTTACTTATTACGCATGTCTATCAGAAAAGTGTAATGGAACATCTTAGAAACGGAACTTGCTGCGCTTTACAGCCCAGAAAATGACAGGTTGTAAACGCCCGAGGGTATTTTATTTAAGGGATGTTCAACCTGAGGGAAATCAGTCTCCCTGCTCCCCAAGTCTTCAAAACGACGTGTGAACATGCACAATGTCTACATTGATTTTTATTCATAGTTTTCATTTAATGTTAAAAACTCTCAATTAAAAAGCTGATGTGTTTCATTCATATGACCTTTTTTCTGCAAACTATTTTGACGAAAGTTAGCTATTCTTTAATCTACATAATGCTAATCTAGATAAACATTAGCGGAAATTGTAAGATTTGAAGCTTTCACGGCGATGATTACAGACTAGAGCTTCTCGGGTTACCAACTCGAGCATTCGGCCATGATACAGGCGACAGAGCGACGATTTTATCAATAGCACACACCCGAGAAGTTCTAATCAGCCATTAGCGGAAGAGTTGTTATTAGTTGCTTCTTTCCAAGCAGAAAGACAATAAGGAAATACACTCGGCTAAATTAATAGTCAAATCTTTTAAAAATCTCATCGATATGTGAACAAATGAAGTTGGGTTCACTTTGCAAAGGGAAATGAAACGAAATTTTATTCCGTTTGAGTAAAGTTAGGTAGTTTAAAATTGAAACCAATAACGGAATATCTGGGAAACGGTCAACTTTACAACAAAGTGTGTGTTTCTACATTTTTTGGCGTATGTAAGGTTTTCCCCATAAACCAACTCCAGATACGTTCCATGGGTCAAACTAGGGCAATGTATCCTCATGTTTCCGCCTAACAAATTTGGCAGCGGAGATGACGCTCATTGATTCCTCATCGATGGAGTGCGACTAGCGGCAAAAGACGGTATTAACCAGGAATTCCTCCCGGACAGCTCTGGGCTTGGCAGAGCCAGTGAGTTCACCGTAACGGCCAGATTTCTCGGTTATTAGTCATAGTAATTTGTTACTAGTTCATCCTTTTCGGCCATTTTGGAAGGTAATAGACATAAAAATCAGAAGCAAAGGAACTTATAGCAGTGACCGAATTCTGTGATACACATTTTCAATCAAGCCAAATGAAGTGCGCAATATTAAAATACACATCAGGCATGAAAGTCGAAATAAAGAAATATAAAGCTGTAGTATATACAAAGTTATATTAATCGGTTAAATACAAATCATATATTGTATAGTTATTCACTTTCATTAATATTTATATTTGCACATAATTATATTACTATACAATTGTTCACCAATATTAGTAACAAAGCCAAGTTGCTTAAATGTTCTCCACTTCTTGTCATTTTGAGAGCCATAGATACCTACCTACTTACCTCTTACAAACCAGTAATATATTTAAGCCAATTTGTTTTTAAGGAGAAACGATCACGAGGCGTTGACACGTATGTTATATTGCCAGAACTGAAAGTTAAACTTGGCAAGTAAGTGTTTGTCTATTTCTTACGGTTTACCAGATATGCAGAATTAGCAAAATTCTCCAAAATGAACAGATCTTCAGAAGCAAATCTGAGAAAATACAAGATATACATGTTATTTATGATATAACTATCTTTAATATACGGAATTTTAATCAAATTCCTTAGAACCATTTATGAGAAAAGCAACATTTTCAAAAATGTTTCCATTTGAAGGGTAGTTTGTGGAGGAGGAAAATAGTAAAATGAAATGCAAATTTTGGTATTTAATGGCCTATTGGTTTAGTGTATACACACACGCGCTCAAAATGCTTGCACGTGCAAGCTCTGGATCTACAAATAGAATGAGCTCTTAAATCTGAAGTCATTAATGTCCGAGTGTATAGCTGTGTTTATTCATCCGACCTCGCTTCAACTTTAAACAGTTTTTGGAATAATTCACAACCCCGTTCATAAATTTTATGAAAAGGAATTGTAAATATTCTTCCTACTCAAATCCCAAGGTAGCTAGCCCTGAACTGTTCATTGTTTTATATGAAAAGAAATGTAGTTTTATTTATGGACTCTCTTTAGCTGCTGTGGTTCTCAGCGCCTCATTCTATAGTGGGCGTGAAGGACCGCTTAATTTTGCTCCGAGGCCTCTTTTTCAGGCTTGATGTTCTTTTACATGGTACGAAACGGCACCCACGGCTTTACTTCACTTCCGAAGAAAGGCATGTTAAGGATTTTTACGCCTGAAAAAAATCATCGTCCTCCGCCAGGTTTGAACCCATGACCTTGGGTATATGAGGTTAGCATGGTAATCATTACACCACAGAGGGCGACTCCCATTGTTTTATATTCTGATATAGAAAAAAAGTTAGGTGTTTTTAAAATTCCCAAACGTCTTAATGTGGGCTAGAGGCGCTCAATCAATCACATTTTAAACTATCACATGTGGCCCAAATGCCCCCTATTTGACGTATACGGTATATTTCAGAACATGATAACTGTCTGTTAAAGGCGGTGTAAATTTAAAGCTTGGGTTTGGGTAGTTAGCGGTTCGAAAACAAACCCTCACAGTTGCCAAGTCTTCCACTTACTGGTCCCTTAACTGAGGCGAGAATCTCGACTTGCTAGCAAGTCAGCGGGTCGCGCTCATTGAGAGGGATAAAATTAAGGTCGCGCTCCCAGTTCTCCTCTGGCCGGCTCTAACTTGAAATAGTCTCGTGGAATTCTGCAACTCTTTTAAAGCACAAAGGTATCTGCAAATGTCAAATCGGTATAGCTAGGAAATGAACTCGCTGTTACGAGGCCAATAGCGTGTTAAAATAAACTCAAAAGTAACTACTTAATTGTTACTTAATAGTTGTTGCAGCTATGTAAAAGATTACCAAGGAATGAAAGATCGGAGCGGAGTAAAGCCAAGTGCTATTGCAGGAATATAGTTTGAATTTACGCAATAAGATGCAGAAACTGATCACGCCTTACTACCAATTTTTAATCGAGAGGTATAAAAAGCGTGAGATAATTCTCTTGATCACATCGGTCGAGATCTCCAAGCCGATTGTTGAGTGTAGCATACTCTGAAGCTGTGTGGGGGACCATCAGACATTGTGACAAAGAATGGGCTGGGACAGGATAAGACATATCATTGCAATATCCTCTCCTGAGGAGTGCTGAAGGGAAGAAATGATTCTGACGACTGGTAATTGATGGAAGTGGGGAGACGCTCGTGCTTCTTCATTACGGCCACTCCCCACCCATCTGCTCTGTCCACTTTAACTTTTATCACTGTCAAAAGAAAAACCTCAATAAGGTACAAATAATATTCGAGTTAACCTTCGAAGTTGATAAGTATATAAACAGGATGTAGGAAATCCCATTTATCAAATTTAAAAATGTGGTGTCAAGCCCTATATTATTATACTTAGGATAACCTTAGTGATAAACATCTTGTTACAGAAACGACATGACGTGGAGTGCGAAGTTGAAGAGGAGGGAGGACAGCCATAATTCGCTCAATAGTACCAGACCCTCTTTTCACAAATTACATTCCTAATTGTATCATAAAACTGATCGCATACCCGCCTCTGTAGTGTGGGGTTAGCGTTTCTGCCTCGAATTCACGAAGTTCGAATCTCGGTTACAATGAATTATAGATATGTGTAAGGTTTCTTCGGAAAATTTCCCTTATTCCGAGAAGACGAGTGTCGAGTAATTTTAAGTTCCATTGCCCCGAGATCACTGAATATCATTATACCGATTTCATTCATCGTCTGATATGATCCACCGGATTAAATGACGTTAAACTGATAAAAAAACAAGAAATAAATAAAATAATTGCATGTTTCACAAATAAATGTCTTCTTAGAGAAAACCTGTTTATGGTGGTTATATGAAACCTAATCCTTGCACGTGTATTTCTTTTTCTGATTATAAACGTTTGCATATGTTTTCTCTCCTCCCCCGTTCTTATACTAATATTTTCTAATAAACTTGTAACTCGCTACTGTTTTATTAGCCTCCGGAATTACAATTTCATGAAGTCAATACGGACTACTAGAACATACGCTATTGTAGTATTGCGACCACTTCTTAAATAAAAACCCAACTGGTTTCGACTTAGTCGCCCACCAGGTCCCTCTAGAATATTGGCTTTTGGAAGTCTCTCATTTGTCAACAAAGAGGTTCTTGAGCAAAATACAGCTCACTTTGCCGGATTGCCGACACAGTTTTTAATGGACGGCAAGTGACAGAAGTAACGCTTTCAATACCAGAGTAACGATACTGTACTCCTCTTTGGAGTTACGCGTTTAACACCACTAGTTATTGTCACCGGAGCTCAGACGCTGGAGGCTCATCACTGGTGATACACAATAATTTAGGAAACAAAATATTCCCGGACTAAATTAGGTTTATATCCTTGGCGTTTCTCAGCTATGTGTACTGAGGAGAACCTGGGAAGAGTGGTCCTAGAGGACTTGAATCGCCGACATATTTGTCTTTTAACGACTTCGACCATTCTGTTGGTTTTATACCCTTTTCAATTTTAATTCAAATGATACTGACGTATTGTTTAAGGGTAAGCTTAGAAAACCTAAGGTACAAATAGCAATTATTGTTCTAGCCACGAGTAGGTTTATGTTTTCTTCCGGAGTACATGAAACGCAGATTACTCTAAAAATATCTTTATTTTATTGCCCATATGTATTCAAAGGTAGACACTTTTAAAACATTTTAATGACATATTTTTGAATTTTTGTTATATGTATCATCAAATTCTTAATTAATCTATGTGGCTCATGAACTGTCAATATTTTTTATGAAGCCCTAAGGTACTGTGGCGTTATAACTAAAGCAAATGTCGCAACCGCGCTCTCAAGAACTTCACTTAGGGACAGTGACGCCAAATACCTTTAATAAACTCGATTTTTGTGAGCAGCTGCGCTATGAATCCGCATTTACGTAAAACAGATGAGTGATGAAATACTAGATATTTCGTAGTAGTATTATATTATCTTGACGCTTTAAAATTGTTTTACTTAAGGTAGTACACTTGTGTATACATATAACATTTCATACAGTATATTAAAAACAGTATGTTTGCAATTTTCATAGTAAGAGAAATCAGATTGACTACGTTACCTGTTAAGAGAGAGAATTTGGATTTTTTGTCAACATAGCCTCAATTTATTTATCTATTTAGATATTACAAAATGAGAATACATCATATGATTTGGAAAAAAGAAAAAAAAATCTGATGTGTTGATTGCACAAGCACTTCTCTATCTATCCTGTAACAAATTGCTCTAATAAAAGCTCATTCTATCTACTTCTTGCTTATCAAGTTAAAAAGTATTCGAAATGGTCTTATTACTTAGTTCCTTACAAGCAGAAGAGATATAAGGGAATGCACCAAGCTAAAATGGTAGTCAAATCTTTCAAAAGCTGTCACTATGAGGTAGAAATTCGGTTCTATTTGTTAGGAGTAAACACAAAAAAAGAAATGACAAATTCCCGTTTGAATAAAGCTTAAGTATCTTAAAACTGAAAGCAATATCGCGGAAATTGTTAACTCCACAAAAAGACATCACATAAATTGTGTGTTCTAATTTTTACGGTTTACCAGTTATACACATGTCGCCCAGAATGGCTATTCCCAGAAAATCCAACATATACGGTTTATTTGTCTTGTAAATATGTTCAATATGCCACGTTTCAATCAAAATCGTTTGTTATTTTTGAAAAAGAAAAGTCGAACATTTTTCCATGTAAAGAGTGGTTTAGCTTGTTTTGGGGAGGATTTTGTAGAAAATCTTCGTGTTGCATCCTTGGAAGATGCTGAAATTATAAGGTTTGGTATTCAAACGACTTTTCGTTTTTAATTATTGTGTTCACAAACACAAGGACAAATAAGGATACTTTTTAAAACTGCTTTTTGGATTCAGGGGACTTTAACACTTGTATTACCAGTGAAATCCCGGTATAGAATTTTGGATGGAATGCAATATCTTCTTTACCCATGTTCTAGGTACAAAGCAGAGAAAGTAATTAAACGTAACTGACTGAACCAGGACTTTATATTATAGGTATACTTTGGTCCAAAATGCGAAAAGGTACCTACATAGAAATGCCAGTAAAACATTACATAAGATATATAAAGGTCCTTCTAGTATGAATACAAATACTTACCATATTTTTTGCGTATTTTTCATTCTGTTATAAATAAATTGTTAATTTTAGATACAACTAAATACAATCATTTAAATTAAAGCTTTCAAATAGATACACAGTGAGCTTTCGACTAAAGAAATAAGTAATAAGATCGAGAAAAAAAACTAATACAGAAAACGAAAGTTTAATTATTACAAAAGGCACATTTGGTGTATAATTCACATACATTTCTCTACCTATTTGTAAAAATATTGTTACAAAATGTTTTATATACAGGGCGGAAGATGAATAAGTGTAAATAATTTGATATTTACTAGAGAACAACGCGTATAATATGAGTGTAACTTATTATGAATGACGCACAAATTGATTAATATAATGTGTTTTGATATCTCTGCTGGTTTACATACATGAAGTACCTATAATCGGGCTGAGAGAGTCAACCGTGTGACCTGTTACGTAAACAACCGAACCTCTGAGACGGAATAATATCCAACTTAAATCTACACACATCATGAAATTTTCCTCATGAACGCAACTTTAAAAAATAGTAAGAAAAGAAAGAAAAAGAAGTGCAAATACGGAGCATCATTTCCTCTATATATATATATATATATATATATATATATATATATATATATATGTGTGTGTGTGTGTGTGTGTGTGTGTCTGTGTGTGCGCGTGATTTGCAGAAATTGAGAAACTGTGTTAATATATATTTCCTTCTAATTAAAAGGGGATTAACGAATAAATAGATAATAATAAAACCCTTTAAGAGTAGTCGCTATGTGATACCCTTGTAAAGTCTTGCGGTTTGCATCACGCCAGACAGAGAGAGAGAGAGAGAGAGAGAGAGAGAGAGAGAGAGAGAGAGAGCAGAATAGCATATTTCTACTTATAAAAATGTAAGTATTGAATCAACCAACAACAAAGTATTTCTCTAATGGTACTTCTGTTCCTGTAGCGTGTCTGCCTACCATTGAAGGGGTCCCGAGTTCGAATCTCGGTTAAAGTGAATTACCCGAATTTGCCTTGATTAGTTTTAAGCTCCATGGACTCCGGGTTTACTTGAACGTCATTTCACCGATTTATTTTATCTTTTTTTTTTTTTAATTTTATTTATTTATTTATTTTTGTATAGCATGATTTTCTGTACCTCGGAGTGACACAGACGTTTTCGTCTGTGACCCACATTCGGGAGATCGCGGTTTTCGATTCTCCTGGCTGAACTAGGCGACTGCAGGTTAGGTTCATGTTGTCCCATCATTTTCAAGGTTGAGGATCAGGGGACGGTGTTCGGCGGGTTGCGACTGGATTCTAAAGGTTTGTCCTCGCCGACGTGGATACCGCTCGAACGGAACCCGCCCTCGGGTCTGGGTCTCCTAGCAAGCAGGGACTGGCAGTCGTCGAACGCGTTCCATCTGTAATTATTAGGGACTTTGTCGATGCTTGCGCCCGTCGTCGTCCGCATCTGGTGGTCTTTCGAGTCTCTTCTTCCATTCCTCCTTTTTTATAGTGCTTAACGCCCGTTTTTACTACCATAGCACCGCAGGCGATGACACTAGTGATACATGGAAGGAGATGGAGCACTGATGGAATGCAATGGCGGGGGAAACCGGAGAACCTGGATAAACTCTCCTCTGCGCCGCTTTATCCACCACAAATGTCACATACAGTCGTTTGGGATCGAACCTAGACCGTCTAGGTGACAGTCGAATGGTATAACCACTCCCACATTCCTCCCTGGGGTTACATAAAAGGCAAAGTGTACCTAAGGGTCTATGTCCGGTAATGTGACCCCGTCCGTGCAAATCGAAACCCTATACCTTTCGGTTTACTAATCCAACAAGTATTCAAAATGAGGAAGCCTTCACATGCTGTTTTTGAAAATTCAAAATATAAATCTTATTTTTCTGAAAAAAAATCTCTATCATATTGTATTTCAATCAAAATCGTTGGAATCTTTTCTTGGAAATTTGAAAATAAGCAAAAATGTTTCCATATTAAGGTAGTTTGGGCCAGAACTTTGCATAAGATATTTAAATGCCAAGGATTAATAATAGGACAAAGTCTCAAAGGTAGAAAAAGACTCAATGTCATAGAACTAAAGGACTCTCGCGATCTCCGTCCGGTTGTCCTAACCAACTAGAATACCATGGTAATATGGCAAAAAGACTCAATGTCATACAACTACAGGACTCCCGCGATCTCCGTCCGGTTGTCCTAACCAACTAGAATACCATGGTAATATGCCAATAAGTCTCAATGTCATAGAACTACAGGACTCTCGCGATCTCCGTCCGGTTGTCCTAACCAACTAGAATACCATGGTAATATGGCAAAAAGACTCAATGTCATACAACTACAGGACTCCCGCGATCTCCGTCCGGTTGTTCTAACCAACTAGAATACCATGGTAATATGGCAATAAGTCTCAATGTCATAGAACTACAGGACTCCCGCGATCTCCGTCCGGTTGTTCTAACCAACTAGAATACCATGGTAATATGGCAATAAGTCTCAATGTCATAGAACTACAGGACTCCCGCGATCTCCGTCCGGTTGTCCTAACCAACTAGAATACCATGGTAATATGGCAATAAGTCTCAATGTCATAGAACTACAGGACTCCCGCGATCTCAGTCCGGTTGTCCTAACCAACTAGAATACCATGGTAATATGCCAATAAGTCTCAATGTCATAGAACTACAGGACTCCCGCGATCTCAGTCCGGTTGTCCTAACCAACTAGAATACCATGGTAATATGGCAATAAGTCTCAATGTCATAGAACTACAGGACTCCCGCGATCTCAGTCCGGTTGTCATAACCAACTAGAATACCATGGTAATATGCCAATAAGTCTCAATGTAATACAACTACAGGACTCCCGCGATCTCTGTCCGGTTGTCATAACCAACTAGAATACCATGGTAATATGCCAATAAGTCTCAATGTCATACAACTACAGGACTCCCGCGATCTCTGTCCGGTTGTCATAACCAACTAGAATACCATGGTAATATGCCAATAAGTCTCAATGTCATACAACTACAGGACTCCCGCGATCTCTATCCGGTTGTCATAACCAACTAGAATACCATGGTAATATGCCAATAAGTCTCAATGTCATACAACTACAGGACTCCCGCGATCTCTGTCCGGTTGTCATAACCAACTAGAATACCATGGTAATATGGCAAAAAGACTCAATGTCATACAACTACAGGACTCCCGCGATCTCCGTCCGGTTGTCCTAACCAACTAGAATACCATGGTAATATGCCAATAAGTCTCAATGTCATACAACTACAGGACTCCCGCGATCTCTGTCCGGTTGTTCTAACCAACTAGAATACCATGGTAATATGCCAATAAGTCTCAATGTCATACAACTACAGGACTCCCGCGATCTCTGTCCGGTTGTCCTAACCAACTAGAATACCATGGTAATATGCCAATAAGTCTCAATGTAATACAACTACAGGACTCCCGCGATCTCTGTCCGGTTGTCATAACCAACTAGAATACCATGGTAATATGCCAATAAGTCTCAATGTCATACAACTACAGGACTCCCGCGATCTCTATCCGGTTGTCCTAACCAACTAGAATACCATGGTAATATGGCAAAAAGACTCAATGTAATACAACTACAGGACTCCTGAGATCTCCGTCCGGTTGTCCTAACCAACTAGAATACCATGATAATATGCTAATATTAAGGGATGTTTTCTCTAATTCGATTTGAGATCTACTTCTGGATTAGAGAGCACTGAAAGGCAAGTTGTCATGGTAACTGAATCGGTTAAAAGCAACCAGCCGGAAACCGAAAGATCCGTGGTTCAACTCTTTTCTGTTTTGTTTTGTTGGTCCGATTCTACCTTAAATACCAAGAATATAATTTATTGGACTCTTCGAGTTTTAGATATCTTGTTCACATACGTATGCACATATCTGAATCTTTCAGAAAAATGCTGAAGGCGTCAATATATGGAATCCCGTTCACATCGCGGTATCAAAGTTTTGGCTGGAAGTTTGGATTTCCTTTATTTGCTGTTAAGGGCATAGTCTAGAACGTAAAACTATGCTGTGTTATAACTAAATGATTTTCTCTATCTATTCTTCAAAAAACTATTCTTAAAAACGTATATTCTTCTCACTAATACAGAAAAACATTTCCATAAACGTTGTTATTATACATTTCCTTGTAGTTATAAAATTATAACGGAATACACTTGTGTTAAGCGATATTCAGATCCTTTAAGAACGGTACCTGTGTGATGGTTTTCTTTGTTTGAATAGAAACACGAAGAAAGAATAGCGTCTCATTTAAAGAAAGTAAAGCTTTTTAAAATTGAAACCAATAACTAGAAACAAAAATGTATTTCACATATGTTGTGTTTAGCCACATCTACATTTTTGTATGGTAAGTTTTTGTCCAGCTTTTCCGGTTTACTAATTATAAAGAACACTTTAGAGAATATTCCCAGAAATTAAAATTATACTTTTATTATACAATTGCTAAATATGTACTTTTTGGCAAAGCAAAATTTCGAAAAAAAGAATTTCAAGTAAAAGGTAGAGGGGAGATCTTATGAAGATTTAAACTTAAATATCAAGTTTGTTACTAAATTGAGCCTTTGTTTTTAGTTATATTGTTCACAGATGCTCACACGGACCACACATACACTCATACCTTTTCGTAAAAATGTTTTTCTTTTTCTTCGGAGAGCAACAAAGGTGTACTTCTGGTGAAATATCATTATAATATTTTGGGCAGAATTGAAACGTGTTCTCTACCTACTCTGTATGTGTTTCAGAAAATAAAAATTAATAAAGTATTTAAAGTTATAACACCTTCAAGTGTTTGCTAGTATTTGCAAGAATCCAAATTAAAAATCTGGTGTGTTCCATTCACATGACTTAATCTATTTGTTCTGAAAACAAATTAATTTTTTTATTAAAAAAAAACTTATTCTTCTTTTATTTACATTATGCTTATCGAGATAAACATTAGTAGAAATTGTGGTATTACTTGTTTCCTTGTAGGTAAAGGGAACACACTAAGCTAAAGCGAGGTAAAAGAAGTCGCATGCAGTTGTCATTGAACTCGGTTTTCCTTCCATAAAGAGGAGTAAAACAAAATGAAACGGATAAGGACTTTCTGTTTGGCAAAAGTTTCAAGTATTTTAAAGTTCTATTTATAATTCTATAATTTCAATTTTAAAATTGAAACAAGTAAGAGGGAATATATAATAAGAGTGTTTTAACAATATCGACTTTTTGTGTAATAAATGCAAAGTTATCCAGAATGCAGAAGCCTTCCAAGGCTATTATCAGAAGATTCAAAACATACATTTTATTTGCCATGTAAATATGTTTAAATTGGTATTCGAATCAAAATCTTTAGAGAAATGTTTGTCAAACTCAATATTTTAGAATATGTAAACGGTAGTTTGTCAGGATATCCCTGTGTTGCATACTTGGAAAATGCTGAACTTAATTACCAAGTTTAGTATTTAACCGTTTTTTGATATCTTGTTCACAGTCATGTACACCTATTTCTAAGATTTTGCTGCTTTTTATTTATTATTTTTTTAAATGTATTTATTCCCAGTGAAATATCGGTAGAGTGGAATGTAACGCCTTCTCTACCTGTGAGAAAATGCGGTTTGTTGGGAAATGGTAATGTTGTGCCAGAAGACACGTGCTGCGGACATTCATCTATTACCGCGATTATCTTCGACAGTAGCGTGCTCTATCTCCCTGGATCTAGGGGACCGCGTGCGAGGGCGACACTTGTACATAAAAATTGCAACACCATCTCGCAGCTTGGAGCATACTTATCGGCGAGTGCAAACACCGAAAACGGTGAAAGTTCTCCAAGACTTGACGAAGAGAGTATTTAGAGGTGCCATCGACCGGCGGATAATCCTGTGTAATGCCAACCTCCTTGAGGCGTGTCATTCATTCTGACATTTCCTCTCCACGGCTCCCTCTTCTCTTCTCCTTTTATTTATTAACTGCCAACATTTTTAAGTGCGTTACTCCCCATCACTGATCAAAGAGAGACATCGTATAAAAGACTCAAAAGCAGGAAAGACACATACAGAATTTGTTTTTTCAACGATAGGGGAAAGTGAAACTCAAAGAAAAAGCTTTTGAAAGGTATATAAACGAGATACTTTTGAATTTGATCGAATACTTCCTTGGCGTTTGTAGATTACTCAGCGTCAATCTGTTATACTTGTATACTTGTCCATATAGTTAAGTACAAGGTGTCTTTATATGATCCGCGTGGATCATACCAACTTTATTGATCAGTTCCTATTGATAATTTTCTTTTCATTTTGTATCGAATTTAATACAAGTGATACAGTCGCGTAATCAGTAGGTGTTGGGCTGAATATTGTGGATTAGTACCTTATATACCAATAACAGTTTCAGGAATGACACATCACACCTTAGGATGAAAAATTTATATTTTTTTAAATACTCTTAAAACATGCTGGCGTTTTTTGCCATGTTAAAATAAAACCTTTTATACTATCAAAAATTAAAAATAATTTTTGAACACGGTAAAAGAAAAATTGACAATTTTACATATTTTTAAAGCATTATAGCTTGCATCTATAAAAGTCTTATACATTCCATTCGCATTACCTTCTCTGTAACAAATTATTGTTAAAACAAACTTATTCTTCTATCTACTTCATACTAATTGAGATAAACATTAGCAGAAATGGTCTTATTACTTGCTTCCTTGTGAGTAGCTCGGAAGGGAATGCACTAAGCTACAGTGATAGTCAAAACCATTAAGATTCCCCTATGTGAGCATTTTAAGTATTTTAAAAGTGATACCAATAACATGGAAACAGTCAACTCCTTGGTATTTAACGAACGTACATACACACACATACATATGTACCAGGGGTTATTAAAACATTTATTTTCAATGAAATCTTGGTGTAGATTTTTAAGGTGCATTATGTATGTACATAGCATTAGCAAAACGAGCGGAAGCAAGCCATTTTTAGAAAAACAATACTACGTTAAAACTGCGGCAGATTTCGTCTTGTAATCTACCCAAGAGCTGAACGGTTGTCACCTTTTTTACTTTTTCCATACGTACCATCTACATAGCGTATAGAGAAGGTATTTGCATTCCACCCAAAAAGTCGATACCGAGATTTCACCGGAAATAGACCTTATAGGATACACTGTATCCAATAAAAGCATTTTTAGAAAAAGGTCCGTGTGTGTGTTTCCGTTTGCGAACACGAAACTCAAAAAGGAAATTCGGTAAAATACCAAACTTGGTATTTAAGTTAAGCTTGTTCCAGGGATACGAAGATTTGGAAAAAAAAATCCCTCTTCCCCAAACTACCCTTAACATGGAAAAAGTTTCGATAATTTTGATTTACTCAACTTGGCTCTAACAATTTTGATTAAAATAACGTATATTAACATATTTACATGGCAATTAAAATGTATACCTTGAATTTTCTGAGAATAGCCTCTAACGACCTCTTTATTCCAGATAATTTCTACTGAAGTTTGCGTAACTGCTAAACCGTAGGAGAAAGACAAAACTTACGACACGGAAAATATAGAGTTCGTTAAAACACAATTTATGTTATTTGTTTCAGATTTAAAATACTTAATTTTTTTTTTGATACGGAACTTGGTAAACTCCTGGCCGTGAATAGAAACGGATTTCGACCTTGCGAATATCGTTTTAGCCTAGTGTATTCCCTTATTTGCGTCTGCTTACAAGGAAGCATGTAATTATGACAATTTATGCTAATGTTTATCTTGATTATCATAAAGTAGGCAGAAGAATAAGCTGTTTAATTATGATTTGTTACAGCGATGTAGGGAAAGTCATTTGAATAGAACACGTCAGAGTGAACTGGACGTTGGCCTGGCTGCAGATAGCCTTTATCTAGACAGTGGTATTAACTTGTTAATTTGCTGGGTTAAATAATAAACAATAATCGAATAAAATTGCTTTGTAATCGTGGTTTCTCATTTTAGATGGAAGCAAGTGCTAATGGGAGGCTACTCATAATTTTGGAGAATTTGGAGAACCCCGAATAGGAGCTTTAGTGTTTAATTGGAACACCTTTTAGCATTTAATATCCGAAGATGAAGTGCAGAAAGGGGGACATTTGGCTAAAGGAGATTACAAAATTTAGAAGAATGAGCTACACGTGCAAGAGTGAAAAAAGAAATGTGAAGCTAGCAGCTTAAAATGGGACAATCGCTGCAGTATTCTTAAAACAAAGGAAAGAGAAGGCTGCACTTCTTTCGCTCTGGTATGCATATTTTTTCTAAAATTAAAAATCAAACCCAACGGTTCCCAACCGGTGTGCCCCGGCACCCTAGGGTGCCGCGTGATTGGCTAAGGGGTGCCGCGAAATATTGAGATAAAAAAAATACCTTCTACTGAAGCCTTAAGTCTTGTAAGGTCTTGAAATAAAATAAGTCAAATCAATTACTCTCATGCACGGCAGATGGTGATAGTGGTCGATTCATTTCAATAATTCAGTTATACTAGTATCCCACAGATGGCATTACAGCTATACCCTGCTGAACATTCCCGAGACTACTCGCTTCCTCACGAACATTCCCGAGATTTCGACAGATGAATATATAAAAGTGTACGCCGCTTGGCGCTTTCAGTTATCAGCCCGCAAAAGAGCTCAGCTCTACTGCTGGCTAAAGTCCATGGCTGGCGACCGGAGAGGTCGCTGAGGTTGCGGCGGCGGCGGATCCCCTGGGTCCGCACCGCCAAATACCTTGGAGTCCTCCTCGACCGCGGCCTTACTTTCACTCCGCATGTCAGGGAGAAGGTCGGTTTGGGACACGGTGCCCTACGGCAGTTGTTTCCCATCTTCCGCTCCACCATGCCTACACACCTAAAACTACGGCTGTACCGCGCAGTCATCCCGCCCCTGATGCTGTACGGCTGCGAGGTCTGGGGTTCGGTGGCTCGTTCCACCATCCGTAGGCTGCAGACCGTGCAGAACAGTGCATTGAGGATGATATATGGCACAGACCGTGCAGAACAGTGCATTGAGGATGATATATGGCACAGACCGCAGATTCCCGTCCCACATTCTCCATTCCCACTCCGGAATCCCTTACATAGTGGACGTTGTGCGAGAAAGAGCTCGCACAATATACACTAAACTTGCTCCCCACCCAAATCCCCAGGTGAACACTCTCGGTCTTTACGACCACACGCTGCCTAGGAGACGCATAAGCTACCGCCTTCCCAAGGACGCCTTGGGATGGTAGTTTTCCGGCCGCCTCTCCCTTTACAGTTCTACCCGCCAAGTTAAGCAGCATCGGGCCCGGTCCCGACTCGGACGGGTGACCGTCCAGTTGTACTCCGACCAGATCTGCAACACTGGCTTCCCCCACCCCGTACCTATATCCCTTCAGTTCCCCCGCTAGCCGGCACTGCTTTCCTTGACAGCCCGCAAGCGGCTGGCCAAGGTAAGCAGCATCGGGGCTGGTCCCTCTCTGGGTGGGTGACCACTCAGTTAGGTTAGCCAGCCCGCGCCGGCTGCACAGAGGGAAACACCCTGCCCACATCACTTCGACACAGACAAAAACGCTTGCATAAGACTACATCTTTTATATCACACGGGTAAATCCGCGAGAAAAGCGGATAGGTACCGTGGTGATTTGCCCCCATCCGAGTACACTCGGGCGACTAGTTCCTGCTCCTGGCTCCTGGCGCTTTCAGTTGTCTTCCTCGCGTTGATTCATGTGTTTAGCTATGGATAAGTTCACTGTTAAACGTAAACGCCAGGACAGTGAAAGTGAACAGTCGGCTCCTACTGCTTGCTTTAAGAAGCCAAATCTTACAGTTTCTCCCGGACCGTCGAATTCACCACATAAAGAAGATAAACGAAAGAAAAGAACATACCAGGGCAGTTACTTAGCGTATGGATTTAAGTGGAATAACAACGAGGAAAAACCTATCCCTGTGTGTTTAGTTTGTGGCGAAACACTTAGCAACGAGGCCATGGTACCTAGAAAACTGAAGCGGCATCTTACAACAAAGCATCCTAGTGTGTCACAGAAAAGTGTAATGTATTTTTTCACATATATTAGAAGGGGAGAAGAAAACAGCTGTGCGAATGGTAAAGAGAATGACCATAGGTGATACTGCTCTTGAAGCCTCATTTAAAGTAGTAGAACTGATAGCTAAAAAAAAGAAACCTCATACTCTTGGAGAGGAAATCATTGGCCCTGCATGTCAAGTTATAGTTTCAACAATACTTGGCGAAGGAGCAGCTAATCAAATTTCGAAAGTTCCTCTGTCCAACAACACAATCAGCCGCAGGATATCTGAAATGTCATGCAATATCAACGAATAAGTCACGGAGAAAATAAAAACTTATAGAACATTTGCTTTGCAAGTAGATGAGAGTCTCGATATTGGTGACAAACCGCAACTCCTTGGTTTTATCAGATATATTGATGAAAAAGATATTAGTGAACAGTTTCTGTTCTGTAGAACACTGGAGACTATAACCACAGGCCATGATATTTTCGTTTCTATTAATTCCTATTTCAATGACCATGATCTTTCATGGAAAGACCGTTGTGGTATATGTACAGATGGTGCACCATCTATGTCTGGGAAAATTAAAGGTTTTACTGCCAGAGCTCTCAATGAAAATCCATCCAATATTATAACTCACTGTTTTCTGCATAGAGGGGCATTAGTCGTGAAAGCGTGTAATGAAGAGTTTGCTAAAGTGTTTAACCAAGTTGTGAAAATGGTGAACTATACTCGACCTTTAAACTGCAGAATGGTTGAACAGTTATGTCGCGCAACGGATGCAGTAAGGTGGTTGTCGCGGGGTCGTGTATTGAACCGGTTTCTGGAACTTAAAAAACAGTTAAAAACTTTTTTAAGGATGAAAATCAAGACACATTTCATGAGCTCTTACTAAGTGATTCTTGGTGTTTTGAACTGTCGTATCTGGCAGATATTTTTCATAAGCTGAATGAACTGAATGTTTCGATGCAGGGTCGACATGAAACAATAATCTCCTCAACCAATAAAATGAAAGGTTTTAAAAGAAAACTTAGTTCTTGGAAGTCTGCAGTTCAAAAAGGAGATTTGTCGAACTTTCCATCTCTTCTTAATGTGGCAGGAGATAAAGATCTGGGTAAACTGAGAGACCGCATTTGTGATCACTTATCAAGATTGCAAGATGCAATAGATACGTACTTTCCAACTATTTCCACTACGAATCTCGACTAGGTTGTCTCACCATTTGATTTCGTAGATAGTGCATAGGAAATAGATTTCACTGCTTGCGAACGAGATGAATTTATTGATCTTTGCGCTGATTCCACACTCAAAGGTAAGTTCACCAAGAGTGAGGCGTCGGTGGCTAGTTTTTGGCTTCAACGGAGAGAGGAGTACCCTAACCTAATGAAGAAAGCAATTAACGCACTTTTGCCCTTTTCAACATCCTATCTATGCGAGCAAGCCTTCTCTGTTATGGTGACAAAATGCAAAGCAAGAAATAGACTGAATAACCTTGAGGATGATTTGCGTGTTTCACTGTCAACTGTAAGACCCGACATCACATATCTGTGCTCTAAGCATCAATCACAAGTTTCACATTAATCGAACAAAATTTATTGATGTATTTTTACTCAGTGATTGTAGTAAAGTTTACTGTATTATGTTATGGTGTATGTTATTATTATATAATATTTCAATAAATTAACATATTAAGCTTAATTTTCTTTTAATTCAAGGAAGGGTGCCCCTAGTGTTTAATGTTATTCCCAAGGGTGCCGTGAACTTCAAAAGGTTGGGAAACACTGATCAAACCCAATGAATCAGAAAGTTTCCTTGACTAAGAATTATTTTCCCCTTTTCACTCTTCGAGTTTTAATACTTGTATTGTGTATGGACTAACTTAAAACCACGGCATTTTAAATAACGAAAATAAATGCTACTAGTATATTGATGATGAGAGTAATTTTATAATTTTGACATTTAAAAAAAATAATCCTTTACAGTAACATTAACCTAAATAAAAACTTCCTATTAATCTAATAGATAAAGAAAATGCATTAATTATTATACTAGGATAATGTAGGACACGGTTGCATGGAACTCTCTACCAAAGCTCAGTTTATAATTATGTCTATGCCCCACGAGGGGCACCCCGGGAGGGAGGGATGAGGTAACACCGGGCGGTCAGAACCAGGAGCGCCGTCAGCAATGTTCATATTGAAGCACCAGGACAGCCGGACAAGCAGACCGGGGCCGTCGCCCCACATAAGATCTACGACCCCGCCAGGAGCGCCGTCAGCAATGTTCACATTGAAGCACCCGGAGAGCCGGACAAGCAGACTGGAGCCGCCGACCCACATAAGATCTAACGACCCCGCAACCAGCCCAAGTGGGCGAAGGGAAATAGCCACTTTGAGCAATCTTTTGCTGTGCCACACCGTGCCAAGTACCGCACTTCCAATTGTGCAAGAAACAAATATTTGCTTTGCGACCCTGAGAAACTCACGAAAATCTCTTGGATCAGGGAAGTGAACCCACGACCTCCCGAATTGGTCCACAGATGAAACTATCTAAGCCAACCCGCTCGGTATTATTATATACTAATCTCCGTAATAGGTAATCGATACCCTCCGAACTTAAGTAAAGCTTCTGCTAAAATGACCATGCTGACTTCATAGACAAAAGGTCGCGGGTTCAAACCCGGCGGAGGACATGTATTTTTTCGGGTGTAAAAATCCTTAGTATGGTTTTCTTCGGAAGGGAAGTAAAGCCGTTGGTCCCGTGTTGTAGATTTACGGCAGATAAAAGAACCTCGAGCCTGATAGAGAGGCCTCTGAGCAAAATTCAGCGGTCTTTCACACCCAATTTAGAATGGGACGCTGAGAACCATAGTAGTTAAAGAGCGTCCATAAATAACACTACATTTTTCTCCTGCTAAAACCCTACACTAGCTATTTTGTAGTTTTAAGAACTTTACATATAATAATACTTTATGTAAAATTAAATCAATTCTCACATCGACGATTAAAAAAATAATTAAAATTAAAATCTTAATGAAAGGGTAGTTTAAAGTAAACTATCAGTATTGTGAATTAATCATAGATTTTTTATTTTTTCCACTTAGTTCTTAAATAGTGCATAGGTAGAGAATATGTTACACTCCACCCAAAAATTCGACAGCGAGATTTCACCACAAATACACGTTTTCTGGTCCAATGTAATCACAAAAAAATTAGGAAACAGGCGCGCGCGCATATGTGTCGGTGTATCCGTGTGTCCGTGAACACGATAAGTCGAAAACAAAAAATCGGTAAGGTATCAAACGCAGTTTAGACGTTCCAAGGATGTGACATGAAGATTTTGAAAAAAAAAATACTGCAATCCTAAACTACCCTTTACATGGAAAACATTTAAAACATGTTGATTTTCTGAAAAATGGCTCTTGATTATAATAAATATATTTTCGCAAGCAAGACATAGCTATTACTGCAGCTGTAAACTGTCAGAATCACATGACATTTAAACAATGCATACATTTACTGATGCACTGTGTGCAGGTAATTCTCATCGTTAACTATGTATTGCATGCTTATTTTTATACTCAAAACTAAATGCATATTGTAAGGCAAACATTGCGTGTGACCCGTAAAGTACGCACAACAGAAAACAAGAATTTTATGAAATCAATCAGCACTTTTAAAAATGAAAAACAAATGGGAGCAGAGAAACTTACATACAAATTTTGCATTCTGGATGCAAGGCGACATAAACCTCTACTTTCCTTATCACCTACCTATAGGAGCAAGATGAAAGAAGGAATTCTATCCAAAACTTCAACAATGAAATTTCACCAGAAAGATACGTTCTGGGTCCCCCGGAACATTAAAAAAAAAAAAAGACAGAAAAATCAGTGTCTGTGCGAGCGCGCGTACATCTGTGTCTCTCTCTTTCTGTCTGTAAACGTCATTATTCGAAAACTAAAATTCTATTAAATACCTAACTTGGTACTTAAGTTTACCTGCTTCAAAGAATGCACCACAAAGATTTTTAAGAAAACCTCTCCTCCTCAAACTTACCTTGAAGAATTTTCGTAATTTTTTGGCTCTAATGAACTATGTCAAATATAATAAAGAGCATTTTCTGTGAATGATCTACGGCCTATAACGATTTTGATTAAAATTTCATGGCACACATACTCTGTATGTTGTATTTTCTGGGAACAACTTCTGAAGACCTCATCATTCTGAATGACTATTCATCCCCAAAATTCAAGATAGACTTTCAAGATTTTCATGTAAATTTCTTGGATATACGTAAATGTAATGAAAATCTTTAGTTATTTTTGAGAAAAATCAAAATTTTCGAACATTTTTCCATGTAAAGGGTAGTTTGGGTTAGGGGATTTTCTTGAAAATGTGTACGTCGCATCCTTGGGAGATACTAAACTTTGAGCTAAGCTGACTATAAACACACGCGCACACAGACAAATATACACACTAACTTTTCTAAAAATGCTTTTGTTTTCAATTTATTCAAGGAGCACAAAACGTTTATTTCCGGTGAATTCTCGGTGTTTTTGTTGCAATGCAATAGCTTCTCTATATATTATGTAGGTGCATAATACGCGTGCAGAAAGAAAACGTACAATTTTTCTAATGTTTGTCAGTTATAACATCTCTTCTTGTTTCTCGTACGAAGCAGTTACATGCCACCACTTGGTGTTAGATACTATTAAGGATCAGAGAGCAGCTATAGTACCCGATGTCTGGTATGAAAGTGAGGAAGAGGATGATATGAAATAACGGTGAAATGAATGAAAGGAAAGATGATAATGGAGCAGTCCGTGTAATGAATGGCGGGGAAAACCATAGAACCCGTAGAAAACATGCCCAGACTTTGCTTCCTATATCAAAATGCTGTACCCCGGGATCGAACCCAGGCCACCCACGCAAGAGTCGAGTGGTCTAACCACTTGGCCACGACGCAGCGGGGAAGTATAACTTTGAAACCCAAACCCTGTCTTAGGCACGAACAGGATAAAACTTCAATCTAAGTTTTCCTCCTGGGAACCAGGATTATTTCAAATAATTAAACTTCGTGGAAAACAGAAGGTAAGATTGTAAATAACGATATGTGTGTACGTTTTCAAATCTACTAATGCAGTAATATTGGGGAGCATCATCACACAATTTTTGGGAAATAATCGTTAAGGTTAACGACTTTTAGGTGACTCTCCGTATAAAAACTTTTATTTTGTAGTTATTGCAGCCAAATTGGAAACGAAAAATGTGCTATAAATGTTCATAACACTTAAAACTTTTTCGTTTAAAAGTTGTTTCATGTTAATAGGCGGCTGAAACGACGCTAATAAGTGCTTGGCAGCAAAAACACCACCATGTGCCCCTGCCAGTCACTCCAAGTAATAGCAATAAACAAACTTGAAACACTGCCACTTTGTTGTTTTGTGTAATTCTAGCTTCTTTAAGGGTGTTTTCCCTTTGATTTTTCAAACACTTCTTTTATCTCAGTTTACGCTTAAATTTGTAGTTATTCAACTACTAAACGTATGTAGCACCCCAAATATTTTAAAAGTATTACTTTCTCTAACACGTAAGTACAAAGTTCATAGTGAATAGAGAAGGTACTGTATCACATTAAACATTCCACACCAAGATTTCACCGGAAAGATATATTTTAGGCCCCTCTGAATCCCCCCCCCAAAAGCATTTTTGGAAAAAGGACATTGTCAGGGTGTATGTGCACAGTATAACTCAAAAACGAATTGCCAATTAAATATCAAGCTTGGTATTTAAGTTCTAAGGATACGACACGAATAGTTACCGACTATGCTTTATATTTTTCGAAAATTTTGATTTTCTCAAAAATGGCTCTAAGGGTTTTGATTAAAATACCATATACTTAATATATGTTTATGATAAACAAAATGCTTATCTGGAATTTTCTGGGAATAGCCTCTGAAGACCTCTTCATTCTGGATGTCTTTTGTATAACTAGTAAGCCATAAGAGAGACAAAAATTTACTCCCAAAACATGTAAAGCACACAATTTAAATCTGATAATTTTTTGTTATAGATTTAAGCTACTTAGAACTTTTCTCAAACGGGAAGGAGGTTTTCTTTTCGTCTGTTTTATTTACTTCTAGAAAGCGAAGACAACCAAATTTCAATTGCTGCATACAGTGATCGGCTTTTAAAAGATTTAACTATGGCTTGAACCTTTAGCCTCATAAAGAAGCAAGTGATAAGAACCATGTTGTTTATTTCGTTTAGCATGGTGTAGATATTGTGTACGAAACTTTTGTTTGCGAAGCAGCTAGAGAAGGCATGCGAATGAATACATGAGATTTTTTAAAATATATTCTTTAATGTCAAACATATTTACAAATTAAATGGATAAATTATGGTGATGTTACCAAAGCATAGGATTCCATATCCATATGTAATAAAAATCGAAATGTAGGAAGTTAATTAAGTTGATACAAAATTGTAACCCTAATAACGAATGAAAGGTATTGGAAAAAGCAAACACTTTACATATTATGCATTTACACACTTTCTACAGAAGAGAGAGTTTTTTATCCACGTTTCTAATTGCTGATACAGCTAATGGTAGCTATTAGTAAAAATGGTGGAACTTTGGATGGCCCATAAATACTGATCCCGTTGATAAACTTGCTCACCTGGGATAAAGGCTGGAAGCATGCGTCACACAATTAGCCTGTCATTATCGCACTAGGACCACAATGCACTGCGCAACATTTGTCATCATTATATTGGTGAAAGGGAAAGTACACGTGGCTAAAGCTTTTTGCCTGATTTGTAATGAATCATGTTGCCACCAATTTAACAAGAGAGAGATACGTACTCATTTGTATGTTTGCGCACTGAAGAGTTTATATCAACTCTAATGACTTCACTCCATGCTTTTAGCCTGCCTTCCCTCGTTCCAAACATTAAAAACAACAAGCTTATGATATTACCAAACGTCTCAACAAATACCGCTCTCAAAAATGTGTCACAGAAACAAAAATAATGTATGATGTTCGACCTGAAAACAGAGGAGCCGTGTTATTAAATGCATATTTGTATGCTTGTTGCCCTCATAATTTGAAATATGGAACATATGAGGTCAAAGCTTCCATCGCTCTCTGTGGTGCCAACTTGAACTACAGATATGAAGGAACCTTGAGAAGAACAAAAGAGGAAGCTGATTAGACCACGCGCCTCTCACCTCCATCCCCAGCGACCGTATGTGAGATTTGTGGTGGATAAAGCGGCGCTGGAGCGGGTTATCTCCGGGTTCTCCGGTTACCCTGCCATCGCATTCCTCTGGTGCTCCATCTTCATTCATGCATCATTAGTGTCAACTCCTGCGGTGCCATGCTAGTAAAAGCGGGTGATAAACACTATAAAAAAATTAACTTAAATCAGAAATTATGTGATTATACCAAATCGCGTTTCTGTAATGATTCCTCTGTAATTAGTTGATATTTTCACAATCTTTTCTTGTTAAGATTTAAGCAATTGCATTCACATAAATTTCTATACTTAGTTCCTTGTAAATAGAAGGAAGGAGTACGCTAGGCTAAAGCGATAGACAAATCCCTTAAAAGCTGGTCGCTATGTGTACCAATTGAGGTTCGGTTTGCTTTGCATGGTCCCGTTTGAGAAATGTTAGCTAGTTTAAAATTAATAACAATAACAAGGAATATCTAAAAAACGGTCAACTCTACAGAAAAATGTATATGACGTATATTATGTGCTTTAACGAGATCTACATATTTTGTGTGATAAGTTAGTAAAATCCGGCAAAACTCATCCAGAATAAACGGGCCTTCTGAAGCTATGCCCAGAAAATTTAAAATATAAATTTTATTTGTATTTAAATGTTTTTAATACACGACATTTTAAAATCATTTTTGAAAAAACATTTTTTTTCAAAAACTTTTCCATGTAAAGGGTAATTTGTGTGGAGGATTTTCTTGTAAACTTTCAGCTACATTTTTGAAAGATACTACATATACATACTAAGGTTTTGTAAAAATGTTTGTTTTTCAGACTCAGGGAAACTCAAACCATTTATTTCCGGTGAAATTTCAATATCGGATTTTTGGATGGAATACTTTCTCTTGCTACATTGTGTGTACTATACGTGCTATAGAGAATAATACTTTCTTAAGAAAGGAATATTAATAGCTATCCGGGGGAATTTTGCTAAGACGCTAATGCGCTGAGAAATGTTGCATCTAAAGTTTCCAATTGTGTATTGTACCGGTCAACAGCGTTGCGTAACACTCCAAAATGATTGAACCAAATATAGGTCTCGGTTTATGATGAAGCGGTGTAAAGCGAAATTAACGATAGTGCATTTTTCTGTTTATGTCCATCACCGCAGCTAAAACCTGGAGAATCAATGAACAGTGATATAAAACTTTTATTAATTCCATCTCCGGGAATTAGATAAATTATTCCAGGGTTGAACCGCACGATGCTGGTGCTAATGGACAGGATGTGTATTTCAAAAGGGGTTCCTTTACGTTTATGGGCATTAAGGATCGGTCGCTTTATAAAAATTTCAAGTTAAAAGCAGCTTTTCAGATTCCCGCATTTCAGCGGTCAAGTTAATGACCTTTATTACTTTACTCAGTAAACAGATTACAATGAAAAACAAATTTGTATAACATTTAGCCGTTTATTGTGTAATTCACCTTTTTGATCACATTAAATATTAACTAAAAAGACGTATAATACAAATGCGCCAGTTAAAAATTTGCTAGTGCCAAGCCGAAGTTAGAACACCGATTCTTGTGTTGACTTTTTCGGATATAGCAAAGTGTGTAACGATGTGTTAATGAACTACATGCGAGATTGTGCATGTGACTGATATAAGTAATTTGAGATCGGCGATGCATGGTCCCCGGATAAACATAACGTTTATGCTGATAAGTCGGTGTTAAAGCAAAGCAGGTTGAAAAAATGGCTTAGAATGTCTTTAAAACTGCTGCCCGAGTATAGAAATATCGATATTTAGCAGCTCCTTACTAGCGTTCCCAAGATTTAATGTCGCAAAAATCTGTAAAACCTTGACAGTGCGACACTGAGCATTCATTAACTAAGTTCTTGAGTTATGTAGCCTACTCTGGAGGCTTTTTTTTTTTTTTTTTTTCAACTGCTCTGATGGCTTAATGCGTAACACGGGAAGCTGATATCCCAAAGGTCATGAGTTCGATTCCTGTCATAGAGCAAGCATTTTTATTATTATTTTTTTCGTTCCAGACAAAGTGCCGCGATACGTGAACGAGACCCGAACTCGGAAACTATCTTTCACTTGAAAGCCAGTATCATAACCACTACGCTAGAGAGGTACGCTGTAATATGTCCCTTAGTTTTTTGTGTTATGCTCTCGAATGGTTGATAAATTAGCCTGTGGCGAACTGGCACTTCAGAAACTTATAGCCGTTACTTCGAAATTTCAATAAACAGACCACAAGTCTCCTATCTCAAATTACTTATTTAAGTAATCTACATATTCTGTGAAAACATTTCGCTATAGTCATTAACACTGTATATTAACACATAAGCTTCTTGAGGAATGAGGCATGCTTAGCAATTAGTCGAGAGATTTTTTTTTTAATTTTATCTTTTTCGTAATGGAGATGAAATTATCAAATCATTATTATATTCCTCCACAACAATAACACCATGATGTAAACTATTTATATGTGTGATTTAAAATTAGTCATTTTATTTCATTTTGAAGAAACACCAAATTAGTGCATATGCTACAACTGATACCTGTGTAACGAATATTCATACTCGGAGTTTTACATATTGAACGCGACTTTTTAAGCACTAGTTAGGCACAATTTTAAATTATATACTGATGTATTTATATTTGAATATAACTCTTAAAAGCATAATAAGCATTACATCTCGAAACAGAAATACAGGGTAATATTAACATGTTTCGACATTTTTCCCCTGCTAAAATCATTTTTAAAACTAAAAAATCTTCAATTTTGTTTTTTTCTACTTGTGGTTGGTAGAGTTATTCCTTTTCACCCAGAATTTTAACCGAAAATGCACAGTTTGAAGTCCCGGGAATCCAAAAAAAAAAAATCTACAAGGCCCGCAGCCGTGAGTGTATGTCTGTCAGTCTGCCAGCATAGCTCAGAAACAAAAGTAAAATTGAATATTATACTTAGTGTTGAACTTCCTCATGTTCTATGGTTTTAAATGAAATCCTCTCCATTTCAAAGTACCCTTTAAGGTCAAAATGTTCGCAACCTTTAATTTTATGAAACCTGGCTTTAAATATCTTAATTAAAATACTTTAACATTTAAGATATTTGCATTTTCAATGAAATGGATACATTAACTATCTGAGAATAGCCTATGGATCCTATTTATTGTGAATGACTTTTGTAAAATTGGTAAATAAGTTATAGCCAAAATTTTGTACACAAATGCCGATCTCACAATTAATGCCAAATAAATTTCTATATGATAACCAAGTGGAAATATTCTTTGTTATTGGTTTGAATTTTCAAATACTTATACTTTTCTCAAGAAGTTCTTTACTTTTCCGATCATGAATGTACATTAAACATAATTTATAGGAAACGTATTACATTCCTACCCATAACGAATTACATCGCACCGGAAATACATGTTTCGAGGACATCTGAACCCAAAAATAGTATTTTTAGAAAAAAATGTGTGTGTTTGTGCGTGTGTATGTGTGTGTATGTGTGAAGAGCATAACTCAAAAACGAAGAATCAGTTTAATAACAAACTTAATATTAAAGTTAAATATCTTCCAAAGCTGCAAAAGGAGGATTTTCAATAAATTCCCTTAAACCCAACAATACTTGACTTCAACATTGTTGGAAAATTTCGTTTTTCTCAAAAATACGTAGCTCTAACGATTTTTATTAAAATGTATACAGTAAATATATTTACATGGCAAATAAAATGTATATATTGAATTTTCTTAAGTAGCGCTCTTCATTCTGGAAGACTTTTCTATTAGCGGAAAACCTATACAAAATCTTACATCACAAAAATATGTATCTCTCCAAACACAGAATTAATGTAATAAACATTTTTGTGCATGTTTGCGGAGTTAGCACTTTCCGAAATATTTCTTGTTACCTATTGGCTTTAAAATGTCCAATACTTACGACTTCTTCCAAATGGTAAGCCATTATTCAGTCCTATCGCGTTGGTCATGCAAGAAGAACAGAATAGCAAATTGCATCTCATAGAGACCAGATTTTAAAAGATTTGATTATCACTTTAGTCTTGTGTATCCCTTGTTTCCCGTCTACTAAAAGGAACTAAATGAATAATAAAAAAAAAGAATATATTTACTAATAGTTTGTCTTGAGTGATCTTAGTAGAGAGAACAATAAGCTATTGTAGAAATAGTTTGTTGCAGAATGGTAGAGAAAGCCATGTGAATGGAATACATCAGAGTTTTTTACTCGCTATGTCCTGCAAAGCGAATGTAATTTCAAAACAATGGCGTAGCAATCCGGTCTAAAAAACATTTGACTATCGTTTAAACCTAATAATTTCCCCGCATTCCCTTGTGTCTACAAGGAAGTGTGCATTAAAACCTTTCTGCAAACGTTTATCTGTATTGACTTGAAGCAGATAGAAGAACAAACTTTTAAAATGACAGCATGTTGTAGAATGGGCAGAGAAAATTCTGTGGATTTAAGACATCAGTTTGTATGTTTGAACATGACTCCTACAAGCACAGTATAGCAACTGTAGATAGCAACATGTGTGTAAATGATGAGCATGTTCTCAGGATTAACGTTCGTTCATGTTTTCCCTCCCTCCCATCCATTGTAAAGAATGAAAAGTAGATACTACTTCTTTTTACTTTCTCTACACGTACTATGTACATAGATAAGGTATTATATTGCACCCAAAAATTCAATGCAGAGATTTCACCGGAAATACATGTTTTGTGACCCCTTGAATCCAAATTGAGCATTTTAGATAAATGTCCGTGTGTGTAGTGTGTGTGTAGTGTGTGTGTGTGTGTGTGTGTGTGTGTGTGTGTGTAGGCAGCATAGCTCAAATACGAAAAGTCCGTTAAAAAAATAGGTATTTAGGTTTGGTATGCGACACGAAGACACCCAACTACCCTTTACATGGAACTTTTTTCGAAAATTTAAATTTTCTCAAAGATGGCTCTAACGGTTTTGATCAAAATATCGTATATTAAAGATATTTACCTGTCAAATGAAATATAAATCTTGAATCTTCTGGGAATAGCCTCTGGAGACTGCTTTATTCTGGATGAATTTTACGGAATTTTTCATAACTGCTAAACCCTAAGAAATTGTCAAAAACTTACCACACAAAAAATGTAGAGGACGTTAAAACACACAATTTATGTTATGTACATTTTTTTTCGTGGAGTTGACCGTTTTTTGTTTTGTTTTTTTTTTTTATAGATATTCCTTTCCTTGTTATCAGTTTCAGCTTTGAAAAACTTAGGAATTTGTCAATTCCTGTCCATGCAAACAAACAAACTTTAGTCACATATCAACCAGCTTTTGACTATCACTTTAATCTATGATACTCCTTTTTTTTTTTTTTTTTTTTTTTTTTTGTCCATGGAGCTTAAAGTTAATCGACATTCGTCTTCTCGGGATAAGGGAAAACCCCGAAAAAGACCTTACCCGGGTAACTCACCCTAAGCGAGATTCGAACTCACGACCGTTTGAACGTGAGGCAGACATGCTACCACCACGCTACCCAGGCGGGCTGGTACTCCTTTATTTCGCTTCTACTTACAAGGAAGCAAGTAATAGGACTGTTTCAGCTATTGTTTTCTCAATTAGCATGAAGCTTTTTAACAATAATTTGTTGTAGACAAATAGAGAAAGTCATGTGAATGAAACACATCAAATTTTTTATATTTTGAGCCCACATCTTCGGATTCACACACTTATGAAATTTAATGGGTTAATATTAAAAAGCGTAATAAGAGAGGAGAAATGTAAGGAATTTTTGAGAACCTAAAATTCGAAATTACTTTATAATAAAAGTTAAAACTTTTTTTTTGTACCGATAGTGTCGCTGTCTTTTAACGTATACAGTTTTCCCTGTATATGTTAAAAGGCCAAAAAAATAGTTTTAATACCATAACGAAGTAGATGTTCAACTTACCATTCTCACAATATTTGATTTTCTATTTTTCAAATAAGGTACCTACTCGTAATTCATCAGCGAGAAAAATGTTAAAGAAGCTTTAGAAATCACTTCCTTAATATGTTGCAATGTACATTACAGAATATGAGCGGCAAACACTCGCTTACCCACAACACAAATTTAAAATAGATATTGCGTTTTGGTATTAGGATTTTATCTTCCAAATGCGTATTGATTGTTTGCAATTAGCGCGTGTAGGGTTACTATTTGTCCAAGAAATAGAATAGGCTGTTAATCATATTTACATGACAAATAAAATGTATATACTGATTTTTTTTTTTGGGGGGGGGAATGACCTCTGAAGAACTGTTCATTCTGTATAACTTTTGCATATCTGGGAAATCACAAGAGATAGACAAAATCTTACTATACAAAAGATGTACACCTTCTCAAAATATACAATTAATATGCTTTAATATTTTTTTACAGCTAACTTTTCCAAGATGTTCCTTATTATATAAGAAACTGAGTGGGATGGTGCAGGCGGTTAGGTCTGTACCCACTATATGGGAAGTTGCGGGTTCAATTCCTATGGTTAAGTTACCTCACCCATGGGTTTTTCAAGGATGTTACCGGGTTATCAGGCGAATGCTGGATAGTTTTCTTTCATCTCCCGGATTTCCTTTCCTTAGTCTCTTTCAGGGTTGGAAGTGTCAGCAATGGTGGTCGGTGCGGCGTAGCAGGGGAAAAATATGCTGCTAATGACTTTCTTTCTCTGTCCCCCGCCTTCGGCTGATTGCTGGAATGAGGATCGCTGGCGAGGGCGTTGTTCCCTGTGTAAGGCGGCCTCCCCGGTCTACCTGTCGGGGTGCCTCAATCTGGAAACTGTAGGAATTTTTCTATTGCTGTCCCTCGCTCCTGGTTCCGGCCACCCAGTGTAACCTCTCACTTCATCCCTTCTCCTGCATTTTTTCGGTGTCGATTCCGCTCCTTCCGTATCCTATTCCTATTTCTATGCTTAAGAAGGTCAGAAAAATGTACCTGTTTTGTTTGCATTGTGCTCTGGGTTTTGTGTGTCTCTCAATTGTACAATTCTCAAAAATGCCGTCCCAGTCTCATAAATCACCAAATTCATGGGCACATGCACCTTAAACTACATAGTAACCTTTAAAAAGTATTGTTTCAGGCAGTA
This sequence comes from Hymenopus coronatus, assembly GCA_030762935.1. Lineage (NCBI taxonomy): Eukaryota > Metazoa > Arthropoda > Insecta > Mantodea > Hymenopodidae > Hymenopus > Hymenopus coronatus. The sequence goes on along the minus strand of CM060888.1, from coordinate 140,349,326 downwards.
ATAGAGAAAATAGCAATAAAATATGCGTTATCCAACACACTAGAGAATATTAAATTACTTCAGTAGGGTTGAAAATGAAATTGAGGTTCATCTGTGGACGTTGTTTAACTGCTATGATTCTCAGTGTCATTTCTATATGCGCCTGAAAGATCTAGTGATTTTGCTAAGAGAGTTGTTTATCAGGCTCTTCTATGTGCAGTAAAAAATACGACATGAGACCACCGACTTTAATTTTCTTCCTTCCCCCGCTGTGTTTCAACCAGTAATCATGATTGTCTTGGTGGGTTTGATATTTAATGTTCTGTAAGTTTTAAAATTATTTATTACGTCCTAATACCTCAAATACCAATAATTTGCCTTATAATGTGAGGTCTACTCAGTATTGATGAAATATGTATTCATGGGAAGAAAACTTGGGTTTTAATAAGATAATGTTAAGATTAATTGTTAAAATGAAGTAGTTACTGTATGTTTAAAGCATGTTATGAAGGCAATATTTATCAATAAATATCAAAGTTATGTTAAGGAGCAGATGTTTACTCTCTATTTAACCTCGAATTTGAAGCTCTTTCCTTTCTGGATAACATTTTTGTTAAGTTGGAACATTTCTCAAACGAGAGGTAACAACAAGATGCCACAGAATATATGGAAGTAAGCTCCGAAGCTTTGCTGACGACACTTTAAGTGTTCTCAAGCCAGGTATGTACATGGTACACTCGTTTCGAAGATAATGCACATTGAAGGTTGCAGTCAATCCATATACTTGCTGGCTAGAAGCCCGAGAACACTTACAAAAAAGATTACAACAGTTGATGTAACTTAAGTCTATGAAATGTCACATGTCTACACGCTGTAACAGTAACCAGCACAGTTACAACCACTCCTACAAAAGAACGCTATGTCATTATAAGAAACATGTATCAAATAGTTGTTAAATAAAAGTAATTGTAGAATTGCTTTCAATTCACCAAATAAGGTATTTCTGTAGTAAGGAAGTGCCGCTGAGAGATTATCAATAAGACTAGGTTAGTAGTTGCTATGCTGCTTCCTTTTTTTCACGTTTTTCTAGGGTTTACCCTCCAAGGGGTAAAACGATAATATAATTTGTACAACTGAAAGTTTACTATACATTTATTTAGTCATTATTTCTGCAGTAGCTAAGATTTTGACATTTAAAACCAACAGACTTCTTTCATTTTCCTGTGTAACATTTAGACTTATAAATCTTCTTCTCCCTCACCTGGAATACTTACAAGTTAATGCTAGGGATCAGACTCCTGTTGAAAAATATGATCAGATAAGAGAATCCAGGGACAGAGGATCAACTATTAACGTGAGAAACTAGATGATATGAAGAGTAGGTGAAAGAATAATAGAGACGGTTATTATAGAGCAATTGGTAGAATGAATGGCGAAGGAAACAAGAGGTTCTGCAGAAAACCCGTCCAAGTCGCTTCGTCCACCACAGATCCCAAATACGATTCCTTGGGATAGAACTCGAGCTGGCAGTGGTCTAGTCTCTCTGACATGGACCCCCCCCCTCAACCTTAGACTTAGAAATAAAACAAAATATTTTGGAATACAACATTTTGGTAATGCTGCTTTGTTATCATAACAGCTTGTAGATTTTACAGAGAATATTTATAACAATATTTCGTTGCCCATTTTGAAATTTTCATATAGATATTATATCATAATAGAAGAACACATTAACAATCCCAGGGCAAGTATAGTGATGATGTAGAGTGAAATTTATTTTGTAGAACTTAACATCACAGGAAATAGGCCTTAAAGAACTCAAAACATTGTGAATGAACTACAGACTAAATGTGTTTTGATGCAGAACATGAACATCATCGCATTTCATCAGCAGATTCAACTTATAGTTCATAGTAAGTAGCATCGCAGTTTTTCTCTAATAGAAAGCTGAGAGTAAACCAACTACCCACTTATGTAATGGAGGAAGTGTGTATAGATTACGTGCTAGAGCCGCAATCGGCTAATAGCACACAGTTCTACCAGACTGTACTCAACACACGCAAATGACCGAGGGGAGACAAAAATCTGCACTGTTTTGGGATCTTCTTGCTAGCTACGTGAGAACAATACAAAGTACCCCCTTGGCAACTTTATAACATGGACCGAGAGGGCTTAAAAGGGGCTAAACCCTAAGGTATGAAACCCCAGCTTGTAGGACGATGAGGAATATCCAAACTGTGACAGTAATTTTCTGTCTTGTTGCAGTGTCATTGCCAAGTAATTGTGGAGTAGAAGCAACACAAAAGAGTTTAAACCACACGATGGTTTCGCATTTTTACAGTCTACTAGCAGGAGAAGTATTTGTATTCAACCTAAAAATTCGATGTTTCACTGAAATGTGTTTTGAGAGCCCTGTATTAAAAAAAAAAAAAGAAATTTTACTTTCTCTACATAGCATATGATACATAGGTAGAGAAGGAATTGCACTCCACTAAACAGGTTTATACCGAGATTTCCCCAGAAATAGACCTTTTAGGGTCCACTATAACAAAAAAAGTATTTTTTGAAAAGGGTCCGTGTGTGTGTGTGTGTGTGTGTGTGTGTGTGTGTGTGTGTGTGTGTGTGTGTGTGTGTGTAATGGAGAAACGAAAAGTTAGGTTATGTTAGATTTACAATCTAAGAAAGATTGGTTGATGAGGGGTGAATTGGGAAAAACCAAACAAAGGCCCTTCCTTCCTCAAAAAAAAAAAAAATCGCCCAAAATTCAAACTTTTAAAAACAGTGGTTTCATTGACAATACTTTTAGTTTATTTTTATTCTCATACATTCAATTTTTTTTTTTCATAAAAACCGTGAAAACATATTCCCCTCACTTCACAAGCTATCACCTACATAAAGGATATAATATGACTCTTAAAGGACTGAAACATACTGAAGCACAGTTCAGAAATGATCATAAAGGATCTAAACTATGGAGAAATATGTCAAAACTGTAAAATACTGCATAAGCTATAAAAGCGACCACGTCATCCTGGAACATATGAAAATGTTATAAAACATAGCAAATAGTGAAAAACGCCAGAAACACTGGAACAATGACATCAATTACTACAAAAATGCAGAAATTGTTGTAGAAACGACATAAATACTGTAAAATGTTAAAAATCACCATCAAACGTAAGAAAAGGGGTCTACACGGTCGCTTGAAAAGGACATTGCCTTAAATACTTTTAAAGTGCTCCTAAACGTACAAAAATGTGTTAATATACCTTCGTCGCTGTCATAAAGTTCTTAAAAGCTTGCAAAAATAAATTCAAGGTGGGTTAAAATACCTATTGCCTGTGGGTTTAGCACTACTCTATAGTTCTGAATACCTTAAAAGTCATAAATGATTGTAAGGAGGCATAAGGTACTGTAAAACAATACAAAATTCTGCAATATATTCTCGAAATATAGTAAAATGCCTATAAAAGTAATAAATCATTATAAAACTCTGCCAAATACTGTAAAATATTAGCATAACGCCTAAAAAGGGCAAAAATTGTTGTTTTAAATTCCCATATACCAACAAAACTGTTCGAGATGTATGGGAAAGATCTAAAATGTCTAATCAATGCCCTGAATCTAGCTGTTTTACAGTCCTAAACAACCTCCCCAAATGGCTGGCATGACTAATAATATCCTAAACAACACTGACAAGATAAAAATCACCTTTAAAATCCAGAAACATGTTTGTGAAAGCTGAAAAATAGTCTAAAAATGTACAAAAATACCTATAAACATGTCAAAAGGCATTATAAAACACTGCAAAATATGGTAAAATATGAGCAAAACGTCTGAAAAAGTCTAGAATACCCTTTTGGAGCTCTAAATACCCACAAAATGGCGTGAAATCAGTTGAAAAAAGCTCAAAATGTCTGATGAAAACATCACAACTACTTGTCCTAGACTCCTAAACATCTTACAAATCCCTAAAACTACATGAGAAAACATTACAATTGCTGAAAAATAGTCCTAAAAAATGTATTAAAATGCTTATAAAAGCGTCAAAAGCAATAGAAAATACCATAAATGTTACCAAAAACATCTTAAGAAGCCTAAAATACTAGCTTCATAGCGCTAAATACCCATAAAATGGCATGAAATCAGTTGAAAAGAGCTACAAAAAGGCTCGTGAGTACCCTGAAACTACATGTCCTGGAGTCCTAAACATCCTCCAAATGCCATGTAATGTCATTAAAAGCATTCGAAACAGCTGATCTAGCATTCAAAAATCCTAGAACGGACTCATAAATATTCTGTACACACAAAAAACAGAGCAAACCATTGCAAAATACAATATCCCACGATCCAAAAAGCGTTAAACATGCCAAAAACTTTAGCAAAAACCGTAAAAATAACTGTAAAACAATGCAAACGAGGATAACAAGAATCATAAACGACTGAAAAAATACATCTAATACTCCTTCCCCTCCTTGAATTCCCCCTCTCTCCCATGTATACGCATTAGCCCTACCTTTACTTTCTCGCTAGGGTCTCCCTTCTGCTTGAATTCCCTCTCTCACATGTATACGCATTAGCCCTCTACTTACTCTCTCGCTAGGGTCTCCCTCCTCCTTGAATTACCCCTCTCTCCCAGGAATACGCATTAGCTCTAACCTTACTCTCTCGCTAGAGTCTCCCTTCTGCTTGAATTCCTCCTCTCTCCCATGTATACACATTAGCCCTAGCCTTACTCTCTCGCTAGAGTCTCCCTCCTGCTTGAATTCCTCCTCTCTCCCATGTATACACATTAGCCCTAGCCTTATTCTCTCGCTGGGGTCTCCCTCCTGCTTGAATTCCTCCTCTCTCCCATGTATACACATTGGCCCTAGCCTTATTCTCTCGTTAGGGTCTCCCTCCTGCTTGAATTCCCCCTCTCTCCCATGTATACACATTAGCCCTAGCCTTACTCTCTCGTTAGGGTCTCCCTCCTCCTTGAATTCCCCCTCTCTCCCATGTATACACATTATCCCTAAACTTACTCTCTCGCTAGGGTCTCCCTCCTTCTTGAATTCCCCCTCTCTCCCATGTATACACATTAGCCCTAGCCTTACTCTCTCGTTAGGGTCTCCCTCCTGCTTGAATTCCCCCTCTCTCCCATGTATACACATTATCCCTAAACTTACTCTCCCGCTAGGATCTCCCTCCTCCTTGAATTCCTCCTCTCTGCCTTGTATACACATTAGCCCTAGCCTTACTCTCTCGCTAGGATCTCCCTCCTCCTTGAATTCCCCCTCTCTCCCATGTATACGCATTAGCCCTAGCCTTATTCTCTCGTTAGGGTCTCCCTCCTGCTTGAATTCCTCCTCTCTCCCATGTATACGCATTAGCTCTAGACTTACTCTCTCGCTAGGGTCTCCCCACTCCTTGAATTCCCCCTCTCTTCCATGTATACATATTAGCCCTAGACTTACTCTCTCGCTAGGGTCTCCCTCCTCCTTGAATTCCCCCTCTCTCCCATGTATACACATTAGCCCTAAACTTACTCTCTCGCTAGGATCTCCCTCCTCCTTGAATTCCCCTTCTCTCCCATGTATACACATTAGCCCTAAACTTACTCTCTCGCTAGGGTCTCCCTCCTGCTTGAATTCCCCCTCTCTCCCATGTATACACATTAGCCCTAGCCTTACTCTCTCGTTAGGGTTTCCCTCCATCTTGGATTCCTCCTCTCTCCCATGTATACACATTAGCCCTAGCCTTACTCTCTCGCTGGGGTCTCCCTCCTGCTTGGATTCCTCCTCTCTCCCATGTATACACATTAGCCCTAGCCTTACTCTCTCGTTAGGGTTTCCCTCCATCTTGAATTCCCCCTCTCTCCCATGTATACACATTAGCCCTAGCCTTACTCTCTCGTTAGAGTCTCCCTCCTGCTTGAATTCCTCCTCTCTCCCATGTATACACATTAGCCCTAGCCTTACTCTCTCGTTAGGGTCTCCCTCCTCCTTGAATTCCCCCTCTCTCCCATGTATACACATTAGCCCTAGCCTTACTCTCTCGCTGGGGTCTCCCTCCTGCTTGAATTCCTCCTCTCTCCCATGTATACACATTAGCCCTAGCCCAACTCTCTACTAGATTGACTACTCGCTATAACTCAAAACCGAAAAGTCGGTAAAATACCAAACTTGGTTTTTAAGTTCAGAATCTTCCAAGGAGCGGGCAAGAAGGTTTTGAGGAAAATCCTCCATCCCCAAATTATCCTTTACATGGAAGAAATTAAGAACGTTTTGATTTTATCAAACATTTGACTACAGTTTTGACTAGAATACCGTATATTAAAGATGTTTACATGACAAATAAAATATATATATCTTGAATTTTCTGGGAATAGTCTCTCAAGGCCTCTTTATTCTTTAATGAATTTTGCAGAACTTTGCATAACTGGTAAACCGTAAGATATAGACAAAAACTTAAAGCAAAAAAAAAAAAATTATGTCACATACATATTTTCGTGGAGTTAATCGTTTTTAAAATAATCCTTGTTATTGCTTTCAGTTATAAAATACTTAGAAACGTTTCTCATTTGAGAATTTGTCCACTCCTGGCAATGCAAAGAAACGGATTTCAACGACATGGCAACCAGCTTTTAAAGGATTTGACTATCGCTTAGGGTAGTGTACTCCCGTATTTCCGTTCTACTTACAAGAAAGGAACTATAATACCATTTCTGCTAATTTTTATCATGATTAGCACGAAGTAAATGGAAACTTAAGCTTTTGAATTATAATTTGTTACGCAGATGTGAATGGAACACATATGATTTTTAGAAAATGGTCCTGTGTGTATGTGTGTGTGTTTTATGTGTATGTGTCTATTACAGCATAACTGAAAAACGAAAAGTCGGTTCAACACCATACTTGATACTTAAATTCAGCACTTCCAAGGATGCGACACGAAGATATAAACGAAAATCTGCATACCCCAAACTACCCTTTATATGGAACAAAATGGCTAATGGATTATAGTAAAATAACATATGTTTATGATTTTTCATGACAAAATATGTACATGTAGGATATTCTAGGTATAGCATTTGAAGTCCTCTTCATTCTGGATGACCGTAGGAGATGGACAGAAAAAATTAGATTTTCTAAAAGCACACAATTTATGCCATATACTTCTTTTATAACTATCATCGAGGTATTCCTTTTTATGGGTTTCAACTTTAAAATGTGTATACTTGTCTCAAATAGGATATTGTTCTTGTTCCTGGTCAAGAAAAGAAAATGGACTTTTAAGGCCATCACATAGCTACTAACACTTAAAATATTTGACAATCACTTTAGCCTAGTGTTATTCCCTTATTCCTTGCAACTACAAGGAAATATGTAAGAAAATTATTTCTGTTTATTTCTGTTTATTTTCATCCCAATTAGCACAATTAGATAAAAGAATAAGCGTTTGTAAGAATAATTTGTTTCCTAACAGTTGCAGAAAGTCATCTGTATGGAACACATCCACTTTTTAATTCTTGCAGCGAAAAACATCCCTGCAAAATCAATTTTATGCAATTCTAGCATTAAATGCCTTATTATGACGACATCAATCGCGTGAAATTAGCCTATTTCTGGTACCAGTGCCAGAAAATGAATGACGTAATTACCATGACAAGACAGCAGTGCCGTCATCACCGCCACAACCCCTCGTGGTGTTTGGGGAGCACTGGACGATGAATATGAACCATACTCTTTATCACCTCAAAAACAAATTTAGCACTCCAGTGTGCCTGAAGAAAACCTGAAATCAGCAGCGATATTCAAACTCAAGAATTACCTTTTAATGTATTTTAAAACCAAAACCAACAATAATATACATTGACTTTTCTGGAATTATTAGTATCCTTCATTCCTAATGTCAAGCGGAATACAGTTCATATTTTCAATAGCTTAATCATTACCTTCCATTTGTGGAAAAGTGTTGAAACATATGAAACATGCTTAGCAACCATATTGTATCATACATTTGTGATCTCTGATACATTACAAGTTTTAATTTGGCAAACATATTAATTATTTTTAGTATTTTAATGCTAAAATTGTATAAAACGTTATATATAATATCTGTATAATCTCATTGTAACACTCGTAGTAATTTTCGCTTTCGCTAAACATATTCTCGAGTTAGAATCAATCAGTTACATAAATAGCTGTTATTGCTTACTCCTAAAACTATCCAAATCTCAAATATTATAGTAGCATTTACTTAATCTCCCGCTCTTTCTCTACGCTCGTGCTTCATTCCAGTATTCCTGCAGACAAAACATGTCGGCGTTCCTCAGATGTAAACCGTGGGTTTTCCTCTGGAGCTTTGCCACAGTTCCAAATACTAACCGCGTTAAGCTTCCATGAGGCATTCTCTGATTGAATTCAAAAAAGTTTACCAACGAACATGCTTTACCAGAGTCAGAACATGCATAAAAAGTGGCATAATTCCCCAGTTCGGAATTCTTTTTTCGGCGTAAGATTTCCTCCTCCAGCGGGTATTAGTTCTCTATGATACTGGTCAGAAAAAAGTACACAGGCTCACAAAAACGTACCGATCTACGTTATTGTAATGAATGTGAAATGAAGGGGTGGTTCAGATACTGCCCCTATGAAAGAGTTTAGCTACAATTGGCACATAAAGAAAGTCTGAACTAGTACAGCATAATTGAAGTTTGAATAATTATATGAATGCGTTGTTAATTTAACAACCACGACTTTTATATTAGTGCTCTCAACCACGTAATTAGAATGTAGGTTATGTTTATTCCACCATCGAAAGAAAATAAGAAAACTGACATTAAGGTAGTGTAGCATGATAATACAAGGATGGACTACGGTCAAAATTGGTCACAACGTGACAACAATAACAAATATAGATTTTTAGCGCTATAAAATAATGCATGTGCTTCAATAATGTGCCCTTTGATTTGGTCTAACGCCACTGTAAATCACTTGAGAATGTAGTTATTATTCCTAAAAACAAATCTCTAAGTAAGCGCTAATATTTTAAAATATTATCTTTTTCCTACAGCTGTTTTGGAAAGTATTGAATTATGAATTTGACGGCTTCAGAATGCTATCCCGTGGTTAATTTTAAAGAAACTGTTTGACAGATCTCCAAACCTTATTTTCTCGGTTAATTTTTGCAAATCCTTTAGTATTATAAGTAGTATACAAAAAAAATATATTGAGAAAAGTATTAGTACAATAAAGCTAAATTTTGATACGTTTCTTTGTCTGTTTATATAAAATAAGTGCAAAAATTATAAGACACTACAAAGAAAGCTTTAAGAGTTTTGATTTTTCACGCATGCCTCTCCGCGCATTGGAAAATGAAATTCTTAATTTTCATATTTATTATTTTATTTTTGCACTACTACAGGAAGCTTAAGCCTTAACGATACTCCACTAGAGTGAACATGGAGTATTGTTATGCTTCGGGCTGTTACTCTGCAAATCCAGTGACTAGAATAATTAATGCTCAAGTATCAGAAGAGATCACCCTGGAGGAGGGTGTAACAATTTCGCATCGACTGGCTTTAAAGAAGTGAATGTAGGCTTAGCTGAAACGTTGATGCCTAGTAGAGGTGAAAGTTGGAGCGTTTCATCCACCTCAGTACTTCAGAAGCCAGAGAAAGTGTCACCCTCATATCGACGCAAATGCTTTTAGTAGAAGTAGTTTACATTTCCTTCATTCTTCTTTTCAATTTATCTACTACGTATAGTAAATAGGGGAAGTATTGTATTCCATCCTAAAATTCAATAACAAGATTTCACCTGAAATACACATTTTAAGATTCCCTGAATTAAAAAATGTAATATAAAATTCCCGCGTTGTGTCGGTCACTGAACATCACAAATATAAAGTAAAAAGCTCCTTAAATATCAAACTAGATATTAAAGTCATCACCTTCCCATGCAGTATTTTCCTTTCTCTACTATGTACATGGTATGTAGGTGGAGAAGCTAATACACTCCACCCAAAAATTCGATACCAAGATTTTACCGGAAACACATGCTTGATGTCCCCTGCATCCAAAAGAAAAAGCTTTTTTTAGAAAAATGTACACATGTGTGTGCGTGTATGTGTGTCCATGTGTCTGTGAATAATTGATAATCGAAAAGTTGGTAAAATACCAAACTTCGTATTCGTGTTTAGCATCATACAAGGGTGCGACACGAAGATTTTAAGGAAAACCCTCATTCCCAATACTGTTTACATGGAAAAATGTTCGAACATTTTGATGTTCTCAAAAAGGGCTCTAACGATTTGGATTAAAATATCATATAAAGATAGTTACATGACAAATAAAATGTATATTTTTAATTTTATGGGAATTGCCTCTGAGAGCTCTTCATTCTGGATGCATTTTGCTGAACTTTGCACAACTGCTAAATTGCAAGAGATAGACTTAAACCTACTGCACAAAATTTCAGATCTCGTTACATTAGATACATTTTTCGTGGAGTTGACCATTTTGAGATATTCCTCGGTATTGGTTTCAGTTCTAAAATACTTAAACATTTTTTGACACGGGAACTTTTCAACTCCTAGCAGTGTAAAGATTTCAACCACATAGCAACAAGCTATTAAAAGATTTGACCATCGCTTTAGTCTATGAATTCCCTTTTTACTTTCTCAACACGTACTATGTACATAGTGTATAGAGAAGGTATTGCACTCCAAAAAAAAATTTGATACCGAGATTTCACCGAAAATATATGTTTTAGGGTCCCCTGTATCCAAAAAAAGTATTTTCAGAAAAAGGTCCGTGTCTATGTGTGTGTGTCTGGTGTGTGTGTCCGTGTGTCCGTGTGTCCGTGTTTCAGTGAACACGATAACTCAAAAACGAAAAGTCAGTAAAATACCAAACTTTGTATTTAAATTTAGTATCTTCTAAGCATGCGACACTCCCCCCACTCCAAACTACCCTTTACATGGAACTTCTTTCGAAATTTTTGATTTTCTAAAAAATGGTTCTAATGAGTTTGATTAAGATATCGTTTATTATAGATATTTACCTGACAAATAAAATGTATATTTTGAATTTTCTGGGAATAGCCTCTGAAGACTACTTTATTCTGGGTGAATTTTACAGAAGTTTGCATAACTGCTAAACCGTAAGAAATGGACAAAAATTTAGCACACAAAAATGTAGAGCACATTAAAACACAGAATTCATGTGTATACATTTTTTTTGTGGAGTTGATCGTTTTTTAGATGTTCCTTGTTTTTGGTTTCAGCTTTGAAAAACTTTAGTTTTCTCACACAGGACTTTGTGAACTCCTGGCCATACAAACAAAGGAACTTCAGTCACATAGCAACCAATCATCACTTTAACCTATGGTACTTCCTTATTTCGCTTTTACTTACAAGAAAACAAGCAATAAGTCTATTTCTGCTTTTTTTTTCGATTAGCAGGAAGTAAATAGAACAAAAGGTTTTTAACAATAATTTGTTGCACAGATGTAGAGGAAATCATGTGAATGGAACACATCATATTTTTTCCCTTCTACTTACAAGAAAGCAGATAAGTAAGTAATAGGAACATTTTTGCTAATATGTATCTCAATTAGCATGGTGTAATACATAGAAGAATAAGCGTTTAACAATAAATTTGTTAAAGGGATTTCGTACAAACTTAATGCAATAAATTATTATGCGCCCTACAATAAAAGAATTTCTCTTTCTTCAATTAAAATACATACATTTTTCGAAATTTCTTATTTTCTCAAAAATGGATCGCAATTTTGATTAAATTATCATATGTTAAAGATGCTTTCATGAGAAATAAAATGTAAGTCTTGTATTTTCTGGAACAGCGTCTGAAATCCTCCTTAATTCTTGCATAACCGGTAAACCGTCAGAGATGGCCAAAGTCTTATTACACAAAAACTAGACCTGCTTAAAAGACATCGTTTATATATCAATTGCATTTGTTGTAGAGTTGGCTGTTTCCGAAATATTCCTTTATTGGTTAAAATTTGCCAACATTTGTACTTTTATCAAACGGGAATAGTGATTCACCTTTTGTATCCTTGTGATCTTATATTACAATGAAATTTTGATGGTGGAAATAAATGCTAAGACTTATTAAAAGTCATTATTTAAATCATAAAGGGATTAAAAAGTATATATCTGATACATCTTAACATTGTAATAAACCGAAATGAATTAAAATAATAACTTCCTCCCTTGTATCTATAAGGAAATATGTAATAAAATTTCTGCTAATGTTTAGTATGCAGTAGATAGAAGCATAAGCTTTTGTAAGAATAGTTAGTTTCTTGTAGAGCACGTAGGGAAATGTAACACATCAAATGTTTATTTTCTGTGGCCCGTGTGTATAATTTACATAATGGATAGAGAGGGAATTGTATAAAATTCGATACGAGATTTTATTGGAAATACATGTTTTGAGACGCCCTGAAACAAAACAAAAGTATTTTTAGAAGCATGTGTGTGTGTGTGTGTGTGTGTGTGTGTGTCTGTGGGCAGCATAGCTCAAAAACGAAAAGTCAGTTAAATACCAAACTTGGCATTTAAGTTTAACCTTCTAAGGAAGCAACGCAAAGATGTTCAAGAAACCCCTGCCACCCCCAACTACCTATTCCATGGAATATTTTTCGAAAATTTTGCTTTTATCAAAAATGGCTCTAACGGTTTTTACAAAAATGTCATATGTTTAAGATATTTTCATGACAAACGAAATGTATTTCTTGAATTATCTGGGAATAGACTCTGAAGACCACTCCACTCGGAAGGCGATAAACCGTAAAAGATTAGACAAAAACGTACCGCACAAAAATTGTAGATCCTTTTAGAACACACAATTTATGTCATATATATTTTTTGTAGAATTTAACATTTTCGAGATATTCCGAAATTTTTAAGAACATAAACTTTTCTCAAACAGGCCTCTCTTTTGTTTACTCCGCAAAGAGAACCGCATTTGAATTGTTTCACTTAGCAACTAGCTTTTAAAAGAACCTAGTATCGCTTTAACCTGTGCATTCCCTTTTCTCCCTTCATCTTACAAAGAAGCAAGCAATAAGACCAGTTTAGACAACGTTTATCTTGATTAGCGTGGTATAAATAAAAGAATAATCGTTTGTAAGAAAAGTTCTTAGTGGAACAGCTAGAGAAAATCATATGAATGGAACACATCAGAATTTTTATTCGTAGTTAAAACATTCACTGTCCCATTCAGCCTGTATCAGTTTTCACCTGTTTTCTTCTTAAACACTGTGTTTTGTTTTCTTGCTGCTTCTATCACTAAAAGGCAGTCCATCTCAAATTTCATAAGCAATTTAATGCAAAAGTTGTACCTGCTCGCCTCAGGCAAACTTCCTGTTTGCTCAATAGTGACGGAAACACAATGGTAAAAACTTGCTTTCGTATTCGAACGGATATATTTCTGCTAGACAGAGGAATAACAACGAAAAGCAACCAATGCTGTGGCGTATAGGCAGATGTCTTGTCACTGACATTTGATGATGCTAAAGAGCATCAAATTTAAAGCGACCTGCAACGTAGTTTTGCAATAATGATACTGAAAATAGGGTTCATGAAACGAAGGTAATTCTTTGCATTTTTCGTACATCGTTAACAAGGTGAAAGATATCAAATTCCGTCATTAATGCCCGAGAATAACAATAATGAGAATGAGAACGATAAATTGCAATAATTATTGCTGGCGTTACTCTCATTAATAAAGTGCTGAAATAGTATCAATATATTATTATTAACATTATTTCAACTAAGAAAGCAAGTACAATATTTTTCAATGAAGTTATTTAATCCTTTTTACTCCATTTCCAACGGCTCAGGACACTCCAGTTCACCATACAATTATCTAATTTCGCCTCTATATGCCAGTGTTTTACAAAACGATGGTTTGTTAGGAGATGGTTAGATCATTTGGCCAGCAAGACTCTCATTTTTTTTTTTTAATTGACGTAGTTAATATTAAGATTCGGATTTAAGGAAGTGCTGAAACGAGTTCGCTTTCTGTGATTAGATTGTCACATTTTCATACAGTTGGCGGTTACTAGCTGAATGAGGTACTACAATACGAGGTATTCAGGTATTTAGCAAGTGTTTTGCTTTCTCTATCACTCACTATATACATAGTAGGTAGAAAAGCTGGTATTGTATTCCACCCAAAAATTTTATGTCGATACTTCACCAGAAATATATGTTTGGAGATCATTTGAAGCAAAAAAAGAAAAGAAAAAAAAAAGAAAAAAAATTCAGTGTACGTGTATGTGAACAGTATAATTCAAAACCAATAGTCACATAAATACAAAACTAACTTCAATATCTTTCAAGAATACGACACGTAGAATATCAAATAAATGCACCACTCCAAACTACTGTTTACATAGAAACTTTATCGAAAATGTTTATTTCCTCAAAAATGTCTCCAAAGATTTTGATCCAAATACGATATCTTTATGATATTTCATCACAAATAAAATGTATTTCTTAAATTTTTGGGAAGTGTTTTGTGAAGTCCTATTTGTTTGGATGGCTTTTGATAACTGATAAACTGTAAGATATAAAAAAAAAATACTATTGAAAAAATGTAGATCTCGTTAAAACACACAATAATTCCAAATACAATTTTTGTGGAGTTAAACACTTCTGAGTTTTTCCTTATTCTTTGTTTCCACTTTGTAAATCTTTTGGTGTTTCTCAAATGAGAAGTCGTTATTGATTTTCCTTTCTCCGGGTCAAAAAACGAGAATTCCAAAGCCACTACCTAGCAACCGGCTTTTAAAAGATTTTACTATCCTCTGGTAGGTGGAAACAATGAAAACAATTTCCGGTAATCTTTACCTTGTTAAAGATGAATAAAGATGCAGCATAGTTAAGTGGTTGTAACACCTCAGACAGTTTTTGTTTATCGTGATAATAAGTTTACAGCAGTATGTGAGGGAATACATTTAGAAAAACACTTGAGAATATTTAAAACATAACAATACTTGGGTGTTCTATTTAAAATATGAGGGTTGTCATTTTGATAAGGGAAAATACAAATATTAGCACTTGCATTTTTGAATTTTCCAGCATACATATATATGGTTACACTCGTTCAAGAGTTTCATGTCAGTAAACCTAATGATTTTAGATGATTTTGAACTTTTAACTAACTTCTGTTTAAGAAACGTATGAGTAAATGTTCTCAAAATAAGTAGATATAAATAAATGAATTTCTTGGATAGGTATACTCAGACTGAAAAATTCAATGCCATAGCTGAGATTTGATCCATTGTGTGGCATGTTGCAACCGGATAGAGACCGGCAGTTCCGTGGTTCAAATCCCAGCTATGGCATTGACTTTTCACTTATCCAACTTGTGGCCTACACACGGCTGGTGTGAAAATCAATTAACTGACATTAAATTCATTTCTTGTTTATTTCTTTCTCCACCACACAACCAACAAGTGAAGAAAGTACCTACCTACTTCATTCCACCCAAATCAATTGGACATTTTACCAAAAATCCGTGTTTTGGGAACTCTCAATTACAAAGCTGCATTTCTAGAAAAACATTCGTACGAGTGCGTGCCTGAACAGCTTAGCCCAAAAACAAATATTCATGCTAAATAGCATAAAGGAGATTTTTGTCTTTATCTTTAATTTCTTAATTTTTTCATTTGGGGTTAAAATTGTTATTTTAAAGGTTTAGTTAAGTAATTAAAGTTAATAAGGGAATCTAACCCTTTCATAATAATTTCAAGACATAAGCTTATTCGAACTTAGTATTTTAGGTTCAGAAACTTCCAAAAATGCGAACGAAGTTTTCAGAAAATACCGCTAATCCTCAACTCAATCTATCCTTAACAGTACGATTTTTCATTATATCTCAAAATGGATCTAATAATGTTGCTATGCATTTAGTAAGATGCAAGATTTTTGTGTGGAAAATAAAATGTACATATATCCTTAATTTTCTGCGAATACCCTAATAATTTCTTTTTATTCGTAAGGAAC
This sequence comes from Hymenopus coronatus, assembly GCA_030762935.1. Classification (NCBI taxonomy): domain Eukaryota; kingdom Metazoa; phylum Arthropoda; class Insecta; order Mantodea; family Hymenopodidae; genus Hymenopus; species Hymenopus coronatus. The sequence continues at coordinate 140,333,324 of CM060888.1, read as the reverse complement.
TTTGTATAACTGGTACACCACAATAGATAAACAAAAGTGTACTATACAACTGAGTTCTTTAAAACATATCATTTATTTGAAATAATTATTTTCTGGCATTAAGCATTTCCGAGATATACGTTGTTATTGCAGTGAGTTTTTCACACTTTCGTTATTTTTAAAGAGATGACGTTATTTAGTTTCCATCATATAAGAACCTCGTTTTCAAATATCTGACTATTAATTCGGTTTCCTCTAACCATTCAGTAATAAATCTATTTCTGCAAAGGTTTATTTCGATTAACAAGTGCTACATGCACATAATTTTCTCTACCTATGCAGCAACAAATTATTGCTACAAAGCCTAAATCAAGATAAGCAAGAAGCAGAAATGGTCTTATTGTTTAGTATTTCCTTGTACAAGAGGAATAAGGAGATCAAATAAGCTAAAGCGATAGTCAAATCTTTTAAAAGCCCGTCGCTATGTAGTGGCTTTGAATTGCTGTTCTGTGTACTTTACCTGGATAAAGTAAAATGATTTACATTTCTCATTTGAGAAAAGTTTTATGTGTTGCAAAATTGAAACCATTAACAAGAAATAGCTAGAAACAGTTATTTTCCCAAAAACATTGAATTTCATATAAATTATGTGTTTTAACGGGATCTACAGTTGTTATGTACTTAGTTTTTGTATATATCTTACAGTTTATCACTTATTCAAAAGTCATCCAATAAGAAGAGGATTTCAGGAGCTATTCTCAGAAAATTTAAGTTATGCGGTTTATTTATAATGCAAATATCTTAAACACAAAATCGTTAGAAGCATATTTGAAAATTCGAAAGTTTCGAAAAATGTCCTTTAAAAGGGTAGTTTGTGGAGGGGAACTTTCTAGAAAATGTTCGTGTCGCACATTAGAAAGATTCTGAATTTTAAAATAACAAGTTTGGTATTTAATGGAATTTTCGTTTTTTTAATTGTTTGTTTTATTTGGGCCTTTTAACTTTAATGGTCATATCAAGGGCCATGCTTTAAAAACAACAGCTGGTGTTTTTCACGCTAAACTGTAGGGTTTATTAGCTTTGGGGGCTTCAATGTACCACTACTAAACGCACGCACATTCATACTTCCTGATTTTGTGAGGATAAGGAATGATTCTGGTTAAGAAAAATTTCCCTGTCCCGGGTAGGAATCGAACTTCAGGTTAAGAAGCCAGACCACTCCACCGCAGAGGCAGTCTTTTCGGTTTTGAGTTATGCACCCCCCCCCCCACACACACACAAGGACCTTTGTCTAAAATGCTTTCTTGGATTCAGGAGACATCAAGACATGTATTTTTAATGAAATCTCTGTAAGTTTGGGTGGAGTTATCTGCCTAGTAAGTTCGTGTAGAGAATGTAATAAGGCTATCCCGTCAGCACATCTGACTGCCGTGCGAGGGATCTCGGGTTCGATTCTCGGGGCAGGGATTTTTCTCTAGCCCACATTATTCCCTACCCTCCCCAGAGTCTGGACATATGGATTTGATCTAACGACTGAAAAATTGAAAATAAACAGAAACCAAATGACAGCAGTACACAAGTTAACACTATTGACGACAGGTGTTCTATAGAAAATGCCGCTGTTAGGACCATGCAGTTAAAGGCGAAGTATAAATGGAACAAAAAAGGTGGACGTAATAAGTCTTCCTAAGAAGATTTTCAAAAAATCTTCCCACCAAAAATAACTTTTATATGCAAAAAACTTTGAAAATATTGTATTTCTCATAAAATGGCTCTCACGATTTTAATTAAAATACCGTAGGTACATTGAAGGTAATTGCATCTCAAATAAAATGCATATTTTGAATTTTCTGCAAATAGCCTCTAAAGACCCGTTTATTCTGGATGAGTTTTGCAGACTGTTGCATGATGGTAAGAGATGGACAAAAACCTAATACACAACAAATGAAGAATTAGTTAAAACACAGAATTTATGTCATTTAAAATTTTTTCGTGCAGTTGGTCGTTTTCGAATATTTCTTGTTATTGGTTTTAGTTTTAAAATACTAATTCGGGAACTTACCAGCTCTTGGGCACTCAAAGAATCGGATTTCAATCCCATAGCAGCCACATTTTAAAACATTTGACTGTCGGTTTAGCCTAATGTATTCCCTTATTTCCCTCCTACTTATAAGGAACTAAGAAATAAGATCGATCTGCTGATGTTTATTTCAATTAGCATGAAATAGAAGAAATGGCTTACTAACAACATTTGATTACAAAGTAGTATAGAAAGTCATGTGAATGGAAAATATTAGATGTTTTTTGTAGAAGATAAATATATTAAAAAAGTTCATATGAGTTACCCGTATAAAATACTACTGTAATTGGTCATGATCATGTCTCAAGAGAGTAATAAATAATACCACATCCTGTTTTTGCTTCTGGAGAAATTCCTTGCTGGTTTGGACTTGTATGTTTTTTATCTCGCACATAACACGGGCACGAGAACGCTAATTTTGAAAAGTGTGCCAAGAATGGCGCTTTCTTTCCCTAGGAAATGCTTGTTTAGTGCGCTGCGATTTAGCTCAGCAAATGCTAGTTAGTGTGTTCCTCTCGCTGGGGGTGTTTATTGATAAGCAGCAAGGTTGGGCATGTCCGTCATTAGGCCGCCGATTGTGTTGTCATCGCGCGAGGCATTGTGGTCCAGTGGGTCCTCCTGCTGAATAGGATCTTGTCAATCAGGCGGTCCCGTTTGATCTATTGTACGGGCTATATTAATGGTTACACGATTCTGTGTGCCGCGGCCCTCGCCATGTGAAAATTAGGGAAACGGAAAAGAGCCTCTGCTCCACCCTGGCAAATGCACAGCTTCCATTAGCACTACCCTTCCGACATCCACGCCTCCGGAAAATACAAACATGCCAGGAAACACACATGTCAGTTAATAACAAAACATTTCAAATACTTGTACTATGGGTTACCATTATTGAAGCTAATTTATATAACAAAACATTTCAAATACTTTTATTGTGGGATATCGTTACTGAAGTTAATTTATAAAACAAAACATTTGAAATACTTTTATTATGGGATACCGTTACTGAAGTTAATTTATAAAACAAAACATTTCAAATACTTTTATTATGAGATACAGTTACTGAAGTTAATTTATACAACTAAACATTTTAAATACTTTTATTATGGGATATCATTATTGAAGTTAATTTATAAAACAAAACATTTCAAATACTTTTATTATGGGTTACCATTATTGAAGTTAATTTATATAACAAAACATTTCAAATACTTTTATTATGGGTTACCATTATTGAAGTTAATTTATATAACAAAACATTTCAAATACTTTTATTATGGGTTACCATTATTGAAGTTAATTTATATAACAAAACACATCAAATACTTTTATTATAGGTTACCATTATTGAAGTTAATTTATATAACAAAACATTTCAAATACTTTTATTATGGATTACCATTATTGAAGTTAATTCATATAACAAAACATTTCAAATACTTTTATTATGGGATACCGTTATTGAAGTTAATTTATAAAACAAAACATTTCAAATACCTTTATTATGGGATATCGTTACTGAAGTTAATTTATAAAGTAAAACATTTCAAATACTTTTATTATGGATTACCATTATTGCAGTTAATTTATATAACAAAACATTTCAAATACTTTTACTATGGGTTACCATTATTGAAGTTAATTTATATAAGAAAACATTTGAAATACTTTTATTATGGGATACCGTTACTGAAGTTAATTTATAAAACAAAACATTTCAAATACTTTTATGGGATACCGTTACTGAAGTTAATTTATAAAACAAAACATTTCAAATACTTTTATTATGGGATACCGTTACTGAAGTTAATTTATATAAAAAAACATTTCAAATACTTTTATTATGGGATACCGCTACTGAAGTTAATTTATAAAACAAAACATTTCAAATACTTTTATTATGGCATACCGTTATTGAAGTTAATTTATATAACAAAACATTTCAAATACTTTTACTATGGGTTACCATTATTGAAGTTAATTTATATAAGAAAACATTTGAAATACTTTTATTATGGGATACCGTTACTGAAGTTAATTTATAAAACAAAACATTTCAAATACTTTTATGGGATACCGTTACTGAAGTTAATTTATAAAACAAAACATTTCAAATACTTTTATTATGGGATACCGTTACTGAAGTTAATTTATATAAAAAAACATTTCAAATACTTTTATTATGGGATACCGCTACTGAAGTTAATTTATAAAACAAAACATTTCAAATACTTTTATTATGGCATACCGTTATTGAAGTTAATTTATATAACAAAACATTTCAAATACTTTTATTATGGGATACCGCTACTGAAGTTAATTTATAAAACAAAACATTTCAAATACTTTTATTATGGCATACCGTTATTGAAGTTAATTTATAAAACAAAACATTTCAAATACTTTTATTATGGCATACCGTTATTGTAGTTAATTTATATAACAAAACATTTCAAATACTTTTATTATGGGATACCGCTACTGAAGTTAATTTATAAAACAAAACATTTCAAATACTTTTATTATGGCATACCGTTATTGAAGTTAATTTATATAACAAAACATTTCAAATACTTTTATTATGGGATACCGCTACTGAAGTTAATTTATAAAACAAAACATTTCAAATACTTTTATTATGGCATACCGTTATTGAAGTTAATTTATAAAACAAAACATTTCAAATACTTTTATTATGGCATACCGTTATTGAAGTTAATTTATATAACAAAACATTTCAAATACTTTTATTATGGCATACCGTTATTGAAGTTAATTTATATAACAAAACATTTCAAATACTTTTATTATGGCATACCGTTATTGAAGTTAATTTATATAACAAAACATTTCAAATACTTTTATTATGGCATACCGTTATTGAAGTTAATTTATATAACAAAACATTTCAAATACTTTTATTATGGCATACCGTTATTGAAGTTAATTTATATAACAAAACATTTCAAATACTTTTATTATGGCATACCGTTATTGAAGTTAATTTATATAACAAAACATTTCAAATACTTTTATTATGGCATACCGTTATTGAAGTTAATTTATATAACAAAACATTTCAAATACTTTTATTATGGCATACCGTTATTGAAGTTAATTTATATAACAAAACATTTCAAATACTTTTATTATGGCATACCGTTATTGAAGTTAATTTATATAACAAAACATTTCAAATACTTTTATTATGGGATACCGTTATTGAAGTTAATTTATATAACAAAACATTTCAAATACTTTTATTATGGGATACCGTTATTGAAGTTAATTTATATAACAAAACATTTCAAATACTTTTATTATGGGATACCGTTATTGAAGTTAATTTATAAAACAAAACATTTCAAATACTTTTATTATGGGATACCGTTATTGAAGTTAATTTATATAACAAAACATTTCAAATACTTTTATTATGGCATACCGTTACTGAAGTTAATTTATATCAATAAACTGGGATTTTCTTATACATGCAGACACTACATGCAAATGTGTGCTAAATATAAGTGTTAGTAAGTCAGAAAGGATACGTTAACACTATGAAATTGATAGTTGAGTTTGAGGAGTTAAACCGAGAATTATAAACATTTAGGGGAGATTTAACATAGTCTACTCCAGTAAATTTTTTTGCATATTTAGGCCAATATGAAAACAATCCATAAATCTTCTTCCAATTCTATAAAGTGCAAATTCATACCCGTATAACAGTTCGCGATTTGTTTCGACAAAACAAAACTAGAGAACCTTTCGGTATAACTAGGGTGGAGTTATTTCTATCCAAATATTCTGATGTGCTCCTTTCACATAACTTTCTCTAGCTGTCCCAATTACACACTATTCTACAAAAGATTATTGTTTTATCTAATGCAGATAAACATTAGCATGAATGGTCATATTCCTTGCTTCCTTTAAAGTAGAAGGGAAATAAGGAATACATTAGCTGAGGCGTTAGTCAAATTCTTTAAAAGCTCATCGCTATGTGGAACAATTCTATGAAGAAAAGTACAAGGATTTTAAAGCTGAAACCAATAACAAGTAATGTCTCAGAAACGGTCAATTCTACAAAGAAAAAGCTAATTTGACTTAAATTGTGTGTTTCAACGAGATCTACAATTGTTGAGTAGTAAGTTTTTGTCTATCTCTTATGGTTTAGCAGTTATGCAAATGCCATCCAGAATAAAGAGAGAGGTCTTTAGAAACAATTTCAAGACATGCATATTTTTGTGATGAAAATATCTTTAATATACGATATTTTAACCAAAATGGTTACAGCCAGTTTTGAGGAATCAAAATTTTGGTAAGTTTTTCCATGTAAAGGTTAGTGAGGGTGAAGGATATTTTTAAAAATTTTCGAGCTGCATTCTTGGGAAAAACTAAACTTTAATACCTACAGTTTGCTATCGACCAACTTTTCGTTTCTGAGCTACACACACACACACACACACACACACACACACACACACACACACACACACATAATTCTTTTCTAAAACTGCGTTTTCGGATTTAGGGGACCTCAAAATATATATATATTTCTGGTGAAATACCTATATTAAATTTTTATGTGGAATACAGTACCTTCTCTGTCCACTATTTACATTGTACAGACGGGCTAGAGAAAGTAAAATTGTATACAAATAAAAATGCATTCAGTATTTGAACATACCTTGGCAGTGAGCATTTGGAGGTTTCAGTTCTATGAATTTGCTAATCCAATTGGAATTTTATGTGTTTTCTGGCCAGATTTGAGGTTTCATAGCTACAATCAAAACCTCCGTCCACAAAATAAAAGACGCAGAAATAAGTAATACATGCTATACTTCGTGCAACATTTAACAAAGACAGAAGGCAAACTTTCAAGAAATACGTGTCATAACCATTTCTTTGTTGGAGGCTATGTGTGGTCAAGAAACAATGCCCATTTTTATCACTTCATTCAAGCGGAATACCTTTATGAAGATTTTCTAAATGTTGCAGCAAATATACAGGAAGGTTACTAAGGTCACTATGCAAAGACATCTATCCTACATAATGTTAGTCTTAAGCAAAAATGAAACGAGCGTGTAAATGACCAACATCGTCAGAAACATTTATTTATGCTCTTAACAGATCAACCCATGAGGGGCCAAGTATGTGCTGGAGCTACCCACTTAAATATTGATGGAGAAATATATGACTTTACACTTCCCTATCATTTTGTGAATTGTAGTGCACTAGAAAACAAATATATTTACTTTCTCTTTACGAACTATGTACATAGTGTAAAGAGAAGGTATTGCACCTCACCCAAAAATTCGATACCGAGATTTGATCGGAAATATGTGTTTTAGGGTTCCCTGTATTCAAAAAAAGCATTTTCAGAAAAAGGTCCGTGTGTGCGTGTGCATCCGTGTGTCTATGATCACGATAGCTCAAAAACGAAAAGTCGGTAAAATACCAAAGTTGGTATTTAAGTTTGATATCTTCCAGGGAAGCGACACGAAGATTTTGAGAAAAATCCCCCCACCCCAAACTACCCTTTACATGGAACTTTTTTTGAAAATTTGCATTTTCTCAAAAATGGCTCTACGATTTTGATTAAAATTTCGTATATTAAAGATTTTACAGGACAATAAAAATATATATCTTGAATTTTCTGGGAATAGCCTCTGAAGACTTCTGGATGAATTTTACGAAATTTTACATAACTGCTAAACCGTAAGAGATGGACAAAAACTTACAACACAAAAAAAAAAATGTAGAGCACCTTAAAGCACAAAATTTATCTTATATACATTTTTTCGTAGAGTTGATCGTTTTGAGCTTTTTTTTTTTTTTTTTTAGTTTCGGCTTTAAAAAAACATACTTTCCTCATACAGGGATTTAACAATTCCAGTCCATACACAGAAAGGAACTTCATAGTAACCAACTTTTGCCTATCACTTTAACCAATACTCCTTATTTCGCTTCTACTTACAAGGAAGCAAGTAAGAGGACTATTTCTGCTGAGTTTTTCTCTATTAGTATGAAGTAAATAGAAGCATAATCTTTTTAACTATAATTTGTTGCAGAGATATAGAGAAATTCATGTGAATAAAACACATCAGATTTTTAAAAATCTAATTCATTACATTACGTAAATTTTCCACCCCTTATATAGTTTCTAAATATTATTCTTACGAAAGCTCGTTTCTATGTGCTATCTGCGGTCTAACAAACGTAGTTGCCGATATACTTTCAGTATTCATTTCATTTAGGAGGCTGACGCCATAATCAAATGCTCAAAATAGACTCTATATTCTGGTCATAAAATGTCATTATCCTTCCATGACTTGACGAGAAGCATCTAGCGGTGATAGGACCTCTAAAACCGCCAAAAGAATTGAAAAGTTCAAACCAATTTAACGGATAATTTCTAAATGACACACAAATAAATATTTATGCATTTTAAAAGGAACTACATTTTTATGTAGTAGAATGTGAGATCTCTCTTTATGGATATCAGGTATACAAAATTATACGAAATTAATTCTGAATAAAGAAGTCCTCACAGGCTTATCAGAACATTCAAGTTGTCAATTTTATTTATGTGAATATCTTAAATACATGGTATTTTAATGAAATTCATTAGAGTTATTTTTATATGGTACAAAATAATATTTTTCATGTAAAGGTAGATGGAGACAAAGGTATGATCCCATTTGATAAAAGTATAAGTATTTTAGAACTGAAACTAAAAACTAGCAATATTTCGAAAACGGTTAACAACAACGGGTTTATAATAACTTATACGCTTTAAGGAGGTCTGCAATTTTTGTGTAATAGATTTTCTCTGTCAGTTCCAGATTATCAGTTATGCAAAAGTCAGCGAGAATGAAGAAAATCAGCAGAAAGCTCAAGATCTATTTTCATTTGGCATAAAAAGTCTTAAAATATGATGTCTTATTCAAGAAAACTAGAGCCATTTTTGAGGAAATCAACATTTTCGAAACATTTTCCACGTAAAGGGTAGTTTGGGGTGTGCAATTTTATTGAAAATTTTCGGGCCCCATTATTGAAAAATGACCGAAATTAAATATGAACTTAGGTTTTAACCTACATTCGTTTTGGAGCTATGTTGTCAAAGATACACGCGCGCGCAAGTTGACCTTTTTCTAATAATATTATTTTTATTCAGGGTATCTCAAAACATATATTTCCCTTGATATTCTAGCCAATTTTGGGTGGTAATAAATACCTCCTGTACATACTATGTACATTGTATTATGTGGTAGGGAAATAAATATTACATAAAAAGAGTAAATAATTATTTAATACGTCGTTTTCTCACGTTTAAATAGTAGGTAAATAGTCAGCATAAATTAAAACACCGTTTACTCAAACACCAACAAACATGAAAGCGAAATAACTTTAAAATATGGATGTAAAACATGAATTAATTGCGGGACAAAGAAATGACTTGATCAAAAGTGTTATATAAGATGGGGCAGATGAACGGAAGAATAATGCGGGAAAATACCTGTACTTCAAAATATCTTTGAAATAGTCTAATGTTGTATCTCCAAAACAATAAACCAACAGATAAAACAAGAAGGGATACTATCTGAAATGTTTTACAATAGCAGATGGAAGAGAAAACTGGAAATAATAGCACTAGAGAAAGGAGCAGAAATGAGATTTTTGTGCAGAAAAGAGCAACTTTCAAAATTAGACAGAATTACAAAATGAACAATTCTTCAAAATATGTTAAAAGCAACAAGAGAGTTTAACAATGTCTAAACTTACGTACGAAATTAAGTATAGTGAATGCTTTGCTAGGAGACAATTTTATTTATTTGTTCATGTATTTATTTTAGTTTGGCTATCTTTAATCTGGTAGGTAATATCGGACGCAATTGAAATCGACAATTCCCGGGGGTCCATGGAGCTTCAAGATACTGGACATTCCTCTTCGCAGGATAAGGTAAAATCCCGGAAAAAAAAAGTTATCCAGGAAGCTCACCCCTAACAAGATTCGAAATCGGGACCTCATTAATATGAGGCAGACATGCTACTCCGATACTAAATAGGAGTAAATATGACTTTATGTTTGTATCGTCCAATGTGAATCTGATAAATTGAGTTTTTGGAATTGAAACTGAAGTACGAATTTTACTGGTTACCAATAAGTGCAATATATAGCAATGCCATAAGTTTAGCCAAGTCTACATCTTGGAGACCATGCCTGCCAAGCTCCCGATGGCTGTTCCTGGCCACACACAAGCTCCAATTCATCAACAACTCGCACCATTCCAGGAGCAATCATTTGTGTGTCTATCTGTGAAAACAAAACTTGAAAACAAAGGAAAAGTCGGTTAAATGCCAAACAGACTTTTAAATTCAACAACTTCTACGATATGTTCCAAGACTAAATCAAATAACCTCAACAAAACTACTTATTTTTAGAGAAGAATGTTGGTATGTTTTATTTTCTGAAAAATACCAGCAATTTTGGTTACATTAGGTTTCAGATGTTTACACGATAAAATATATACCTTGAATATGTTTGAGGATAGCCAAAGTAGTTATTTTTATTATAAATGGTTTTTGTATAACTTGTAAACTGTAAGAGATAGGCGATCTCACTACACAGAGAAAGTGTAGGTCTCGTTAAAACATAGGTGAAAATAAGTTATATATTTTTTTCTTTTTTTGAGTAAACTATTTGCGAGATATGGCCACGATACCCCCCCCCCCAACATTCCGGCTGGAAGATGTGTGATGTTGGTCTCAACACCTCCCATATAGGCTGAATGCGCACAAAGGTGGGCGTGAAACCGGCAGCGTGCTGGTAGTTCAAGATTCGTAGCAGCACAGGATTATTATGATTACTATTATTATTATTATTATTATTATTATTATTATTATTATTTCCCAGATATTGTCGCATTCATTTGTATTCTTCTTCCTCTGCTAAGTACTATGCACCTACACAGTAAGTACATATGGTATTATATTTCACCCAAATATTCGATAAGTAGAGATTTCACTGGAGACACACAATTAGAGGACCTCTAGGTTTCAAAAAAGTGTTTAGAAAATGAGCACCTATATGTGGACAGCCTTAACTTTAAAACGAAAAGCCGCTTAAACACCATCACCATTAGGCTCATCACCTTCCAAGGATGCGACACATGGATTCTTTAAGCAAATCTCCACAACCTAGATTACCCTTCATGTGGTAAAATTTTGGAAAATTTTGATTTTCTCAAAAATGATTCTAACGATTATGATTAAAAACAGCGTATATTAAAGATATTTGCATGACAAATAAAGTGTATATCTCGAATTTTATGGGAATTGCCTCTTCAATCTGGAAGACTTCACAACTAATAAATATCGTAAAAGATATACAAAATTTACTGCACAAAAAGGTAGATCTCGTTAAAATTTGTCAGATATATAAGTTTTTAGATATTCCTTGTTATTGGCTTCTATTTTATTATCCTAAACTTTTCTCAAATGGGAATTTGGCATTCCTGTTTCCTTTGTTTTACTGCTGGCCATGCAAAGAGAATCAAATTTTAAAGTCAATTGCATAGCAACATCTTTTACAGATTTGACGATCACTAGTGCACTTTCATATTTCGCTTCTACTAATAAGGACCTAAGTAATAACCCATTTCTGATAATGTCGAAACATAAGCTTTTGTAAGAATTGTTTGTTACAGAATAGGCAGAGAAAGTCGAGTGAATGGAACACATGGCATTTTTAAGTAGTAAGTTTCTATTATTTTTTTTTCTTTTTGAAAAGCTGGTAGGATGAATAGAATTTCAAATAGTGATCGGTTTTTCTTTCACATTTTGTTATTTATTTGTTTTTTGTCTGACTATCGCATTAACCCACTTTAAATGCAGTTTTTAGAAGACTCTAAAGCGTCCTTTGAATGCAACACGAGATTTTTCATAGCAAACAAATGTATGACACACCTTCAGGCACTGACATATTTTGTAAAGTTCACTGATTTCTATCCACCTTTTCTCGTTTTATTATTCCAGTGTTAACGCCTTGGAAAACTTCAGTTAGGGCGGATGTTGTCGATCAAATTAATAACGTCTTTACGATAAAATCAGGCGAACGAAGATGTTCCGAAACAGCTGACCCGTGAGAAAGCGATGCACTTGTTACAAGTACATATATCCATAACTCAGTCACCGACAGTCAGATTTTTGTCTTACATTCTACAACCGTTTAAACTAGTGACCACCAAATATGCTCTTGTGTGACGGGTAACCGTTAAGCGATATACGAAACGCATTACATAAAACTAGATATGCTAATATAATGCACTTTATTTGAAGAAGTTTTTGTGGCATCGGCTATTTCCGAGATATCCATTAGTAATGATTCGAATTGTTCAATATTTGAATATTTTTTTCAAATTCTGTTGATTTTCAGTTTTCTCCATGGGAATAGTCTGGAACTTTAAGGCAAGTTTATTGCATTTAGTTCTTTAAATATTTGACTATCGTTGTTCCCTTTGAATCTATAGTGACATGTGTAATTTACCTATTTCTGTAAAGGTTTATTTCGGTTAAAATGTAGATAGGAAAACATGTGTTCTAAGAATAGTTTGTATACCCAATAGTTAACTATAGAGGATAGAATAAGTCATGTGAATGTAAAGACATCAATTTCTTTAAACTTTAAATTGCACTGTTTTTGGAAATCTGCTACACTTTTACACGTGGATAATAAAAGAGCGCACGAATTTAGTAACGCTACAAAGAAGCAGGGTGTGATGTGCGTTTTGTTGCACAGTGAGACAGACCCTCCTAGCAACATGTTTGTTAAAATAACAACTACAGGAGCCAGCACCGTTTATTTTTTCGGATAAGCGATGCTAACGATTTTAGCAGCGAAAGGAAGAAGCTACACATTACTTTCTCTACCAAACACTATTTACATGCTCAGTAGATAAAGTATTATATTCCACTCAAACATTAGACACCGATATTTCACCGGAAGTACAAGTTTTGAGGATCCCTTAATCCCCCAAAAAACATTTTTAGAAAAAGGGCCGCATGTGTGTCTCTGTGCAGCATAGTTCAAAAGCGGAAAGTCCGTTAAATACCAAATTGGTATTTAAGCTTAGTATTTTCCAAGCACGAGACACGAAGATTCTCAAGAAAATCCGGCTACCGCAGCATGGAACAATTATCGACTTTTTCCCCTTCAAAAATGGCTCTAATAATTTGGATTAAAATGTCGTTTATTAAAGACATTTACCTGACAAATAAAATGTAAATCTATAATTTATTGGGAATAGCCATTGAAAACCTTTTTATTTCTGGATTATTTCTGCATAAGTGATAAACTACAAGTAGACAAAAGCTTGCTACATAAATCAATATCGATCTCATTAAAACACAGAATTTATGGGGTGATACATTTTGTTTTTGTAGAGTTAAACATTTCCAAGACATTTCGCGTTATTCAATTTTAAATACCTATAACCCTTCTCAAAAATATTTTTTTGTTGTACTCCTGCCTCAGCAAAGAGAACTGAATTCTATTCACATAACAAAGACTTGGCTATCGCTTATATTCCCTTATTTACCTTAAACTGATATGCAACTAAGTAATAACACCGTTTATGATAATGTTCATCTTAATTAGCATAAAGCAGATAGCAGGATAAGCTTTTATAAGAATACTTTGTTCCAGAAATGTGCGAGCTCTGCTCGCTGCGGTGGTTTTACAAATAATAGGTGAAAAAGCATGCGCAAGGAACACATCAGATTATTTTCCAAATGCATTTAATAAAACTACTACAGTGCTTACAAAAATAAAGTGTGCTTTAGGGTATTTACCAAGACTATTTATTAAACAAAATCAGCATTTTTTCTGAACATTGATCTAGCAGAGCCTGTAAACAGATACATCACTTAGACTACTGTGGGATACACATTAAATCTGTTGAGTTTATTAACGGCATTGTTTTACAAAACGCAACATTTACCGTACATATTTGGATACGGTTTTGTACTTTCTTACCTCTGTCCTTCCTCCGCTGTTACTCGTTCGCTAACGATTTCGAGTTTCCGTTCAGTGCTCATTATATCGCGTTTTCTTTTAGCTTTCATCCTCAACACTAACAAATGACACCAACAGTAAACTGAGAGTGAGGCTCCGTACTGAACACTTGTTCAAGCAGTTAATAGTTGCTCTAATAGTATAGCATTTCTTGCAGGAGTCTGCATACAAGTATATATATTGGAGTTTAAGATTGGACAAAAGAATGCTGCAATATTGCCAATTATCCTAACATTGTCGTGCGACGGATTTGGGAATCTCGTATTTTATCATTCATCCTTTCTTATTTTATTTCCCCGTCTGCTATTTTGGTTAAACAGAGTTTTACCTATAATGTTAAAAGATACAAACTCTACAAGATAGGCTCTCGTTTAGTATTGTTACTCTTAAAATAAGAGATTTTCGAAAAGACTTGAACTGAATACAATACCATTGTTCCGAACCAATCTTGAAAATGTTTTCCGCTTTTCTAAAATATTTGTTATCCAGAAACTCCCCATTTGCTACCATAATGCATGATGGTACTGTCCACTTTTTTGTGGATGTGAGTTTTTCTATTTACTTTCCACACTTTTATGGTTCTTAAAAAGCAGTCGTTTCCTCGTTCCATTCATTGTAATATTTTCCCCATAGCAATGTTTCGTACCATTCATATAAGTCAGCATGACCTCGAACTTGAAAAACTTTGAAAACATCCCTTAGTTTCCCTTTGAAACGCCCCCGTATTGTTGAAAGTGCTTTTGTAGCAAGATACGAGATAAACAAAACAGCGGAAGCTATTGTATTTGGGAAACGCAACCTTGTAGGTATAGCAGGGAATGTTTGCCTTACAATATTCTTTATGTGAGGCTGACGGCCATAAATAAGTTTTATTTTGTGTCTCACATCTCACTTTCTCACCTTCGTAACAGTATTATTTCATTGTGAAGCAAATGCAACACTACAAAGCAAACCTACCACCCAAGCGTAAAGTTTTACATGTTCTTTTCATTTGAATTGTTCTTCCTTGTCGGTTTTCGTTTAAACGACAAAAGCTAACTAGGTACTGCCAGTAATGCGCTTTAACAATATAACGGTATTTAATTTATTGTAATTTACAAAGGGAGAACGTGCATGTATGTAGGTTATTCTCAAAACCCATCAAACCGATTTTAAAAATTCTTTCACTCTTACAAACCCCTCTGCCCTGGCGGATTTGAGGTATAAAACACGCTCTAATTTCATTTCATAAATTACACTAAGGCTAAATAGGAATTATGTAGAATATTTTCATTGAGATTGTCATGGAGAACAAAATGGCTGCTTACTACAAAAAGAATACGTGCAAAACAATATAACGTGTTCACCTGCTCTGCAAACAAACTATTCTTACAAAAGTATATTCTTCCATCTACTTCATGCCACTTGAGATAAAAATTAGCAGATTGCTCGTATTAGTCAGTTCCTTAGGGTCAGAAGGAAAACAGGAATTGCAGTAAGCTAAAGCAATAGTCAAATATTTTTAAAGCTGTCACCATGCTATGAAATCTTTGAATGACCAGGGGTAAAACAAAAGAAAATGGACGACAGCTTCCTGTTTGAGAAAATTATAGGCATTTTAAAAGTGAAACCAACAACAAGGAATATGTGGGAAATAATTAACTCCATAAAAATATAATCTAAACCAAAGCATGACTTAATGAAATTTTCTTACGCTTTATCCATTGTGCAAAAATCCTTCAGAATGAAGAGGACTTTAGACGCTATTGCCAGAAAACTCACGATATATATTTTATTTGCCACGTGAATATCCTTAATAATAGCATTTTAAGCAACATTGGTTAGCAATTTTGAGAAAATGAAAATTTCGAGAAAAAAATCCATGTAAACTGTAGTTTGGGTGGGGGATTTTCTTGAAAATATTCATGTCGCATTCCCAGAAGATAAAAAAATGTAAATATTAAGGTTGGTACATAACGGCTTTTACGTTTTTGAGTTATACTGTTCGCAGACACACAAACACATATACATAGGTCTTTTTCTAAAATAATTTTTGAGGCGATTCATGTGTCCTCAAAACATATACTCCATATACTATGGATATTTACATATGCGCTAGAGAACGCAATAAAAGCCGATTACGTTCTGTTTAGCAGTATACTTAGCGCCCATAATATAGTAAGTACTAAAATATAAGACAACGCTCAAAGAATTTCTGTTCATGACAGTAGATGCTATTTTGCTTTATTTCTTTAAATAATCGTCATTCAGATGTATGTAATGAAACATAATAAAAACCTCTGAATAACCTTTATTCCCGTATATAATACAAGTATGTTTGCGTTACTTTTTTTGGGTGTCAGAACTTTCTAATAACCCTCATGTAAAAGGTAATGCTTTATTTCCTTGGTGTTTATGTGTCATTAAGTTGCTTACCACAGAAATCTACATAATCAATTATAAAAACGACAGAAAATGTCTAACATTATAAATCAGTGAACCGATATTTTATACTAAGCAATTGAAGAGTATTCTTCTCGATGATCGCAACCTGCTTGTTCTCAAAAGTGATAAATATGGTGGTATGATAGTGCGGAATCTACATATTCACCAGATTCACATCTATTTCATTACATATGTTATGGCTTTTAGCGTTATGTGAAAAAAAAATGTAGCTTTCATGTTATTAAATAGTAATATGAGACCAAAGAGAAGGTACAAGATTTAAAATTTCACCTTCTGTGACTATCTAAAAATGACTCCACAGCCCAAGTGCAGCATTCTCAGAATCTGGAAGACTCTGTGGGACAAGTTAAGGCATTCGACGATCCGTTGTTGTTTCACATCCTTTTGCCTGAATATTATCGGATTTTTCATCGGTTATGAGGAATTTTCAAAATGTTCAATTTTTTCTTTTCTCTCTTTTCTTTTTTTCAATGCCATTTTCGAGATATTCCTTGTTATTGGTTTTTAAAATTGGATTTTAAAATTTCCAATTCAGTATATTTTCAAATGGGAACTCGTATTTCTTTGTTCAACTTCGTAAGGCAAAGAAAAGAGAATTTCACTTACATCACATAGCGACGCGTTTTTCAAATATTGACTGTCGCTTTAGCCTAGTGTATTTTGTTTCCCTTGTAATTGCAACGAAGTATGTAATAATACTATTTCTGCACATGTCTATCTCGATTAACACGAAGTAGAGGCTTTTGTAAGAATAGTTTGTTACAGAATAGTAGAAAAATTCATGTGAATGAAAAACTCAGATTTTTTATTCTCGTGTTTATTGAAATGTTACTGTAATAACTACTCTTTGTCTTAAACGAAAAAGTCCCTTCCCCACAGGAAGCAAGTATATTTGAGTAACAAAAGAATATCTAAAGAGTAATCACACTTATTCCAGGTTTTGGTTTTTATTTGTTTTCAGGATTGCCATCAGAATTAGCAATTTAATGAAACGTAATTATTAAA
Source organism: Hymenopus coronatus (assembly GCA_030762935.1). NCBI lineage: Eukaryota > Metazoa > Arthropoda > Insecta > Mantodea > Hymenopodidae > Hymenopus > Hymenopus coronatus. The sequence continues at coordinate 140,315,742 of CM060888.1, read as the reverse complement.
GTAAATTCATCGAGCTACATTTGAAGACATGTAAAGAAACAGTCACCACAAGAACAGAGAATCGATAGATCCCACGGTCGCGGGCTCAAACCAGGCATACACAATTATTTTTAATTCGGCTTAACAGCGACAATCTCATATCAGTAGATAAACTCCTACGGGACGGAATTCCAGCACACCGGCGGCGCTGATATAATCCGGCAATTGACAGCGTCGTTAGTAAAATATTTATATAAGAACTGCCTCAACCCAAAAGCCTCGGCTTCAATTTCTGACTCGAGCGGGGAATTTTTTTTAACCATAATTATTCCCTCTCTCCTCCACAGTTTGGAATTATGAATGTGGCAGAGAATCTCAGTTTGTTTAGTGTTGCAAGTAATGAAACTGTCGTTAAGAAACCCTTTAGTTCAGCGAGTAACAATACCTTCAGTTATTTCTCAAATTAAAGCCCCCGATATGACCAAAAATGTTAAAGGGTGCTACACAAATGAAACGATAAAAAGGATTATTAAAACCAAATGTTAACTATTCATAGAATGAACATGTTTATTCTTAAAATAATATTAACCATATTACTAGATATTTTGCCTACCTAACATAACCTCAACTAGATATTAAAACTATTCTGCATGGAGTATTATTATTATTATTATTATTATTATTATTAAGTTTTCAGAAACTCCGTGAAAAAGTAGAAATAAAGCCACAACGCGTGCATTTTAACGTGTTTTCAAAGCTATTATGAATTCTATAACGCGGTATAAGAAGAAAACGCGCAGTTTGAGCACAAATATCTCAGACCTAACATTTGTCGTTTGCTATATAAAATGCCGACTGAAAACTTTCTCCTACCTAAAGTAAAGCCAGCAGCTTATTTCAGTAATATAAGGATTATACTCAGTAGTGAAATCTGCAAAACCGCGGTTCTCTTACCTATGGCTTTTTACTTTCTCCATACGCACGTACATAGTGTATAGAGAAAGTATTGCACTCCACCAAAAAATTCGATACCGAGATTTCACCGGAAATATATGTTTTAGGGTCTCCAATATCCAAATAAAGCATTTTCACAAAAAGATCCGTGTGTCCGTGTGTCTGTGAACACGATAACTCTAAAACGAAAAATCGGTAAAATACCAAACTTCGTATTTAAGTTTAGTATCTTCCAGGGATGCGACACGAAGATTTTGAGAAAAATCACCCCACCCGCAACTACCCTTTACATGTAACTTTTTTCGAAAATTTTGATTTTCTCAAAAATGGCTCTAACGATTTTGATTAAAATTTCGTATATTAAACATATTTACCTGAAAAATAAAATGCATATCTTGAATTTTCTGGGAATAGCTTCTGAAGAGTAGTTTATTCTGGATGACTTTTACTAAATTTTGAATAACTGCTAAACCGTAAGAGATGGACCAAAATTTACTGCACCAAAACTGTAGAGCACATTAAAACACACAATTTGTGTTATATACATTTTTTCGTGGAGTTCGTCGTTTTTGTGACATTCCTTATTTTTGGTTTCTGCTATGAAAAACGTATACTTTTCTCATATAGGAACTTGTCAACTCCTATCCATATAGACAAAGGAACTTTATTGACATAGCGACCAGCTTTTAACTATCACTTAACCTACGGTTGTCCTTTATTTCGCTTCTACTTACAAGGAAGCAAGTAATTAGACTATTTCTGCTATTTTTGTCTGATTAGCATAAAGTAAATAGAAGTATAAACTTTTTAAGAATTATTTGTTGCAGGGATATGGAGAAAGACATGTGAATGGTACACATCATATTTTTTTACTTTTTTTACACATACTATATACATAGTGTATAGGGAAGATATTGCACTCCACCAAAAAATTCGATGCCCGGAAATATATGTTTAGGATCCCCTGTAACAAAAAAAAGTATTTTCAGAAAAAGATCCGTGTGTGTGTATGTATGTGTCCGTGTGTCAGTGTGTCCGTGTGACAGTGTGTCCGTGTGTCTTTGAGCACGATTTCTCAAAAAACGATAAGTAGGTAAAATACCAAACTTGGTATTTAAGTTTAGTATCTTCCAGGGATGTGAAGATGTGAAGATTTTGAGCAAAATCCCCCTACCCCAAACTACCCTTTACATGGCACTTTTTTTTAAAATTTCGATTTTCTCAAAAATGGCTCTAAGGATTTTGATTAAAATCTCGTATATTGAAGGCATTTACATGACAGATAAAATGTTTATCTTGAATTTTCTGGCAATAGCCTTGGAGAATTGTTTATTCTGGATAAATTTTACGGAATTTTGAATAACTGCTAAGAGATGGACAAAAACTTACTACACAAAAAATGTAGAGCATGATAAAACACACAATTTATGTTATATACATTTTTTTCGTGGAACTTATCGTTTTTGAGACATTCCTTGTTTTTGGTTTCTGCTATGAAAAACATAACTTTTCTCATACAGGAATTTGTCAACTGCTGTCCATACAAACAAAGGAACTTCAGTGGCCTAGCAACCAGCTTTTAATTATAACTCTAACCTTCGCTTCTGCTTACAAGGAAGCAAGTAAGAATATTTCTGCTAATTTTTTCTCGATTAGCATGAAGCTTTTTAACAATAATTTGGTACAGAGATGTAGAGAAAACCATGTGAATGGAACACATCAGATGTTTATGTCTTTTTTGCTTGAAGATTCAGAGTAAGAGAGTAAATATATTACAATTCGCGTTTAATAATTCTTGGTTTTAGGATAATCGTTACGTTACATCACGAAATCAGGAATTTATTTTCTCTTGCTTGGATGTTGAAAAATGTTAAACCTAGATTTTCGGATAAAATAGTAAACCTCTGTCAATTTAGTAACATTTATTTTAAAATACTAGCAATTAAAAATTCAAATTATATAACTTTAATAACTCCTTAGAAACCTATTATTTTAAGGATTATTATTGCATGTTTTTCTTGTTAATTAGATAAACAGTCAATCAACAACTACAGGTAGCATTTCGTTATACAGTATGTAAAGCGATGAGGTGAGTTTGACATTTTATTCATAACCACAAGAACAGCGACTACGCAGTTGAGAAAAGTATATAAGTATTAGAACATTCGGTAATTATTTACAAGTTGGGCCGCTACAGCTCTCCGCTGCGACTTATGCCAGTTTTGCACTCTAACGGGACCGGTGTGGTTAGAGAGGGATTATGGGTGGGGAGATGGTTTAAAAAACTAATGTATCCATTGCGCTGTTAGGAGTTGTTGGAAATATCGATAATGAGGTACTACCACGATATAAAATTAGAAACATAAATTTATATACACACACTAACCTAAACGGATTGGAACCTAACCTCGCGCTAAATTTGAAATCCACAGGCTTTGAAATTGTCATCATAAATACAAAGTCAATCAATCGCACTTAGTTTCATTCGATTTTAGAGTGGCCGAAGTTCTGTATAATAAAATTCACTGAACAGCTGTATCTGTGTGAAACATACTTGTCATACATCAGCACAGCGTCTAGCGACATATGCCGGTGTTGCATTCCACAACACTGTTCGCCTGCCGCCGACAATGAAACTCAGATTTTAGGCCCTTTAGTGTGTAGTATTATTATATATTTACATTGCAAAAGTACTACAAGACTTCTTTATTTATATTATACTCCTTCTAGGCAGCATATTTCATAAATATTCACAAAAAAGGATCGCTACGCGCACGTAATAAATTAGCGTTTAACTTAATTACGGAGCTTTTCCGATAAAAAAAATTGGTGAAAACGTAACAAGTATAAACCAAACTTACAGTCAAACACAATTAGTTTACTTTCTAGAGGGGCCCAAGTTCTCTATAATTACCGAAAATTCACTGTAATATCTAGAAGTATTTTGAATATCGTTTAACTCGAAAAATATCTTTGACATAAATAGTGCATTTTTATGTAGCAAGATTGGGTCCATCTATTACTGTTTACGGGTTGTATCTACAAGTGGTTCAGAACGAAGAGGAATTTACAAGACATTTTCAGAAAATTGAACAGTCGTATCTCATGTGTCGTGTAAATATCTCAAACACCTGGTGTTTTAATCGATATATTATAAATGTATCCTTTATATCCTTGTATCCTTTATATATATTCTCAAAACTATATTTCATGAAATCCAGTATCTAAATTTTGAGTGGAATGCAGTACAATTTCTACTTATTATATATGTAAGTAGAAGAGAAAGTAAAAACATGTGTTTATTTATTTATTTAAATTTTACCACGTCTGTTCACAGCTTCCTATTTTATTGTTTATATATCCTTTTATTCAGTAAATGTTTGTATTTTATATCCATTAGCGATGTATTTTATGTATTTATATACACCTCCCCTACCACCTTTGATTTACTTTCTTGTCACAATTACATCGCCTCCTCTAATATTTGATTTGAACATCTACAAAACTTTTCAATAAATTCTAAAGCCACTATAGAATCCGGATAATGAAGCAGAAGTAAAGAACATAAATGTTGCTGTCATACTAGAGTGTATTATTCGTTCCGTTTGTTTTTTAAATTTTGCATGGCCAGTTACATTTGTTTATCTTATCCATGTTTTGAAAGCTTCCTTATCCGACTAATTTGTAAGACAAGCACGTGGGGAAGTGTGATCGCTTACCTTGCGAGCGTGCAGTATAACTGGCTGTCACTGACAACAAGACGCAGGTAACCAGGAGCATGCTTCCACGTGCAGCCACGTCCATTCCTGACACAAGCTTCATTAACAGTCTCTTACTAATTTGTCACAGTAACCAAACTATTCGCTACATGTCTCGTATTCACCGTGTTGGTTAATCAACTGCATGAACTTGCTGTATCATACATGGAAGAACATATACTTAAACAACGTTTTTCATCAACACTAAAATATATTTTTAAGAAACCGCTGGTACTGACTTTTAGTTCCGAATTCAGAAAGTTGTAAATACACATCGTGCATGCTTATTTCTCTACGCCATCAACAGAAGCAATGCTTTTTGGTAAGAAATGTCTAAACACCAAACATTGGAATGGAAAGATCATTCCCAAGAATTACGCAAAATGTGGAGTGTGTCTGAAGACGAAGCCCGACAGTGTTCCACTCGACGCTCTCTGGCGGCAGACTGACTATTCTCGAGTCCTGCACACCCGACTCTGCTCCCTCCAGAGGAGAGTATGAGAATGCGCGCGCGCGGATTTACGTGCACAATAACCAAGAGTGGGGAAATTCTCCACGGTGCCAAACAGTTGAAGCGGGATTTGGGACTTTGTTACGTTCTACGCAATGTTGGCGGCTCACCTCAGGAACGTCACACACCTGAATATATCATCGTCCTCTACCCTTTATAGGTTCATCAACTTGAAGACCCGCTCAGAGCGAGTATTTGCTTTCTCACTTTTTTAATTATCAGAAATAAGCTCATGTTTGTTAACACTAATCTCTTGAGATTATAATCTCTATAACGCCTGAAAACGATATACTGAAGTCTTTCGACATTTTGGAAAATTCTGAGGTGTATATTAGATAATTTATGTTAATTTAATTATTATTGTTTTTTTTTTCATATAATCCGTGATTAATCAGGAGTTGGAATGGTCAGACTGAAAAAGTCAATCCCATAGTCAGGAATTAAACCACGGATCTCCCGGTTTCTAGAAGGTTGCTCTAACCACTCAGCTACCATGACAACATGCCGGCAGTGTATTAAATTCAACTCAGATATTTCCAGGTAATTCACAATGTGATCTCAAATTATTTTGAGATGACATACCCCAATGGCGATTTACAATGTCCCGGGCTTTATAGTTTATGATCCATATTATGGTCAATTGCTGTTAATTTAATTGTTTTTTTTTTTTTCACATAAGCTGTGTGTAGAACAAAAGTTCAAAATCAGACTGAAAAAATTCATTGGCATAAACGGGATTTGAACCACGGATCTCCTGGTCTCTAGAAGGTTGCTCTAATCAGTTAGCTACCATGGTCTGCTAGGATGTTGTCATAGTAGCTCAGTGGTTAAAGCAACTTGATTGATGCCATCAAACGATGAATGGGATTAATGAAATGATGCTCAGATGATCTCGGTGTCTATGGAGCTTAAAAGTTTCTCGACATTCGTCTTCTTAGGTTTAGTGAACCCTTATCCGGGTAACTTACCCTAGAGACTCGAACATACGACCTCTTGAATGTGAGACACGTTTCTTTAATCTAAGTTTTTAGAGTTTAGAAATTCGAATATTTCGGAAACATTTTCATGTAAAGCCTTGTCTGGTTAGGGAAGCTTTCTTGAACATATTTTTACTTTCTCCATACGCACTATGTACATAGTGTCTAGAGAAAGTATTGCACTCCACCAAATATTCGATACCGAGATTTCACCGCAAACATATGTTTTAGGGCCCCCAATATCCAAAAAAAAAGCATTTTCACAAAAAGGTCCGTGTGTGTATGTGTGTGCGTGTGCGTGTGTGTGTGTGTGTGTGTGTGTGTGTGTGTGTGTGTATCCGTGTGTCCAGGTGTCAATGTGTCTGTGAACACGATAACTCAAAAACGAAAAGTCGGTAAAATGCCACACTTGGTATTTAAGTTTAGTATCTTCCAGGGATGCGACATGAAGATTTTGAGAAAAATCCCCCCACCCCCAACTACCCTTTACATGGAACTTTTTTCGAAAATTTTGATTTTCTCAAAAATGGCTCTAACGATTTTGATTAAAATTTCGGATATTAAACACATTTACCTGACAAATAAAATGTATATCTTGATTTTCTGGGAATAGCCTGTGAAAAGTAGTTTATTCTGGATGAATTTTACTAAATTTTGAATGACTGCTAAACCGTAAGAGATGGACAAAAACTTACTACACAAAAAATGTAGAGCACTTTAAAACACACAATTTATGTTATATACATTTTTTTCGTGGAGTTCGTCGTTTTTGTGACGTTCCTTATTTTTGGTTTCTGCTATGAAAAACGTATACTTTTCTCATACAGGAACTTTCAACTCCTATCCACATACACAAAGGAACTTCATTGACATAGCAACCAGCTTTTGACTATCAGTTTAACCTACGGTTGTCCCTTATTTCGCTTCTACTTACAAGGAAGCTAGTAATAAGACTATTTCTACTAATTTGTTTCTGATTAGCATAAAGTAAATAGAAGTATAAGCTTTTTAAGAATTATTTGTTGCAGGGATATGGAGAAAGTCATGTGAATGGTGCACATCAGATTTTTACTTTCTCTATACTCACTATGTACCTAGTGTATACAGAATGTATTGCACTCGACCAAAAAATTTGATACCGAGATTTCACCGGAAATATATGTTTTACGGTCCCCTGCATCCAAAAAAAGTATTTGCAGAAAAAGGTCCGTGTGTCTGTGAACACGATAACTCAAAAACGAAAAGTCGGTAAAATACCAAACTTGGTATTTAAGTTTAGTATCTTCCAGGGATGCGACACGAAGATTTTGAGAAAAATCCCCCCACCCCAAACTACCCTTTACATGGAACTTTTTTCGAAAATTTTGATTTTCTAAAAAATGGCTGAAACGATTTTGACTAAAATATCGTATATTAAAGTTACTTACCTGACAAATAAAATGTAGAACCTGAATTTTCTGGGAATAGCCTCTGAAGACTACTTTATTCTGGATAAATTTTTCATAACTACTAAACCGTAAGAGAGGGACAAAAACTTAACGCACAAAAAATGTAGAGCACGTTAAAACACATTATTTATGTTATGTACATTTTTTTCGTGGAGTTGATAGTTTTTGAGATATTCCTTTTTCTTGGTTTCAGCTTTGAAAAATATTTTTCTCATACAGGAACTCCTGTCCATACAAACAAAGGAACATCAGTCACAGAGCAACCAGCTTTTGGCTTTCCCTTTAACCTATGGTACTCCCTTATTTCGCTGCTACTTACAATAAAGCAAGAAATAAGACTATTTCTGCTAATTTTTCTCGATTAGCATGAAATAAATAAAAGATAAACTTATTAACAATAATTTGTTACAGAGATATAGAGAAAGTCATGTGAATGGAACACATTAGATTTTTGTACAAACTTTGCAAAATGCTAAACCCGAGTACCAGTTTGAAAGATACCGAACATTTTGTTTTCTTTTTTACTTTCTCTACATAGTGCGTTATATGTATGTGGCGAAGGTATTGCAGTCCACACAAAAATTTGAAACTCAGACTTCACGGAAAATACATGTTTTGTGTTCCCTGTATCCAATTTTTTACTTTCTCTATACGCACTATGTACATAGTGTATAGAGAAGGTATTGCACTCCACCCAAAAATTCGATTCCGAGATTTCACCGAAAATATATGTTTTAGGGTCCCCATTATCCAAAAAATGTATTTTCACAAAAAGGTCCGTGTATGTGTCCATGTGTCCGTCTGTCAGTGTGTCCGTGTGTCTGTGATCACGATAACTCAAAAACGAAAAGTCGGTAAAATACCAAATTTGGTATTTAAGTTTAGTATCTTCCAGGGATGCGACACGAAGATTTTGAGAAAAATCCCCCCAAAATCAACTACCCTTTACATGGATCTTTTTTCGAAAATTTTAATTTTCTCACAAATGCCTCTAACGATTTTGATTAAAATTTCGTATATTAAACATATTTACCTGACAAATAAAATGTATATCTTGAATTTTCTGGGAATAGCCTCTGAAGAGTAGTTTATTCTGGATGAATTGTACTGAATTTTGAATAACTGCTGAACTGTAAGAGATGGACAAAAACTTACTACACAAAAAAGGTAGAGCACGTTGAAACACACAATTTATATTATTTAAATTGTTTTCGTGGAGTTCGTCGTTTTTGAGACATTCCTTATTTTTGGTTTCTGCTATGAAAAACTTATATTTTTCTCATACAGGAACTTGTCAACTCCGATCCATATAAGGAACTTCATTGATATAGCAACCAGCTTTTGACTATCATTTTAACCTATGGTAGTCCCTTATTTCGCTTCTACTAACAAGGAAGCAAGTAATGTCTATTTCTGCTAAATTTTTCTGATTAGCATAAAGTAAATAGAAGTATAAGCTTTTTAAGAATAATTTGTTGCACGGATATAGAGAAAGTCATGTGAAAGGTACACATAAAATTTTTTTTTTACTTTCTCTACACGTACTATGTACATAGTGTATAGAGAAGATATTGTATTCCACTCAAAAATTCGATACCAAGATTTCACCAGAAATACACGTTTTGGGTCCCCCTGAATAAAAAAATTGGAAAAAGGTTCGTGTGTGTGCGTGTGTGTGTGTGTGTGGTGCCTGTGTGTCAATGGACAGTATAGCTCAAAAACGAAAAGACCGTTAAATACCAAACTTGGTATTTAAGTTTGGTATCTTCCAAGGATGCAACACGAAGATTTTCAAGAAAATCCCCCCACCCCCAACTACCCTTTACATTGGAACGTTTTTAGAAAAGTTTGATTTTCTCAAAAATGACTAACGATTTTGATTAAAATATCGAATATTAAAGATATTTACCTGACAAATAACATGTATATCTTGAATTTTCTGGGAATAGCCTCTGAAGACTGCTTTATTCTGGAAGCATTTTGCATAACTGCTAAACCGTAAGAAATGGACAAAAACTTACCACACAAAAAATGAGAGCACATTAAAACTCACAATTTATGTTATATGACTTTTTTTCGAGGAGTTGATCGCTTTTTAGATATTCCTTGTTTTTGGTTTCAGCTTTGAAAAACTTATACTTTTCTCATACAGGAATTTGTCAATTCGTGTCCATACGAACAAAGGAACTTCAGTCACCTAGTAACCAGCTTTTGACTTCACTTTAACCTATGATACTCCCATATTTCGCTCCTACTTACAAGGAAGCAAGTAATAAGACTATTTCTGCTAATTTTTTCTCGATTAGCTTGAAATAAATAGAAGAATAAGAGTATTAACAATAATTTGTTACATAGAAGTAGAGAAAGTCATGTGAATGGAACACATCAGGTTTTTTTTTTTTTTTAGAAAAAGGTTCGTGCGTGTGTCCATGTGTCTGTGAACAACAGAACCTAAAACTGAAACGTCAGTAAAATACCAAACTTGGTATTTAGGTGTAGCTTCTTCAAAGGATATGACAAAAAGATTTTAGGAACGCCCCCCCCCCCACATTAAACTACACTTTACGTGGAAAAAATTGGGAAAATGTTATCTTTCTCAAAAATGACTCTAACAGTTTTGATTCAAATACCATATATTAAAAATATTACATGACAAATAAAATGCATATCCTAAATTTTCGGGAATAGTTTCTGCAGACCTCTATAATCTGCATGAATTTTGCTGAATTTTGCATTATTGGTAAACCGTAAGAGATAGAAACTTACTGCACAAAAATATGTAGATCTCGTTAAAACATACAATTTATGACATGCAACTTTTTCCTGGAGTAACCAGCTTTTGAAAGATATGAATAGTGTATTCCCTTGTTTTGTTTCTACTTACAAGAAAGCAATAAGTAATAAGGCCATTTCTGCTAATATTTATCTCGATTAGTATGAAGTACATAGAAAATAAGTTTTAACAATAATTTTTACCTAGATGTAGAAAAAGTGGTGTGAGTGGAACACATCAGTTTCTGTTGTTGTTTTTTATGCTTTTCTCACGTACATGAACGTACACATTCACGAACTTTTTTTTTCATAAATGTTTTAGGGGGTTTCAAACATGTATTTGCTGGAAATTCTCGATATCGAAATTTTGGGTTAACAGAACATTTCCTCCTACCAACTTAGGTAAAGTAAAACGAATGCAACTGCAGTTGTTTTTTTCTCTTTACACCTGTACAATACAAAACTTAATTTTCGAGAAATGTAAGCATTATGTGTGTTGGCACAGTCTCTGGGAGAGTGTTAATAGCTAAGTTTTATTCCCAACTGCCTTCAGATTTCTACAACTTGCTGTAAAGTTCGGAGTCAGATGAAAAATCCTCGGTTGCTTTTGTTCAGCGGCTTCGCAAAGTACTCAAGATTTATTGTTGTTATACGCACTCTTACTAAAGTTTTGACTCCATTTTCACAAAAATGAAGATTTGTGGTCCCATCATAGGCGATTACTACCGAACCGTGACAGTTGAGTATAGGACCTCCTTAAATCTTGACACCAGCTGCAAGGCTTCTAGAAATGACCCAGCGAACACACTGCTATTCTGTTTGAAGAATGTTTCCTCAACCGTGAAAATTTCCCTGTTAGAGAATGGGATTTCTTGTTGCTTTTCATCCAAGTATCTTACTAAAGGTTATTTTGTATTACCCACCTGCCCCTCTGTTCCTTTAGGTCTGCAGGATGTCATACATTCATGGGCAAGAATGTTCGATGGTGCGAGAGTTTACGGCTTTCTGTATGAATTTTGTTAACAGGATTGGTATAATTCAGAAACTAGCAGCTCTGATTATTGTTTAGGTCATCATGTAAGTCACAGTCTCCTCGAACACCGTATAAACTTTGTTAAATGCAAAATAATTCACAGAGCTGCAACATAAAACAGACATCTTTACGTAATCATGTTCTTGCGAAATCATAAACTAATTGTAACTAATTGTAACATTTTAATCCGCATTTAATAAGAAACTCATTAGAAACAGTGTTGAAGGATGTATTAAATGTATAAACTTTGATCATCGCTTACAAGTTTTATAGGACACAGAGGAAAGCACACCAAAAATCACCCTTTATTTTCTTTCTCAAAAATCCAACTGTCTGCAGTGACGACTTTATATCACCCAGCAAGAAAAAGAGCAGTGAATATTAGCACTACAGTATTCAAAACAGGCAGCGTGACCGAGTAATTAGATCACTATTACCAAGATGTCTCGGGTTCCATTCCAGGGGACCGCATGTGCAATTTGTTGTGGGAAAAGCGGCGCCTGGGAACGTTTTTCCCGAGTTCTCCAGTTTTCCGCCATTCACTTCACCAATCGGTCTACCCTTTCTTTTCATTCATTTCGCCTGTATTTCATATCATCTTGTTTCTCACTCGGGCTGCGGGTCAATCCCCCGTTCCAAGTTGTTCACTAAAATTCATGTTCGTGTGCTCCTCGACAGGCTTGTGACATTGGCACAACCAGGAGGGTAAAATGACTAGGTGCGAGTACACATGATGTGGTGCCAACAACACAGCAGTCTAGCTTAAATGTACATGGTCAGTTGGTATTGGTTTAATTGTTTTGTTCACACAAGCCGTGTGCCTATCCAACTCCTGTCCTACATGCGGCTTCTGTGAAAAAACAATTAATCCAATACCAATTGACCATAATAGTTGCCTTTACTATGAATCCTGGGTCAAAAGTACTTACAACATTATAAGTCACCATTGGGGTTGTCATCTCAAAATAATTTGAGAACACCTTGTGGTTTACCGGGAAACATGCGCGTCAGTTGAGAAATTCAAAGCTATTCCGGCATGTTGACATGGTAGCTCAATGGCAGAGCAACCGACCAGAGATCGGGAGATCCCTGGTTCAAATCTCGGCTATGGCATTTAATTTTTCAGTCTGACTCTATCTATCCAATTAAATGTATGTGTTTATCGCGAACAAAACAACATCGTGACATTAAAGTCCAGAGAGTATTTTCTGCAGGCTAAGAATGTTCTAGAACAAACTTTATACCAATGAGGGATTTTTATAGAAAAATAAGTAACCAATAAAAGAGGCAACTTATTTAGAAATAAACACATATCATTTGATTTAGAGTAAAGGTAGGGGAAATGAATACGCAAGCAACAGGTCTCCTCACATCGCATTTTGGGAGGAAGTTGCTCTCTTAAAACATTTCCAGAATGAGGAAGTTGCTAAGGAAATTAGGCCCGAATGTGGCATCAAAGGAACTAGGCCTAAGGCAGTCACACAGACACTGGTAGCCGGGACGACACTAGCAAATAACATTGTGGCCAGCTGGAAATGGTGTCTGGAATACAATAGGTATATAGCAAGATCACGGCAAAGACCGCACTCACTGGATTCTTGTGTCCCAAGTTTAAACTGATGATAAAGGAAAGACAACAATATTTTGAATAATGCAGTTTATCTCTTCTCTACCCTAATCCGCATCACAGAATCACACATAATTGAATACGAGAAAAATATCTGATGTGTTCCATTCACATGACTTTCTCTACCTATTCGACAAAAATTATTTCTTGAAAAGGCTACCCCTCTATCTATTTCATGCTAATCGAGATAAACATGATGGTTCTACTAGGATATTATTTTTAGCATAAGTGGCGTAAGAAAATACTAAAGCTAAAGCGATAGTCAAATGTTTTAAGGCCGGTCGTAATGTGATGGTATTGAAATTACGTTCACTTTGTTTGAACATATATGAATAATGACATTCCATTTGAGAATTGGAAAATGTTAACGTATCTCAACAATTAGATCCACAGCATTTGATAAACTGTGGGCGTTGACCAGACCAACTTATTACTTTTTTGTAGTAAGTTTTTGTATATGTTTACCGGTTTAATAATTAGACAAAAGTCTCTCACAATGACGGAGGTTTCAGAGGCTATTCCTAGGAAGTTAAAGATATACATTTTCTTTGTAATGTAAATATTTTAATATACGGCAGTTTAATCAAAATTGTTAGAGCCATTTTGAGAAAATTAACATTTTCGAAAATGTTTCCATTTAAAAGATAGTTTGGGGTGGGGGATTTTCTTGGAAACCTTCTTACCGTCCTTGGACGATGCTGAAATTAAATATCAAGTTTAGTATTTAACCGACTTTTCGTTTTTTAATTATGTAGTTCACACATTTAAACATAGGGACACTCGCGCGCGCGCCTGCGGACCTTTTTCCAAAAATGCTTTTTTGAATTCAGTGAGCCTAAAAAGGTATTTTTAATTAAATCTCGTTATTGAAATTTTCGTAGAATAGATTATTGTGTAATCTTCATATCCTTTATGAAGTAGAGAAGGAATAAAATGTGGAATAAAAATCTCAAACAAATTAATTCACTTTATACAAACTGTTAGGGCATGTAGACAATACTCAACAAATACTTAGAATGGCAGTTTATGCCGGGACACCACCGTTTGCATTCAACAGTTAGAAATTCAAATAAGTATCTAATATGCCCTTTCTGTAGTGCAAAGCTATGAGAGATATAGCAGTGAAGAAACGCAGCTTCAGCAAGGTATTGTACACCACCTCACTTTATGACCGGCTTTGAAATCTCCTTAACCGCTTATTAGGGCCGACGTGGCCAATAAGCATATACATAGCAATATGAAAATGATATTGACTCCTTTTATTCAACGGGAGGATATGTTTATTAAACAAAGACAAAATGTGTCCCATTCACATGACTTTCTCTAGCTGTTCTGCAGACAATCTATTCATTTCTCATTTCTCTATATCAGGATAAACATTGCAGGTAAACATGAGCAGAAATGTCTTTATAACTTGTCTCCTTGTAAACAGGAGGGAAATAAGAAAATATACACGATAGTCTAATCCTTTAAAAGCTATCGTTATGTGAAAGAATTGAAATACAGTTCCCTTTGCGTGCCCTATAGAAGTAAAACAAAAGAGGTATTTAACGAAAGGATATTTCCAGTTTGACAAAAGCTTAAGTAGTTAAGATTGAAATTAATAAAAAGGAATATTTTGTAAACGATTAACTCTACAAAAAGTGCATGACATGAATTGTGTATTTAACGAGATCTATATTTTCTGTGCAGTAGTTTTTTTGTCATTTATTAAGGTTTACCGGTTACAAAAAGTCATCCAAAATGAAGACGTCTTCATATGTTATTCTCAGAAAGATACCTATATATTTCGTTTGTCTTGAAAACAAATTAAGTATATGGTATTTTAATAACATTTTAAGAAAATAAAAAATGTCCATGTAAAGGGTTGTCTAGTATTTAACGGACTTTTTGTTTTTGAGTTATGCTACCAACAGACACATATACACTGACAATTACACACAGGAATATTTTTCTTAAAATACAATTTTTTTCCAGGAATTCTCAAAACATGAATAGAACTTTTGGGTAGATTATAATACAGTACCTCCTGTGTCCACTGAATACATACATGCTTGAGAAAGTAGAAACCCATAATAAATATATTGAATGTCAAAAGTCATTATTGCCTATTACTTACCCTACCACGTCCGTAATAGACAGAAGAGATTTTGCATTCCACCTAAAAATGTTGATATCAACATTACAGCAGAAATATATGCTTTGAGGCCCCAAACAAAAAACTATTTGTAAAAGATCCCATGAGTGTAAGTTTGTATTTGTGACTCTGAAAAATATAACTCAAAAAATATATTCCATGAATACCAAACGTGGTATTTAGGTGCAGCGTATTCCGAAGCTACAGCGCAAAGGATTTTAAGAAAATCCCCTCAACCTTAACTACCATTTACTTGGACGATATATTTCAGAATGTTCCATTTTTTTCAAAAATTACCCTATAATAATTTTGTTTAAAACACCACGTGTAAGGTAATTATGACTTGAACTTTCTGAGAATACTCGGTGAAGTCCTCTTGGAATTTTGTATAAAATTACATAATTTGTAAACCCTAAGAGGTATACCAAAGCATACTAAAAAGAAACATGTACATCTGCATAAAATACAGCATTCATTTACAATAACGATCTCTGTGGCATTAACCATTTTCATACATTTTTTCTTACTTTTCTTAATTGTTCAATATACTATATGTAAACTGCTATTGACATATTTACTATTGATTTAGTTTCCTTTAGAGTGCTCAAGACCCGAGATCGAATATAGGTAGAGTAATTATGTATATAAGTTTTTATTAGATCTTTCCCTCATAATTTTAACTCATAAAAGCATAATTCATTTAAATTAGGTTCCTCTCTTTGAATTCTCTTCAAGATTCTCTTCTCAGCACTAGGTACTTGATATTGACATTTTATTGATGTTGCCTGTTTATACTCATATATTTGCATCAATCAACCAATAAAGTTGAACACCGAGGATTGCGTTTAAGGCAATCTAAGAATCCTTACTTTTTCTGATTGCTTTGGCTTTTTATATATATTTATGTTTCATAACAAAAGCATTTTTGATTCAAAATTGCTTATTTTATAAATGCTAATTTGAAAAACACGTTTGACTTTAGGGTTTATAGTATTGTTCTCACATTTTAAGTACAACTTATAGAAATTGTTTTCCAGCTATTTCTTAATTTTAATTAATTTAACAGAAAGTTTGTTTGTATACATGTTTTTTTTAATTTTTCAGCTTTTTCTATGAAAATGGCAATAATTAATGTAAACTAAACTATTTAATGTTTTAATTATGTACAGCAATTTTTAAATCAAAACCTATCTACTTCTGCTAACCTGAAAGTTTAAAGCAAATTATATATAAATAGCATTTTATTAATGAAAAATTAAAAAGTTATTAAAAGGAATACAAATTGAAAAGGGATACGGAGTTTGTTGACTTCAATTGAAGCGGTGCTTTACCTAAATGATGAAACCGAGTAAATACGAATTTGTGGCTTTAAACTTGTTGATATTAAACACAAATTATGCAGAATTAAATATGACGTTATAAGTCTAAAATAAGGGTCCAAAAAATTAAAAACTTTTAAACGTTTTACCAAACACATTGCCTTTAGGATTAAAACTTAAAGGTCACTAATTTTGAGCTAGCGAATATGTATTGCGATCGATATATCTGAAGCAATTCCCCGACGCACTATTTTCAGTATGCGACGAGGTTGCACAAAACAAGATTAAGACTCAGCCAAGCGTTCGTCTGATGTCCAAGATAAGAACTATGGTTGTGACAATACGTGTTTCTCCTGACAAAATAGGCCTGTTTCAATACGGTTGAGTAGGTACTTGATTGAACTAAAGCTTACTTCCAGCAGTCTCAAGATATGCTGACACGAGATCTGAGGAAAGATGTCAAGCAGGCCTGGATCAGAGATATGTAATCATGATGTATCGTAGCAAAAGAGCTGGCGGAAATGCCGAAGTTGAGGACTGATTCTGCGTATCAAATTGCCCGTGAAGTGCTGCACAACACAAAAGTGTCCCCCAGGTGGTAACCAACAACTGTCTTCAGCGATCAAGGAACGGCTTCTGAAATCTTGAAGAGCGGGGCGATGCGAGTTGGAAACTGCGGGACAAAAACATAAAGCAAAGAATGGCGTCACGATATTCCACATGAATGAAAAAGTACAAGAGGCGGTACCCAAATGAATGGCTCCGAAACCTTCTAAAGGATACAGTCAGCGAGCAAATGTTAAAGAGGGGGGGGGGAGGTTCTCAGGTAGGAAGCTACTGTAAACACACCAGCAGGCTACTCAGTTCAGTGTAATTAGAGTTAAGGGTAAACTACCACATGATTCATTTTTAGTTTCTCTAGCACGCACAAAAAAGGTAGAGAAGATATTCTAATCCACCCAAAAATTTAGTAACGAGATTTCACTGGAAATACATATTTTGAAGATTTCTGATTCAAAAAGGCATTTATAGAATAAGGTCCGAGTGTGCGTTTGTTTATATGTGTATTTGTAGACAGCACAACTCAAAAAACAGGTCCATCCAATTCCAAACTTAGTATTTAAGTTCAGTATCTTACAAGAATGCGACATGAATATTTTCAGGCGAACCTCCCCCAAGCTAAAGTATGCAGATATCATTTTTCGACATTTTTTATTTTCCAAAAATGGCTCTAAAGGTTTTTATTAAAATGCCGTAGATTATATAATTTACATGCCAAATAAAATGAATATTCTGAAGTAATTGCGAATATTCCCTAAAGTCTTCATTTTGAATGACTTTTGTATAACTGGTAAACCGTAAGAGACAGACAAAAACTTACTGTACAAAAAATGTAGATCTTGTTAAAGCACACAATTTATGACATATGCAGTTTTTTGTTGAATTAACTGTTTCCGAGATATTTGCTGTTATTGGTTTCAGTACCTAAAGTACTTGGACTAAAACGGGAAGTCCTAATTCGTTTGGATTCCTCTGATCATGTAAAGAGAACCAACCATTAGCAACAGCTTTTAAAAGATTTGACTATTGCTTTAGCCTAGGGTATTCTCTTATTTCCCTTCTGCCTATAAGGAACTAGTAAGCAATACCACCAATGTTATCTTCATTTTCAGATGTAGATATAAGAATACTCATTAGTAAAAAAAAATCTGATGTATTCCATTCACATAGCTTTCTCCCCATATATCTGTTACAAGTTATTATTAAAAAGCTTATTCTTCTATTTACGTCTTGCTAATCAAGAAAAAATTAGCAGAAATGGTATTTTCCTTGCTTCCTTGTAAGTAGAAAGAAAATAAGGGAGTAGCACAGGCTAAATTGATAGTCAAATCTTTTAAAACTAGTTGATAATTGATTAACGTTCCTTTGTTTGTATGCCCAGGAGTTGACAAATTCACGCACGGGAAAAGTATAAGTATTTTAAAACTGAAACGAATAATAAGGAATATCTAAAAACGAAAAAAAATCTTATAACATAATTGTAAATATTAACGAGCTCTACGTTATTTTTAAGTAAGTTTTTGTCTATCTCTTACCGATTACCAGTTATTCAAAATTCATCCAGAATAAAGATGTCTTTAAAGGCTATTCCCAGAAAATTCAAAATATGCATTTTATTTGCCATTAAATATCTTTGGTATAGGATAGTTTAATCAAAATCATTAGAGCCTTTCTTCAGAACAGCTAAATTTTTGAAAAATGTTCCATGATAGTTTGGGGTGGGGGATTTTCTTGAAAATATTCGTGTCACATCCTTTGAAGATACTGAACTTAAATACAAAGTTTGATATGTAACAGACATTTCGTTTTTGAGCTAGGCTGCCGACAGACACACACACACATACACACACACTGGCAGGCTGATAGACAGACTGACAGACAGACACACGGATATTTTTCTAAAAATGCTTATTTTTGCATTTAGGGTGTTACTAACCATGTATTTCTGGTGAACTCCCAACATGGAATTTTTGGGTGCAATATAATACCTTCTCTATACATTATGTACATGGTACGTGTAGATAGCATATCATCTATCTTTTTAATTTGATTACGACAAATATTCACCTGAAGCAAATTCATTATTTTATAGTCATGCAGCTCAGTCTTAAAAAGAAAGGATAATGTCCATCTTTGCGGGATAGTGAGAAAAATTAATTTAAGATATAACAAATGAGCAACAAAAGAAAGGATAACATTATCAATGGTTAGTTGCTGGAAATTTAAAAAAAATAAATATTGTAAAACCGCAAAGCACACCAAATTTCATGGAAATGGCTTAAATGGCCAAAGATTTATTTGGTGTAAACTTTTCTTGAGCTAGTTTCCTCTTTCAGGGTTTCCTAGTTAAGTAAAAAAGAGTAAGAAAGAAATTTATAGGTTGTTTATAGGAAATTCAAGATACACATTAAAGTCAGTATTTCAATCAGAGGAATCTTGACACACTTAGTTTACGGTATTCTACTAAAACAAGTAGCAACCTTTTAACTATTTTGAAAGCGTTTGTGCTCTTGTTTAAAACCGATTTATTCAAAAGTTGGCATGCAAATTACACCTATTCACATTTAATTTCCCTAATTTAATCATAATCGAGCACCTCCGAAAGAAGCAAAGGAAGGTTTCCTCGAAATGCTTGGAATGTTAGTCAGCTGGAAGTAAAATACAGTTTTATATATGCAAATATGTGTATAAGGAATGCCGAGAACAATTTAAGCTTCTTATTGGAAATAAAACTATTAATAAAAGATCCACATTCATCTTCGTCTCCAATTTTTATTCCATTAACTTGAACTGGATTCCGTCCAGATCCATATATTGTAACTGGTAAGTTCTAATGTCTTATAATTTATTCATTATATTCCTAATTATTTGATAAGTAATGGAAATCAGCGTGATAATTACATTTTATTTTATTATTATTGAAGATATAACTATTATACAAACCTGTGCAGCAGCTACAATATATAGAGAGACTATGTTCGTAAACACTCCGGTGTTGTAATGAATAAGAAAATCGCCTCCAACAAGTCTGATTGGCTTTTGATTCTAGATTATGCCAGTCTTTTCAGTCTGACTAGCTCTTAATTATTAATCACATTATATATTTTGTTGGCCATAATTACGTGTTATATTTTACATTTATTAAAATTAATTCAAAATGCAATTAAGTAATATATAATTGCGTAATATATAATTCAATTCTAAAAGTAAATAAACCTTGGGAATGTCATAGACTTACGAAACATCCTGTCCCACAACCCAGCCGTTAAATCCGCACACGTGTGTGTATACTTGCATAATGTTAAATACACCAAGCTTTCATACTTCACTGGACGGGGGTGGATAAGAATTTATTTTCAATTTAGATATTTATCAAGGCTGTACGAATTACTGGGCAGGTTGTTTAAGCCTAATATATTACTAATTAAAACGTACTAAAATGGTTTAACATACTTCGTTCAAATTACTGTGAAAGCTTAGTTCCTGAAAGGAGCATAATCCACCTTCATTCTGTATAGAGTTGGGAAAAAGACAAATATTCCATATTACTTTAAATACTACACCTAAGTTTATATAAGCATTCTCCAAGGAATAAAAAGCTATTACAGGATGAACTAATGGCATCACATTAAACAAAAATCTGATATGTTCCATTCACATGACTTTCTCTATCTTCCGCAAACAAACTATTCTCATAAAATAGTATTCCTTTATTTACAGCATGCTAATCAATAAAAGCATTATTTGGGAAGGAAAATAAAGGAATACACTAGGCTAAAGCGACAGTCAAACTTATAAGAGCGTCGATGTGCGATAGTCATTGAACTTTGGTGTTCTTTCCACGGCCAGGAGTGAAACAACGAGATAAGAAACGGATGAGGAGTTCCCGTTTGAGAAAAGTATTTTGAAAATGAAACCAATAACAGCGTATGTGTCGGCAATGGTTAAGTGTATAAAAAACTGTATATACATAAATTGTGTGTTTACATTTTTTGCGTAATACGTTTTTCTCTGTCTCCTACGATTTACAAGTTATTGCAAAAATCGTTCTGATTGAAAAGGACCTTTGGGACTATTCCCAATAAATCCAGGACATGCATTATATTGTCCTGCAAATATCTTTAACACAAGGAATTTTAATACAAATCGTTTGAGCCATTTTTACAAAATCGAAAATTTCGGAAAATGTTTCATGTAAAGGGTAGTTTGGGATGGAAAATGTTCCTGTCTTCGTGTCGCATCCTTGGAAGATATTGACCTGAAATATCAAGTTACACATTTAACTGATATTGTTTTTGAGTAATGTTGTAAATACACACGGACATATTTTTATAAAAATGATTCTTTTGGATTTAGGGGTTCTCAAAACATGTATACAAACCGATGTATCGGTATCAAATTTTTGGGTGGAATACAATTCTTTCTCTATCTACTATGTACTACAGTGCACATATATGCTAAAGAAAGAAAAACACGAAGTAAATATTTTTATGCATGAAAACTAAAAATTCAAGTTTGTGATAAAGGTTACGAATATTCTCATAATAGTGCAAATATTTTCCAGTTATTTATTTACTAGCGTTTGCTAAGATAAGCAAAACCTCTTCCATTCATATATCAGTTACATGGTAAATAGAGCACATGCAAGAATGTGTTAGATATTAGGAGCCGCCAGATTAGAGACAATATTATCGAGCGGGTTGGCTCAGTCAGTAGGACATAGATTCGCATTTTGAGGTACCGGGTTCACTTTCAGTTGGGATGGCACCATCAATATTCCTGTCCTTCATTTCCACTCATACAATTGGTTATTTTCAGGGTTGCAGGGCCTGGAGCGATGGGTAGTGGTGTTCTTTCAATAGAGAAGTATTCCTTCCTTTCTGCCCGAATCTGTCCATCGAAGACGTTTCTAAGAAAACTCAACCTGGAAAAGTTAGGGACCGCGCTGTGACTCCCAAAATCAAATCTGGCCCTTTGGCTTCCTCTCTTCCTCTCCTTTTCTCCCTTTTGCTTCATTCCGTTTAGTAGATGCAGTGCTGAAATTTCTCTACGCTTTCAACTTCTAACCTTTAAAGACAATATTCATGCAGAAGTGAATATTATTACATCTGAGATGTTGCAATAACCACAGAATTCCGCATTTGTAGGACATATATTTAATAAGAAACACGTTTTCTGTGTTGAATAAACTGAGTAGTTATGTTGTCATTAATCTTATATATTTGTTAATTTTCAACGGTAAATAATTTAACTAAAACCTACTACACAACTGCAAAAGTCTAATGTGTTACATTCACGTGTCTATTCTGCAACAAAGCATTCTTACAAGCACTTATTCTTCTTTTCTTCATGCTCTCAAGATAAACAGCACCAGATTTGGTTTTATTACATATGTTCTTGTAGATTCAGGGGGAAGTAAGAGGTGCACTAGGCTATATCGATGGCCAAACCTTTACTGTGTTGGTCGCTAAATAGTGAGTTTTAAATTAGTTCTATTTTCAAGGTCAGGATAAAAAACAAAAGAAAAAAATAATAACGGCTTCTCGTTGAGAAAAATATTGGAAAATTCAAAGAAATAACAAGGAAATGGTTAACGTCACAACAAATGTATGTGACATAAATAGTTGCTTTTGACAAGATCCACCGTATTCTGTATGGTAAGTTTTGTCTTACTCTTACAGCTTGAGGAAAAGGTTATCCAAAGTTAACAGAACTGCAGAGACCATTCTCAAAAATTCAAGATATACATTCAATATATACATTTCATTTGTCATGATAATGCCATAAACATATGGTACTTTAATAAAAAATTAACAATCATTTTTGATAAAATTAAAATTTACGATAATTTGTTCAAGAAAAGGATATTACAGATGACTTCACGGGATAGCAACCGAGTTAGATGTCAAGTTGTTCGAAAGATTGGATTTCCCTAATTCCAATCTAACTCGGTTGCTATCCCGTGGTTTGGGGTGGAGGCATTTTCTGGAATATTTTAGAGTTGTATTCTTAATGAGTGCTATACTTAAATATAGTTATGTTGTTAAAAACACACAAAGTGAGAGAGAGAAAGAGAGAGTGAGAGAAGGAGAGAAAGAAACAATTACCTGAAAATGTTTTTTTTTTATTCAGGACACATCAAAACATATTTCAGCTGAAATCTGGAATGGATTTCTTTTGTCACTTCCCCAAATACTAAACGTAAGGGAGAAAACAATTTGGTTTCATTGACTGACCTGTAGTATTGAAAAGCGCCAGTCCTGCAAATCTTGTACATTTCACTTACATGTTATCCAGTTTCACTTCCTGTATTGAGTATGCACGAGATGGCTTTTGTGTTATCACGGGGCCTCCTGTTCATACCAATTAGCTCGGAGTTTTTCCGTTGTTTTCTTTGATTGCCAGACGAATACTGAGTTGAATAATTTGATAGGAATTGTCCTATTCCCTTTCCTCACTGCAGTTTATTTCCTTTTTCTTCACCACTATTCAAGAACTGGGCTGATCAGCTATCAGGATAAGCTATGATTCAGAGTTGGTTTGTTCCTCGACAGAAGTCTGGCCAAGTCATTAACTTGGGTGTATATCATATGAACAGGAGGTTAATCCTCCATAGTGCTCAGTGGGCAATTTGAATAATGTTATTGAGTTTGGTGTAAATCATATGAGCAACAGAGTAAACCTCAAAAGAGAAGGAGAAGTGCTCAGTAGGCACCGTGAACAATGTAGTTGAGTTGCGTGAAAATCATATTACAGTAGAGTAACAGTCAAAAGAGAAAAAAAAGTGCTCAGTAGGCACTGTGAGTAATGTGGTTGAGTTGGATGTAAATCATATGAACAGTAGAGTAACCCTCAAAAGAGAAGAAGTGTTCAATAGGCACTGTGAATAATGTGGTTGAGTTGGGTGTAAATCATATGAACAGTAGAGTAACCCTCAAAAGAGAAGAAGTGTTCAATAGGCACTGTGAATAATGTGGTTGAGTTGGGTGTAAATCATATGAACAGTAGAGTAACCCTCAAAAGAGAAGAAGAAGTGTTCAGTAGCCACTGTGAATAATGTGGTTGAGTTGGGTGTAAATCATATGAACAGTAGAGTAACCCTCAAAAGAGAAGAAGAAGTGTTCAGTAGGCACTGTGAATAATGTGGTTGAGTTGGGTGTAAATCATATGAACAGTAGAGTAACCCTCAAAAGAGAAGAAGAAGTGTTCAGTAGGCACTGTGAATAATGTGGTTGAGTTGGGTGTAAATCATATGAACAGTAGAGTAACCCTCAAAAGAGAAGAAGAAGTGTTCAGTAGGCACTGTGAATAATACTGAACATTGAGGTGATTCCTACTCGTTGCCACAAGTTCTAAGACTACCTCGGAGGGGACGGTCTGCTGGTTGTGTGTACAGGGAATGTGGCTTTACATCCCTCCAGTGGCCATGGTGTGATCAAATCGTTGGCTGGATATCACAAGAAGGTTATATGTGAAAGATTTGTCTGCCTTTTGTACGTTCATCCCCTCGTCTCAACTTTGGTTCTTCTTCTTTTCCTTCTGCTGTTGATTGCTAATGAGTAGAACGACTAGGCACTTAAAAGAACTTTCCCTGCCTAGTTGTGTCTCAGAGGGGAAGCTAGCATCTTTACTAACAGGATAGCTGAGCGGTGACAAAGATCTCAGATTGGGTAGAAATTTGATGAGTTACAAATAACTGCTAAATCTACAAATGTACTATGTTTAAATGTATTCCTCCTTGCGTTGTGCCAATTTAGCTCACTGAGTTTCTGTGGTTATGATACAGGTCTGGAAGTGAAACAGTTTCTGTGGTGTATGCTACACGTCTGGAGGTAGATAAGTATCTGTAGTATATGGTACACATCTGGAGGTAGATCAGTATCTGTGGCGTATGCTACACATCTGGAGGTAGACCAGTTTCTGTGGTATATGGTACACATCTGGAAGTGGAAAAGTCTCTGTGGTGTATGCTACACGTCTGGAGATTGATCAGTTTCTGTAGTATATGGTACACATCTGGAGGTAGATCAGTTTCTGTGGTATATGGTACACATCTGGAAGTGGATCGGCCCCTGTGGTGTATGCTACACGTCTGGATGTAGATCAGTTTCTGTGGTATATGGTACACACCGGGAGGTAGATCAGTTGCTGTGGTATATGGTACACACCTAGAAGTAGATCAGTTTCTGTGGTATATAGTACACGTCTGGAAGTGGATCAATTTCTGTGGTGTATGGTACACGTCTGGAAGTGAATCAGATTCTGAGGTATATGATACACATCAGAAGGTAGATCAGTTTCTGTGGTGTATGGCACACATCCGGAGGTAGATCAGTTTCTGTGGTGTATGGTACACATCTGGAGGTAGATCAGTTTCTGAGGTATTTGATACACATCCGGAGGTGCATCATTTTCTGTGGTGTAAGGTACACGTCTGGAGGTAAACCAGATTCTGTGGTGTATGGTACACATCTGGAGCTAGACCAGTTTCTGTGGTGTATCGTACACATCTGGAAGTGAATCAGTATGTGTGGTGTATGGTACACATCTGGTTGTGGATCAGTTTCTGCGGTGTATGGTACACATCTGGAAGTAAATCAGTTTGTGTTGTGTATGGTACACGTATGGAAGTAGATCAGTTCTGTGGTGTATGGTACACATCTGGAAGTGAATCAGTTTGTGTGGTGTATGGTACACATCTAGTGGTAGATCAGATTCTGTGGTGTATGATACACATCTGGAAGTGAATCAGTTTATGTGGTGTATGGTACACATCTGGAGGTAGATCCGTTTCTGTGATGTATGGTACACATCTGGAGGTAGATCCGTTTCTGTGATGTATGGTACACATCTGAAAGTGAATCAGTTTGTGTGGTGTATGGTACACATCTGGAAGTGAATCAGTTTGTGTGGTGTATGGTACACGTCTGGAAATGAATCAATTTCTATGGTATATGGTACACGTCTCGGAGTGAATCAATTTCTATGGTATATGGTACACATCTGGAAGTGAATAACTTTGTGATGTGTATGGTACACATCTGGAAATGAATCAGTATGTGAGGTGTATGGTGCACGTCTGGAAGTAAAAGAGTTTCTGTGATATATGGTACGCATCTGGAAGTGAATCAGTTTGTGTGGTATATGGTACACGTCTGGAAGTGAATCAGATTTTGATATGTATGGTAAACATCTGCAAGTGAGTCAGTATGTGAGGTGTATGGTACAAGTCTGGAAGTGAATCAGTTTCTATGGTATATGTTACACATCTGGAAGTGAAACAGTTTGTGTGGTGTATGGTACACATCTGGAGGTGAATCAGTTTATGTTGTGTATGGTATACGTTTGGAGGTGAATCAGTTTCTGTGGTGTAATGGTATACATCTGGAAGTGGATCAGTTTCTGTGGTGTATGGTACTCGTCTGGAGGTAGATCAGTTTCTGTGGTGTATGGTACACATCTGAAAGTGGATCTGTTTGTGTGGTGTATGGTACACATCTGGAAGTGAATCAATTTCTATGGTATATGGTACACGTCTGGGAGTGATCAGTTTCTATGGTATATGGTACACATCTGGAGGTGAATCAGTTTATGTGGTGTTTGGTACACGTCTGGAGGTGAATCAGTTTCTGTGGTGTATGGTACACATCTGGAGGTAGAGCAGTTTCTGTGTTGTATGGTACACATTTGTATGCAGATCAGTTTCTGTGGTGTATGTTACACATTTGTATGTAGATCAGTTTCTGTGATGTATGGTACAAGTCTGGAGGTAAATCCGTTTCTGTGGCGTGTGGTACACATCTGAAAGTGGATCTGTTTGTGTGGTTTATGGTACACATCTGGAAGTGAATCAGTTTGTGTGGTGTGTGGTACACGTCTGGAAGTGAATCAATTTCTATGGTATATGGTACACGTCTCGGAGTGAATCAATTTCTATGGTATATGGTACACATCTGGAAGTGAATAACTTTGTGATGTGTATGGTACACATCTGGAAATGAATCAGTATGTGAGGTGTATGGTGCACGTCTGGAAGTGAAAGAGTTTCTGTGATATATGGTACGCATCTGGAAGTGAATCAGTTTGTGTGGTATATGGTACACGTCTGGAAGTGAATCAGATTTTGATATGTATGGTAAACATCTGCAAGTGAGTCAGTATGTGAGGTGTATGGTACAAGTCTGGAAGTGAATCAGTTTCTATGGTATATGGTACACATCTGGAAGTGAAACAGTTTGTGTGGTGTATGGTACACATCTGGAGGTGAATCAGTTTATGTTGTGTATGGTATACGTTTGGAGGTGAATCAGTTTCTGTGGTGTAATGGTATACATCTGGAAGTGGATCAGTTTCTGTGGTGTATGGTACTCGTCTGGAGGTAGATCAGTTTCTGTGGTGTTTGGTACACATCTGAAAGTGGATCTGTTTGTGTGGTGTATGGTACACATCTGGAAGTGAATCAATTTCTATGGTATATGGTACACGTCTGGGAGTGATCAGTTTCTATGGTATATGGTGAATCTGGAGGTGAATCAGTTTATGTGGTGTATGGTACACGTCTGGAGGTGAATCAGTTTCTGTGGTGTATGGTACACATCTGGAGGTAGAGCAGTTTCTGTGTTGTATGGTACACATTTGTATGCAGATCAGTTTCTGTGGTGTATGTTACACATTTGTATGTAGATCAGTTTCTGTGATGTATGGTACAAGTCTGGAGGTAAATCCGTTTCTGTGGCGTATGGTACACATCTGAAAGTGGATCTGTTTGTGTGGTTTATGGTACACATCTGGAAGTGAATCAGTTTGTGTGGTGTGTGGTACACGTCTGGAAGTGAATCAATTTCTATGGTATATGGTACACAACTGGAAGTGAATGAGTGTCTGTGATATATGGTACGCGTCTGGAAGTGAATCAGTATGTGAGTTGTATGGTACACGTCTCGAAGGGAATGAGTTTCTGTGATATATGGTACACGTCTGGTAGTGAATCATTTTGTGTGGTATATGGTACACGTCTGGAAGTGAATCAGCTTGTGATGTGTATGGTACACATCTGGAAATGAATTAGTATGTGAGGTGAATGGTACACGTCTGGAAGTGAATTAGTTTCTATGGCATATGGTACACATCTGTAAGTGAATCAATTTGTGTGGTGTATGGTACACTTCTGGTGGTAGATCAGTTTCTGTTGTGTATAGTACACATTTGGAAGTAAAACAATTTGTGTGGTGTATGGTATACATCTGGTGGTACATCAGTTTCTGTGTTGTATGGTACAAATTTGTATGTAGATCAGTTTCTGTGATGTATGGTACGCGTCTGGAAGTAGATCAGTTTCTATAGTGTATGGTACACATCAGACGGTAGATCAGTTTCTGTGGTGTATGGTACACATCTGGAGGGAGAGCAGTTTCTGTGTTGTATGGTAGACATTTGTATGTAGATCATGTTTCTGTGGTGTATGGTACACACTTGTATGTATATCAGTTTCTGTGATGTATGGTACACGTCTGGAGGTAGAACAGTTTCTGTGACGTATGGTACACATCTGAAAGTGGATCTGTTTGTGTGGTTTATGGTACACACCTGTAAGTGAATCACTTTGTGTGGTGTGTGGTACACGTCTGGAAGTGAATCAATTTCTATGGTATATGCCACATGTCTGGGAGTGAATCAGTTTCTATGGTATATGGTACTCATCTGGAAGTGAATCAGTATGTGCGTTGTATGGTACACAGCTGGAAGTGAATGAAATTCTGTGTTATATGGTACGCGTCTGGAAGTGAATAAATATGTGATGTGTATGGTACACATCTGGAAGTGAATCAGTATGTGAGTTGTATGGTACACGTCTGGAAGGCAATGAGTTTCTGTGATATATGGTACACGTCTGGAAGTGAATCAGCTTGTGATGTGTATGGTACACATCTGGAAGTGAATCAGTATGTGAGGTGTATGGTACACGTCTGGAAGTGAATCAGTTTCTATGGTATATGGTATACATGTGGAACTGAATCAGTTTATGTGGTGTATGGTACACGTCTAAAGGTGAATCAGTGTCTGTGGTGCATGGTACACATCTGGAAGTGGATCAGTTTCTGTGGTGTATGGTACACGTCTGGAAGTCAATCACTTTCTGTGGTATATGTAACACGTCTGAAAGAGGATCGGTTTCTGTGGTGTATGGTATACATCACTAAGTTGATCAGTTTCTGTTTTGATTGGTACACGTCGGGAAGTGGATCACTTTCTATAGTGTATGATATAGTCTGGAAGTGGATCAGTTTCTATGGTGAATGGGTCACGTCTGGAAGTGGATCAGTTTTCTGGTGTATTGTAGACGTCTGGAGTTAATCAATTTCTGTGGTGTATGGTACCCGTCTGGAAGTGGAGCAGTTTCTGTGGTGTTTGGTACAAGTCTGGATGTGAATCAGTTTCTGTGGTGTGTGGTAGACGTCCGGAAGTGGATCAGCTTCTGTGGTGTATGGTACACGTCTAGAAGTGGATCAGTTTCTGTAGTTTATGGTACACATCTGGAAGTGGATCACTTTCTCTGGCGTTTGGTACACATCTGGAAGCGATCACCTTCTGTAGTGTTTGGTACACGTCTGGAAGTGGATAAGTTTCTGTGGTGTAAGGTAGACGTCTGGAAGTGGATCATCCCGTGTTGTGTCTGGTACATATCTGGAAGTGGATCAGTTTCTGTGGTGTTTGGTACACATCGGGAAGTGGATCAGCTTCTGTGGTTGTATGGTACTCGTGTTGAATTGGATCAGTTTCTGTGGTGTTTAGTACACATCTGGAAATGGATCAATTTCTGTGGTGTTTGGTATATGTCTAGAAGTGGACCAGTTTCTGTGGTGTTTGGCACACATCTGGAAGTGGATCAGTTTCTGTGGTGTATGGTACATAAGTGGAAGTGGATCAGTTTCTGTTGTGTTTGATACATATCTGTTAGTGGATCAGTTTCTTTGGTGTTTGGTACATATCTCGAAGTGGCTCAATTTCTGTGGTGTTTGGTACACATCTGGAAGTGGTTCAGCTTCTGTTGTGTATGGTACCCGTATTGAAGTGGATCAGTTTCTGTTGTGTTAGGTACTTAGCTGGAAGTGGATCAGTTTCTGTGGTGTTTGGTACATATCTCGAAGTGGCTCAATTTCTGTGGTGTTTGGTACACATCTGGAAGTGGTTCAGCTTCTGTGGTGTATGGTACCCGTATTGAAGTGGATCAGTTTCTGTTGTGTTAGGTACTTAGCTGGAAGTGGATCAGTTTATGTGGTGTTTGGTACATATCTGGAAGTGGATCAGTTTCAGTGGTGTTTAGTACATATATGGAAGTGGATCAGTATCTGTGTGTGTGGTACACATCTGTAAGTGGATCTACTTCTGTGACTTTGGTACATATCTGGAAGTGGATCAGTTTCTGTGGTGTTTGATTCACATCTGGAAGTGGATCGGTTTCTGTGGTGTTTGATACATATCTGGATGTGGATCAGCTTCTGTAATGTTTTTCTTATACATCTGGAAGTGGATCAGTTTCTGTGGTGTATGGTAACATCTGGAAGTGGATCAGCTTCTGTGGTGTATGGTACTCGTGTGGAGGTGGATCAGTTTCTGTGGTGGTTCGTACATATCTGCAAGTGTTTCAGCTTCTGTGGTGTATGGTACTCGTGTGGAAGTGGATCAGTTTCTGTGATGTTTGGTACATATCTCGAAGTGGATCAGTTTCTGTGATGTTTGGTACACATCTGGAATTGGTTCAGCTTCTGTGGAGTTTGGTATACATCTGGAAGTGGATCAACTTCTACGAACTTTGGTTAATATCTGGAAGTGGATCAGTTTCTGTGGTGTTTGGTACACATCTGGAAGTGGATCAGCTGAGGTGTTTGGTAAATAAGTGGAGCAGCTTCTGTGGTTTTTTAGTTACACATCTGGAAGTAGATCAGTTTCTGTGGTGTATGGTACTCGTGTGGAGGTGGATCAGTTTCTGTGGTGTTTCGTACACATCTGGAAGTGGAGCAGGTTCTGTGGTGTATGGTAACGTCTGGAAGTGGATCAGCTACTGTGGTGTATGGTACTAGTGTGGAGGTGGATCAGTTTCTGTGGTGTTTCGTACACATCTGGAAGTGGATCAGCTTCTGTGGTGTATGGTGCTCGTGTGGAAGTGGATCAGTTTCAGTGATGTTTGGTATATATCTCGAAGTGGAGCAGTTTCTGTCGTGTATGGTAACGCCTGGAAGTGGATCAGCTTCTGTGGTGTATGGTACTCGTGTGGAGGTGGATCAGTGTCTGTGGTGTTTCGTACACATCTGGAAGTGGATCAGCTTCTGTGGTGTGTGGTACTCCTGTGGAGGTGGAGCAGTTTCTGTGGTGTTTCGTACACATCTGGAAGTGGACCAACTTCTGTAAAAGAAATGAAATGGCCTGTTATTTATGGACGCTCTTTAACTGCTTTGGTTCTCAGCGTCCCATTCTATATTGGGCGTGAAAATCGCTTAATTTTGCAAAGAGGCCTCTCTATCAGGCTTGAGGTTCTTTTACGTGCCGTAAATCTACGACACGGGACCCACAGCTTTACTTCCCTTCCGAAGGAAGCCATGCTAAGGATTTTTACGCCTGAAAAAATCTATCGTCCTCCGCCGGGTTTGAACCCGCGACCTTGGGTATATGAAGTTAACATGGTAACCATTATACCATGGAGGGCGACACCAACTTCTTTGGTGCATGGTACTTGGGTGGAAGTGGATCACTTTCTGTGGTGTTTTGTACACATCTGTAAGAGGATCAGCTTCCGTGGTATCCGGTATACGTCCGGAAGTGGATCATATTTTTTAGGGAGGGGTGATTTAATTAAAAAAAAAATATATAATAATTTTAAGCGTTGATGTTATTGTTTTTCACTCAAAGCGTGTAAAGACTTACGACATTGTAAGTCGCCATTGGGGTTGCTACCTCAATATAATTTGGGATCATCTTATGGTTTACCAGGAAATATGCGAGTAAGTTGAGATATTTAATGTCGTGCCGGAGTTTTGCCATGTTTGCTCAGTGGTAGAGCAGTCGGCTAGAGATCCGGAGATCCATGGATCAAATCCCGCCTATGGCATTGAATTTTCAATATGACTTTACTTATCCAACTTTAGCGTGTTACTGTTACATTATGCACAATGTCTCTCAGCACCTCCGCGGATCACAATAATAATTGTTTTGTGTGTGTGTGTGTGTGTGTGTGTGTGTGTTGTTATTTCTGCATAACTTTTCTCAGTTTAAATGAAGCAAGTAGAAAATAAACTTCCGTAATAATAGTTTGTGTACGTCTAATACAGGTTAGAGGGTAGAGAAAGTTAATGAATGCAACACATTATATTTTCAACCTTTCTAGCGTATATGTGCAGCGTACATACTATGCATATACTTTGAGACTGCTTGAATTAAAGAAAAAAATTTAAAAAATGTACAAAATGCGTAATTAAGTTCAGTATCTTCCAAGTATACGACACGAGGATTTTCAAGAAATTACCCCGCTCCCAACTACCCTTTAAATGGAACATTTTTCTAAAATTTTTATTTTCTCAGAATTGGATTTTAAATAAAATATCGCATGTTGAAGATGTGACAACGAAATGAATATTTTGAATTATCTGGAAATAGCCTCTGGAGACCTCTTCATTCTGCATGACTTTTGTATAACTCGTAAAGCATAAGAGATGGACAACAACTTACTAAACAAATAATATACATGTTATTGTAGAGTTAGCCGTTTCCGTATATCCTTTGTTATTGGTTTAAATTTTAAACTAAACATTTTCTTAAGCGGGAAGTCATCTTTCGTTCCATCTCTTTTGTTTTAATCCCAGGAATGTAAAAGAAAAGCGAATTTCAATTGTTTCACATAGCGATAGCTTTAGGTGAATCTATTCCCTTCCACCTTCCAGGAAGCAAGTAATGAGAGGATTTCTGTTAATGTTTATCTGGATTAGCATGTCGCAGATGAAAGAGTAATCTTTTGTAAGGAAAGTGTGTGTGTGGAACAACTAGAGAATGGAGCACATTGATTTTAATTACTCATCAACTAAAGGGAAACCTATAATTTAATACAGCATTCAAGAAAAAAAAATGCATTTTATTTAAAAAATAAAAATATGATTTACACCCTCGAATATAAATTTATAAGCATTATCAAATACCACTGACAGTATATGTGAAAATTGTGAATCTACAAATCATATGACTTCCGCATCCTTTAAAATAAAAAATATGAATTTTATATACATATAAATCCGTCTTTTGTACATGACTCTCTAGCCCGTATGTACAATGTACATAGAGAATAGAGAAGGTAGTGTATTCCACCCAAAAATGTTATACCGAGATTTCACCGGAAAAATGTTTTGAGGTCCCCTGAGTCCGAAAAAAGTCCATACGTGTATGTCTGTCTGTTTGTTTGTGTCTGTGGACAGCATCGCTCAAATACTAAAAGTCTGTATCTTCTAAGGATGCGACACGAAGATTTTCAAGAAAATTCCTCCCCCAACTACCCTTTACATGGACAATTTTTCGAAAGCTTTGTTTTTCTCAAAAATGGCTATATCGATTTTGATTAAAACATCGTATATTAAAAACTTATATTTCTTCATATCACAAATAAAATCTATATTTTAAATGTTATTAGATTAGCTTGAATACCTTTTTATTCTGGTTAAGTTTTGCAAAATTTCGCATAGAGATCAAAAAAACTTACTAAAAATAATGTAGAACCCGTTAAAACACCTAATTTATGTAATATATTTTTTTTCTTGTAGAGTTGACCATTTTCGAGATATTTATTGTAATTGGTTTCAATTTTTAAACTAGTTTCTCTCAAACGGAAAGCAACCTCAACTGTTTAATGGTCAGCTTTTAAAACATTTGACTATCCCTTTAGCCTAATGTGTTACCATATTACTTACAAGGAAGGAAGTAATAAGAACAATTCTGCTGATGTTTATCTAGATAGAATGACGTTGATAAAGAAGAATTTGTTTGTGGAACAGCTATATGAATGGAACACATCAGATTGAGATGTTTCAATTCTATGACTGCTACCTACCAACACGTGGAACAGCTATAGAAGGATATATGAATGGAACACATCAGATTGAGATGTTTCAATTCTGTGACTGCTACCTACCAACACGTGGAACAGCTATAGAAAGATATATGAATGGAACACATCAGATTGAGATGTTTCAATTCTGTGACTGCTACCTACCAACACGTGGAACAGCTATAGAAAGATATATGAATGGAACACATCAGATTGAGATGTTTCAATTCTGTGACTGCTACCTACCAACAAGTGGAACAGTTACTGTATGACTCCCGTAGGAAGTGTATTGCAGTTCCTGGATTGCAATGCATGTTTAAAGCTCAGAGGGTACGTGTCTGTCGCTCGCGGGTAAACTGGTGCCTCATTACAAAATAAATGCTACTCTTATACATGCACTGACTTGTGCTTGTTAGTTGCACTTGCACCCTCCTTCAGCAGCCCCTGCAACCGCAACACCAAGAGACATGGCATGGCTGCTCGTCTGTTTCTTCATTTCATGTAGTGTTTTCATGTGGCCGTAATTTAATGCAACCTTACTAGAATTTATATATGCTTTCTTATAATAACATAATGACCAAAACGAGATACCGTTGAAGTGGTGGTGGTGGTGGTGGTATTCTTTGGCCAGTCAGTCTTGAGTTGCTCGTACCCAGGTCAGTTACGCATGTCGGCACATTCTGACCACCGCCGCCACGGCCGAATGTCCTTATTCCAGAGTCTAAACCGCAGTGTCAGTGATTCCGAAGATATAAATCAACACAGCAAGTTGTACTTTTAACATCCGTTATTGCTGCATGCGTACCACTGACGATAGATACTAATACGTAATACCCACAGAAGTAAAATGATATTTGTGAAACATTTTTCTAGGGGGACGGAACCCTTTTAGACTTAAGTTTAGCGTAGTTCAGGATGGAGAAAAATCTGGAGTCAAAAGGATGGTCCTCGGGTTCACGAGCCCAAGCTTGAGCGACCTGAACTACTGGTAACAGTGATCTATATAAGTGATAGCAGCGGATAACAGCGGTGTAGTTTTGATGGTTTTGTTGATATATTTTATAATTTTATAGTTTTTCTGTAATAAAAATAGAGTGTTTACTGTTTACTAGTTAAGTGTGTTGCCGTGTTTCAATAACTAATAATGTAGTTTTATTGATTTATTACTTATCCCTGTCATTTGTTCTTTATAATTTTATTTTGTTCTTTAGTTTAATTCCGTTTCAGTTAATAAGTATAAAAGCGAAATCTGTAAAATTATGGTACTATTTACACACTTTCCAAAAATGGAAATGTGTCAAATAAATGTTAATTGTATATGAAACTAGATGCGGAAACGGCGTATTATAGATTTGATTTGATTTGTCTCAAAGAGTTTTTGAGTCGCCATTGTGTATCCGACGCTCCTGGAGGGGTGGTGGTATATCCAATCTTTGATACTCCATACTTCAGGTAAACGCGCCCAGCACCAAAATAAGGTTTCTACTTGCTGACCACTTGAACAATCTCAGGGTAAAAGTGAATATGTCATTTTCATC
Organism: Hymenopus coronatus; assembly: GCA_030762935.1. NCBI lineage: Eukaryota > Metazoa > Arthropoda > Insecta > Mantodea > Hymenopodidae > Hymenopus > Hymenopus coronatus. The sequence goes on along the minus strand of CM060888.1, from coordinate 140,280,042 downwards.
CATTTTACAGGATAGCCAAAACACTAAACTGAATATTCTAAGAGGTTACAAAGATATACATGAATCATATGAAACTTGGTGAGGTATTTTATTGATATCTTTTTGGAGCTATGTGTGTTTTTACCTTAACCAATGTTATATTCCCTTTAGTTCAACTATTAGATCATGCGGTGAAAAGGAATAGTCGGTATTCAGATTTAAGGAGAGGGTCATGATGCAGGTAGGTGTTACACAATTCATGAAGTATTGGTGTAATACACGGCAAAAGTAACAAGAGAACTAGCTCACTTTTTCTCCTGCAGATAATGACAAACGCGCATTGTAAGGCGATGAGGTGTGAGGCTTGGCTTGTCTGTTCCGTCGTGTTAAGTCCAGATGCTGTGAAGTACATATACATCCTTTAGTGTCTAATTATTTGTTGTATAATATTTGTCCTGTTTTTTCTTTATTTTTGTATTTAATTTTATGATCAGTAATACCTTATGTAAGAGGGCTATACCCTTTTAATTTAGGTTTATTTTTCTTTTTAGTTTGTACAATAACATGAAATTTGTCATATTTCAGTGATGTCTTATACAACAGCTTCAGTGATGCATTGTGAACATAACGGAGCCACTTTACAGAACACCCATACAAATTTACTTCCTTCGTTGAATTTTTCCATTTGTATTTGAGTTTTAGATAGTGCTGAATAAAAGGATTTTCTTTCCTGCTAATCTGGTTAGCTGTGCCAATAATGAGGGTGGCTGATGGGCATATTATACTTCTTCTTTATGTATTCAGTTTTGTCATGATTAAAATCACATGCCATTGCGTTATGGCCTGAAAGGAGGAGCTTGTGGTCTAAAATTTTATATTGCTTTTGTTCATTACAAAAACACAATTGCTAGGAATGCGGTGTTTTTAGTTTTTAGTTTTCCCTGGGCATGAACCACTGTAGAGCACTGCGTAAATTTGAGATCGCTTTTGAAACACATGATGAAATTTCAATTCCCCTCTTTTGGCTAAGGTCTCATACCTCAAAAACATGAAATCTTATCATTTTTCAGATTATGGACAGTTAAATTAAAGGTCCGTAAACGTCCGTAAATAGCAATTGAAGTTTGTAGAGAAAGAGAAGGATGGCACTGTTCTACAAAGAAAAAAAAACTGTCATATAATTTTCTTTAGCTAATATTTTATCCTTGATTTTAGTCTGATAGGTAAATTCTGCTTCTCTGTGGTCTTTTTCTTGGTGTTGTATTAATTCTACCTTTTCTTCGCCAGATTCATAAGGAAGTTTCATTTTTATAGCATCACATGTGTGGAGTGGTCAGTAGAGGATTAATTTTATGTCTACATTTATACACACAACTCAACAATATCTAGCAAGGCCTGTGTCACTTTATTTTTAGTTTTCGAAAACCAATAGTACCAATGCAAAACATGACAAGAATGAAAAAAATCTAATGTGTTCCATTCACATGACTTTCTCTACTTCTGTGTAACAAATTATTGTTAATAAGCTTATTCTTCTATTTACTTGATGCTGATCGAGAGCAGAAATAGTCTTATTACTTGCTTCCTTGTAAGTAGAAGCGAAATATGGGAGTATCATAGGTTAAAGTGAAGTCAAAAACTGGTTACTAGGTGACTGAAGTTCCTTTGTTTGTATGGACTAGAGTTGACAAATTCCTGTATGAGAAAGGTACAAGTTTTTCAAAGCTGAAAGCAAAAACAAGGAATATCTAAAAAATGACGAACTCCTCGAAAAAATGTTTATAACATAAATTGTGTGATTTAATGTCCTCTACAGTTTTTGTGTGGTAAGCTTTTGTTCATTTCTTACGGTTTAGCAGTTATGCAAAATTCATCCAGAATAAAGTAGTCTTCAGAGGCTATTCCCAGAAAATTCAAGATATACATATTATTTGTCAGGTAAATATCTATGTACGATATTTTATTCAAAATCGTTAGGGCCATTTTTGTGTAAATCAAAATTTTCGAAAAAAGTTTCATGTAAAGGGTAGTTGGGGGTGGGAGATTTTCTTGAAAATCTTCGTGTCGCATCCTTGGAAGATACCAAACTTATATACCAAGTTTGGTATTTAACGGTCTTTTCGTTTTAGAGCTATTCTGTCCACAGATACACAGACACACAGACACGCATACACACGGACCTTTTTCCAAAAATGCTTTTTTTTATTCAGGGAGACCCAAAACATGTATTTCCGTTGAAATCTCTGTATCGAACTTTTGGGTGCAATACAATACCTTCTCTATACACTATGTACATAGTACGTGTAGAGAAAGTAAAAGGGAAGGTAAACATTATACAAACACAAAGAGTAAGTGAAATACGGAACATTTTCCCCTTTTATTAATTCTGTAACATATTCATCACCCTGGGATGTTCTCCAGAGGAACGAAGCTGGACAGGACGTGTGATTGCATTGCCATCTGCAGTGCGGAGTACAATTGTCCTTACATTTCCATCCCTTACACGACGGAGGTCCTCTGTGCGTGCTTTCTTCCATGTTTGGCGTGGGCGCACCTCTTTGTGGATCAAGGCGATGTCTCCAATTTTGAGCTGAGGTGAGCTATTATCAGGTTGTCGAACTTCGTGAAAACTTGTAAGTTTTGTCAAATACTCCTTGGACCAGTGCTTCCACATGTCATCTGCTAGTTTCTGTTGAGGTCTCAATTGTTTTGTTAAATTGTCCTTCACCTCAGGCTTAGCTCCACTAGGTATTGTGGTTAACGTTTGACCACAAAGAAAATGTGATGGGTCAATGGCTGTGATTCTGCACTATCTGATTGTGATATTGGCCTTGAGTTAAGGGCTGCTTCAGTCATGATGAGAACTGTATTCATTCCTTCTTCCGTCACTTGGGCTCGACCAAATACCTTTCTCAGACAGCGTTTCATAGTTCCTATCATCCTCTCCCACCAGCCTCACCACCAGGCAGCCCTGGGGAAATGAAAATCCAAGTGATGTATTTTTCTGCAAGATATTGCTTGGTTTGGTTTTTGAAGCGACGGGAGTGTTCCATAGCTCAGATAATTCTCTGTTTGAAGTATGGAAAGTCTGGGCGTTGTCAGAATAAATTCTAGGAGGCAATCCGCGTCTCCCGGCGAATCGCTGGAGTGCAGAGATCAAACTATCTGTGGTCATAGAAGTGGTGAGCTCTAAGTGGACTGCACGAGTGGTTGCGCAGGTGAACAGCGTAATACTACTGTGTCAAGAAAGGTCCGGGAATTGGTCAGTAAAACACAAAAATGAATTATTCATCCAATTGTATTTTATTGCCTTCAAAGTAGACCCCTTCTAAAATTATACATTTATGCCAACGAATAATCCAATCCTCAAAACATTTTTTGTAGGCACTTTCAGGAATCGATGTCAATTGTCGCCAAGAAAGTTCCTTTATATCTTCTATCGACTGAAAACGGATGCCTCGAAGTGGTACCTTGAGTTTTGGAAAGCGAAAGATATCAGCAGGAGCTAGATCAAGTGAATTCGATGAAATTTATTAAGTTTTTGGCCAGAAATTCGTTCACAATAATAGCCTTGTGAGCTGGTGTGTTATGGTGGTGCAGAATCCATGAGTTGTCGTTCCACAAATCTGGCCTTTTTCCCCACATAACGCCGCATAACGCCACACAACGCTCAGATAATATTCTTTATTTACCATCTGAGCTTCTGAGTGGCCGGCACCGCGATAATCGAAAAAAAAAACTGTCAACATGACCTTCAGTTTTGATTGAGTTTGGCGTGCCCTTTTAGGTTTCGGTTCAGTTGGAATGCGCCATTCGAAAGCTCGTTGACTAGCTTGAGTGTCAAACTCGTAAACTCACGTCTCATCACCAGTTACAATGCGTTTCATGAACGTGGGGTTGGAACTGGCTCGTTCTAGCGTGTCTTCAGCAATCCTTACGCGATTGAGTTTTTGTAGAAAAGTCAAGTCTTTCGGAACAAACCGAGCTGCAACGCGTGTCATGACCAAACAATCGTTTAAAATTGTACGAATCGATTCGTGAGACACCGAAGGTTCTCTCAGACCTAAATAACGATTTTCGGACACCATTTTCTTCACTTTAGCTATGTTCAGTTCAGTTAAAACCATTGATGGCCGACCAGAACGAGGCAAATCACCACATCTCGACCACTTTTGAATGCACTGTACCACTCATATACACGTGTATTTGATAAAGTCGATTCACCGTAAGCCCTGTGTAACATTTTCAGCGATTCGGCACATGAAATGTCATTATCAATGCAAAATTTGAGACAGATTCTTTGTTCAATATTTGTATCCATTGTAAAATCGCAAATCACCTTTGAGATGAACTAATAAAATGGCGTACTGTAAACAAACTACGATAAAACTCCGCGTGGGTAGAGAGGAAAGTTTTACCAACATAGCGACAACAATAATTTCGAATCCCCTTTTAAACAGGATTTTTAAATGATCAATTCCCGGTGCTTTCTTGACAGAATGTATGAGCTTTCTTAACTTCTCTTCCCACCTAAATGTATACAGGGCCAGCAAAAGCAATTCCCGTTACTTTGAAAGGTTTTAGTGGAAGAGGAGCTTCAACTGCCCATGCAAATGGGGCTTTTGCCAGTTTGCAAGGAAGACACTTTCCTAGTGTCCTTTTTAAAATTTGGTGGTCACGGAGAATCCAAAATTCGTCTCTAAGCTCGGACAGAACAATCAGAACACCCATATGATGAAGTCTGGTATGTGTGTTTTGGATTATCAAGTGGACAAAGTGATGCTGCCCATCGAGTAGTATGGGATGACGTTGTGTTGGAGACAGGCTGTTGGCAAACTGCAAGCCTCCACCAAGGTGAATGACTCCATTCTTTATGAAAGGGTTGAAACGTGCAATTTTAGATTTCTTGGGCAGCGGCTGATTGTGCTGGAGTGCGTGAAGTTCATCCGGAAAAATTCTCTTTGCACAGTCTTAATCCAATGAATCCGTGAAGTGGAAAATTCCAAAGCAGTGAGTTCTCCAGCAGTTCTGTTCTGCGTACGTGTGTTCCGTATGAGTTGTAGAGTCCATGCTGTTATGCGCAGAAGTTTACTGTAAGAACTGTACTTTCCAGCGTTAACAGGGGACTTAAGAGTGTTAATCGTCAAAACTTGTTGACTTGTTTTCGGTATTTCAGGAAGTGTGATTTCGGAGACCTCATTTCGAGGCCACGTTTTCGAAATGGTTCTTGAGGCATAGTCGACCACTCCACCACAACGTAGACTGAATCCACGATTAGCGTCGCTGCGAATCTATCCTAGCGTGACCATGGAATCACTCCATAGTGTCGCCTTAGTGACGTCATACCCTGTAGAATGGCATAAGTACTTCAAAAGGCGGACACCTAGCAAGGACGCCAGTAATTCAAGACGTGAAATTTTCACTGTCTTGATGGGAGACAATCTAGTCTTGCTGCAAGCTAACTGAACTAAAGCGTTAGTCTCATATTCTGTCCTGACATACAGTGCTGCACCGTAGGCCCTCAGTGATGCGTCGTAGAACACGTGGACTTGCGAAGTTTCAGGCGCCCAGCTGGATATACCAATCCATCGTGGGATCGTAATGTTTGAGAGGCTAGTAAGACTTGAAATCCAGGTGTGTCATTTACATGCGATATCACGAGGTAGAATGTCGTCCCAATCTATTCCCATCATCCATGAGTCTTGTAAAAAGTTTTACCTTCTACTGAAACTGGGGAAAGTATTCTAAGCGGGTCATAAAATCTTGAGATTGTTCTCAGCATTTGTCATTTAGTGGTTGGTGCTGTTAGCAAGTCAGTAGAGATATCTAGGTGGTGAAAGAATGGGGTATCTGACTCTGTGTTCCAGTTTACCCCTAGGACTCCAGTTTCTTTATTTCGTGTCCCTCAGCTCTCCTTATGTTATTCAGTACTTCAGAATTAGTAACTCATTTAGCCATTGTCATTTTCATTTGCTTCAGTAAGCCAGCGAAGAATGCCTTCCAGGATTTTTGCTGCCAGTGGAAATTTATCGTGAGACTTAGAAGCGAGTTCTCGTAGAGTAGCTGGCAGTAGAAAGGGGCTACAAGTGAGACCGAATGGCAAGCGCGTGAATCTATAAGTGATAACATCTTCGGTCGCTCTCCAATATCCATTTTCTTCTGTGACTCGAAACCATAAGAACCTTATGAAGTGTCGATCTTTCTTGTCCAACCTCAGTTGCAAGTAGGCTTGCGTTACATCTCCAATAAAGGTCTTTCTGTGCAAATGAAAACGAAGTAATGTTGACAGAATTTCTGGTAACAAATTGGGGCCAGGTTCAAAGGCATCGTTGAGAGATGGAGAGTTACTTGCGTGTGATTATGCGTCGAGCACTATTCTCCATTTGATTTCACCTCGTTTTTTCCTTTTAACAGCATGATGGGGCAAGTAGTATGTATTGTAAGAATTGCCGTCTACTGTAGTTTCTACGTGGTCATTATGAATGTATTCTAACATCTGTGAGTAATACATCTCCTGAGATGAAGTGTTGCTTGCAAGTTTTTTTCTGCAGACTGACAAAGCGTTTCTCAGCATTGCTTTTGTTAGAGGGTATAACACCATCCCATTTTCTAGGCAATGACACTATTCTCCTCCCGTCCTCCATTTGAAAATTATCATGAAGTTCTTGTAAGATGGTAGCATCTTTAGTTGTAAGTGTTCTCTCTTGGATTACCAACGTTTCTAAATCCCAGAAGTGTCTCGCGGCATATTCTGTAGGCAGTTGTGCACTTGAGTGAATGAGGTTAACAGTTACATGGTTAACTGAAACTCCGGATCTACTTCCGTTAAGAATCCAGCCAAAATGAGATGGAAGAAGAACCAATGTACTTGATAAGCGTATAGGCTGATGATGTTTCATCACTTTGCAGTACTGGTCTCCTCCTATCAGAATCTCAATAGGTGAGTTGTGTTCGTCTCCTTTAGGATCTGCAAGTTGTATTTTAGGAACACGTGACAATACTAGGATGTCTTGTGATACTGTCGGATGTGGTGAATATGCATTACCACTTTCAAATACAGACAAGTGTACTTTCAATTTTGTGGAGACTCCGCTGACGACGTATTTGAGTAGCCTGCGCTTGAAGTGTGCAGTTTTCGCTGATTCAAAGGTCGTAACTACCAGGTCTGTGTGGTCAATGAAATTTAGTTGTAAGTGATCTCCCAAGGTTTTGCTTATAAAACTTGACTCACTACCACAGTCTAGTATACAGCGTGTTCGTTGTCTTATTCCAGTTGGACCTGTCACTAAGATCTGTGCTGTTTGCAGGTAAGTGAAACTAGAACGATCAGTATCAATCTTGAGTGATGTCGAAGTCTTGGAAGCAGTAGGTGAAGGAGGACTGCTCTGTTCTGTGCAAATGGCTCGATGGTGACTTTTCTTGCATTTTGAACGCGCAGTTTTACCCCTTTTGCAACATTGCTGCTCAAAATGGCCGCGATTCAGGCATAAAAAGCACCGGTTACTGCTTTTTAGATTCTGAGTCCTTTCGTGAACATCTGTGATCTCTTGACAATCTTGTGTCCAATGGCCACGTTTCTCACAAAAGACGCAATAAGGGTCTAGAATTTCTTTAGATTTTCTGGTGTCTTTGGAACGGACGTGAAGTGTTGCTGCTGTTGGTATTATACTAGATCTTCTGACTTATTAGTGTTCCGTTTACCTCTTCACTCAGGAACTACATAAGTTTAAGAATATTGCCCTCGGATATACTCTCTCTTAGCGTAAATAATCCAGCGTCGACAGATGTCATAGGGGAAGGCGCGAAGTATTTTTGGCGCAAGTAGTCGTCCGTATCCATTGATGTCCTCACCTAACGCCCGAAGTGCGTGAATCCTCCGATTACACTCTATAAATGGTGTGTTAAGTTTCTCCGTAGACGTGAGGTTTTAATTCTTCCAGATAGTCAAGATGAGTCTGAATTATTCTACTCTTGTCCCCATACCGATCTCTTAGTATTTTCTTCGTCTCTTCGTAAGTAGAAGCTGTGATTGCAGTGCCGTCTACCAGTGCTTTAGGTTCTCCTTCGAGATACCCTCGAAGGAAGACGTGTTTGTCACTATCTACAGAAGCTTAGAACAGCTCTCAGTAGCTCATCGAGTTTTTTTTGTCCCCTGAAAACGGCTCCAATTTAATAGGTGGTAGTTTGACAGTGTGGGAAATTGATGGTACGGGAGCTGCCGTGGAAACAGTGGATGTGGTGTTGGATCCTAAGTCTTTGGAATCTGTTAGAGTGGAATTTAGTTAAGAATCCCTCGTGAGGCCTTCTGTATAGCTTGCTTGGCAGTGTCAATATACTCCTCGCAAGTGGTTAAGGCTGTGTCATATTCTTCATCAGTGAGGAAATCGCGAATTTCGTCATCGATCCTAAGTAATCGTTCCAATGTGTTTGACCAGCGATTTTTATAAATGTCGTATTTTCTGTGTAAGAGTTCATTAAGTTTGCGAATCTTGTGAGATTATTTCATTCGTGGGTGCGTTTTCGTTTTAGGTTGCGCAACGCCGCTGCAGGATCAGAATCGGTCATATTTGATTTGAAGAGCTAACGCAATGTGAAAGCTTAAATTAAATAATAGTTGGCACGTTTCACAAACTCACTTCCTGTAAAATGCTTTGTCGAAAATGTTATGCGTTGAGCGGCGTTTGTTTTGCAAGATCGCTCGCTTCGTCTTCAGTATTATTTTTCCTTCCCTGAATGTAGGAAGAAGTGTAGGCCACACAATTATCAGTGAACCAAAGTAACACTACTCACAGAAGTCCTTGTTCCCGGGTTTCGGCACCAATATTTTGTGGAGTGACTAGTAGAGTATTCATTTTATGTCTACATATATACAGACAAGTCAACACCTTTAGATCTAGCAAGGCCTGTGTCACTTTATTTCTCCCTTTCGAAAACCAATAGTGCCAATACAAAACATGACAAGAATGAAACAAAGGTAACACAAAGAGTAAGTAAAACATGGAAAATTTTCCACTTTATTCATTCTGCAACAACATGTGACAATATTCATGCTGTGAAAATTTTGTGCAAAACTTCCTGACCAATCGCAGTACTTGTTCCTGATCGCTGTACTTTCTACACACTACAGCAAGCGTCATGTGAGCTGGTAAATATTTTTACTGCTCTTCTGTTGGCAGTACTGACTCTCATAAAGTGGTAGGGAATTCAAAAATATATGGACCTTCTGTATTGGCTTATTTTATTTGGTGGTGAATGTTTGCCGGCGACGCTGTGGCCGAGTGTTTAAACCGCTCGCCTCCAACCTAGGCGGCCCGGATTCGAGCTTTTGCAAAATTCCTGTATGTTTTCCTCTTCTTTCTTACCATTCTACTCTTACCTCTATTTTTTGAGGTGTTGGCGCTATGAGTATTCTGTATTTTGCTTCCCCCTGGTAATTTTGTCCATCGGGCTGTGGTTGTTAATCAGGGTCCATAAGACTGCCTTCACAGCTAAAGAAATTAGAAACATCACTGTCTTCTGCAATTTCTAAACTACTGGTAGCAGCAGTAACAACAATATGGCCGATTGGAGGTGATTCATTTGTTTCCATTAGTGATGTATGCAATTCCACTGAATCATTTTGCACATTTTTGTGTCCAGTAAGAGGTGATGCACCATCACCACCACTAGCAGCATCATCTTCTAACACACGCTTACTTGCTATTTCCATAATTTGTTGCCTTCTAGTAGGAAACATGATTATTCCAACACACCTGAAACACGTCCTACACAGCTATACGTTCTATACATACACATTAAGTCTGACAACAATGCTGATATGGAACCAGGTTATACAACATATTAATATATAACTATTTATGATGCTAACTTAGAAGGAACCAAGTTAAATAGACTTTGATTATCCGCACAGGAAAGAAAAAATCTGGTCTAGGTAAAAGGGAATATGGCATTTTACTCCACGTGTTTTATATCAAAGACTAACTGATCCCTTTGTAACAGGTTACTTTTCAGAATCTAGTTGACTATTTTCAGTTATTCCCTTTTACCCAGAGATGTACACTGCAAAATACTTTAATTTATTGAAAAGAAAAGAAAATTGATAAAAATGAAGTATTCCCTTTTATTGTTGCAAACGGTCAGCACATTTAACAAGAAGCCGGAAGTAAGGTTCGCTGAGCAGCTTCATCACCGTTAGCCTCTGGACTTTGGCTCCTAATCCTGACCCTCTGCTTAAGGCTAACAAGAAGCCGGAAGTAAGGTTCGCTGAGCAGCTTCATCACCGTTAGCCTCTGGACTTTGGCTCCTAATCCTGACCCTCTGCTTAAGGCTAACAAGAAGCCGGAAGTAAGGTTCGCTGAGCAGCTTCATCACCGTTAGCCTCTGAACTTTGGCTCCTAATCCTGACCCTCTGCTTAAGGCTAACAAGAAGCCGGAAGTAAGGTTCGCTGAGCAGCTTCATCACCGTTAGCCTCTGAACTTTGGCTCCTAATCCTGACCCTCTGCTTAAGGCTAACAAGAAGCCGGAAGTAAGGTTCGCTGAGCAGCTTCATCACCGTTAGCCTCTGAACTTCGGCTCCTAATCCTGACCCTCTGCTTAAGGCTAACAGAACAGCAACAGCGGTAAGAGAGCATTGGGCAGAATTTCGCAGAATTCAACTTTAGTTTAAATTCACTCGCTAGTGAGGTCAATCGCTACTCAATTGGCGAAACTAGCCGAGAGAGTCGGATATAGTGGGACGGTATTTTAAAACACTTTTTTCATTGAAAACTGCTACCACTATCATGTTCTTTCATAGAATAAATGACATTCAAATGGCGAAGAAAATCGTGCATTTGTGCTGTGTATTTTAGTAATGAGTGCTTCCATAAATTTAAGCAGTTCTAGAATAGAAATGTCATAATGATATGAACATGCAGCACATAATTATGCATAATTTAACCAAAAAAGCATCTGTTTAGTTTATTTTGCTTTATTCCCCAGTGTTTTGCTCAGTGTACTACTGAATAACATGAGTTATATACGAGGATTAGCGTAGGTATTGTAAAGCAGGAGGCCGTGTTTCGTAATGGCACAGTGTGCTAGAGTGTGGGGTTCCGGGCACGAATTCGATCCCTTTCATGGGAGTGTGCATTTTATGACCCGGATATAGAACTAGTTCCCACTCAGTAGTGTGACGGAAGTGTGCTAAAGACAACTTCCGGTCAAGAAAGCCAACTTTCAATCTGGAGGATACATGAAGCTGGTCAGGGATCGTTCCGATGTATACATACGTGGGCGTTAGGCTGGCAATCGGGTTGGCAGGCCCAGTCTCCACGCGGGCTGTAGTGCCATGTAATTTATTTTATTTATATATCGCGTACAACGACACTATCATGGGTTTGTTGTGGTCACAACCATAGGGAGGTAAGTATAATGTGAGGGAACCGCAGGAGGCTACAGGCTGCAGGCAAAAAAAGGAAGGCATGTACGTGTGTGCGTATGTGTGCGGATTGTGAACAGCCTAACTTAAAAAACGAAAACTCGGTTAAGTAGCAAATTTAAATTTAAGTTCTGCATCGTCCAAGAATGTGACACGAAAATTTTTGGAAAATCCTTCCACCATAAACTACCCTTGACCTACAGTATTGCCGCATCTGTTATGTTGTTCTAAACAAAATGTTCTAACTACTTTGATTCAAATAGAATATGTTTAAGGCAAGTAAGGTGTAGGTATACCTTGAATAACTTCTGAAGTATTCTTTATTCTCAATGACTTTTGCATAAGCGGTAAACCGTAACAAAAAGATAAAAGTGTAGGTTTCGGCAAAGAACACAAATTATTTCTGAGATACGTGATTATTCCGTGTTAATCTAGGGATTTTAAATTTAATTCTTGTTTTGAGAGAGTTTAACTATTATGTTATTTAAAAATAAATAAAAAATAATAAGATTCCCAATCAAACTTTATATGAAATTGTTTGTGCCATTACACGTAATCCACCTAATAAATCAGAGAATAATTAGAATTGTTAGAGGTTTAAATCTTCAAGTATTAATACTTTTCTCTAATGGAAATTCATCATTCGTCTTTATTTGTTCTACTGCGTAGAGTAAATACAAGAAGAATCCTGTTCCATCCACAATTGGCTGTCGATATTTCATTGGAAGTATATAATCTTGAGACCCCCCTGAAACCAAAAGAGGAATTTATAGGAAAATATTACGTGTACGTGTGTATGCGTGTGAGTGTTCGTGTGCGTCTGTTTGCGCGCACGTGTGTGTGTATGTGTGTGTGCGTATGTCTGATAGTACTACTAAAAAATGAAAAATTGTTAGGTACAACATTTTATATTTCAGTTCTGAGTCACTTCCAACTACCGTTTACAACAGGCGTCCCCAACAGCAGTAACAGCCCTCAAGTCCTGACCAGCCGGTTGCGGGCACGAAATGGAGGTGCTACAGTGGCGGAACTACGATTGTGTAAATTAACTTACACTTTCACTGTAAACTATATAGTAATGATAGCAGTATTTAATACATTTCAATACTGACAACTAATATAATACAAAATAACATCTAATTTTCAGGAAATTCAATTAACGAAATACAAACACTCCTATAAAACTAATAAACTAAATAAGCAATGTTTTATGACATGGACCTTTCTTCTTGTTGGTACTATGCAATTCAATGAAGTAAACAATACAAATAAATATATTATTCTTCAAATAAACGTTCCTATGAAAACTACTCTTTCTTAGCCATCGACAATCGCCTTGATGTTTGCAGGTGTCCGTTTTCAACCAGCTGTGGGAATATTGTTGGCGAGCTACCCAATCGCAAACATGCTTTCAAGTGTTCATCACTTTTTTGAGGAAACATTAAGGAAAACTGATTCGCAAACATAGGTTGTCCCGATCATGCTATATTGTGAGTTTAAGAAATCTCTCGCGTCTTACAGAGGTGTAGAAATAGTTTATCTTTTTTCTATTTTTCTATTTATCTTTTAACTCAATATCATTAAATTTAAATTTATGGGAATACCTACTTAATCCTCTTCATTCAGAAATAATTTTATTTGATCTCGTATAAGTTAGGGTAAGTGAGGAGGGGGCTTGGACCCCAACCAACAACGACATCCACAGAGAAGAACGGCGAGGGGAAAGGAGAAGCTGGGTAGCCGAACCCGAAGCAACAGCACAGCACGCTACGAAATTGACATTTAGCTGGACACGAAGGCCACAGATCGCGCCCTGTACAGAAGTTTGGGAAACGTTGAAAGTTGCATAGTGCATCATTTTTCATTGGCAGGCCGCACCAAGCACCATCGCCGACACTTCCAATCCTGTAAGAGACCAACGTCGAAAGACGAAGAAAATAATAGGAGTAGGACATTCGAAGGATGAAAGAAACCACTGCAGCATTCGCCTTGTGACCCGGATAGTTCCCTTTAGGAATATATTTCTCTCAAAGTTCCCCCTATTTTTCTTTCCAAGGATAGGAATTTAAAATCTTTGGAAAATACGCCTCTGTCTCGAGGATGGGCTACTCATTGATCTAAATTATGTTCTGGCGAGCCATTCCTTCGTGTTTGGGAACTGGACTAAATTGCAGGGAGCTAGGTCGGGAAAATATGGGAGTACGACAGCAATTCAAACGCAATTCATGTAGATTTGGGCGACAGCTCCTGATGAATGTTCTGATGCGTTTCCGTCGTGAAACAGCGAAATGGTACATATCTCCTTTAACTCGAGCCGATAACTCGAAATTGTCTGGTATTGTCGTTTTCCCTTTTTCTATCAAGTCAACTAGGATATCCCTTCACTTCCCAAAATATCGCCGCCATCACTTTTCCGTCTTTACTTTCTTTAGAACGCCTGGATTGAGTAAAATATGAGAAAGGCATATTCTCCCATTTTATCCCATAAGCTTAATTTAAAGAGTCTTCTAAAACATTGGTTAACTTCAGAAAATATTGGTATTTTTTTATTTTTGATTGAGGGGGACAAATAGACGCCAAAATTTCTTCGGATTTAGCTTAAATAACTTCAAATACAGCTTCGATGTTGAAAGCCACACCCGCTGCTTACCACTATAAAATTTCTGAGCCTATGTCTTAGCTACAAAGGCACGCCACAGCTACAATTGTGCCAACTGTATCTAAAGGTTACAAGATTTCCCAGTATGGAAACAGTTTGAAGAAAATAATTAGCCATATTTGCATTTCACAATAGTGAAGAAAAATGAAATTATAAAAAAGAAATTTAACAATCTCAAATATGAACAATTGCCAAGTTATCACCAAAAAATACAAACAATTCAACTAGTTAATCGTATAGTAAATTTATCCAATGAAAGTTTCAATATTCAAGGATTACAAATATTGAAACCAGTGTGTACTTCTCAGAACATATTCGTGACCTTGGAGCCCACATAAGTATAGCTGCTTGTGAACTTATACAAACAGTTTCCAGTTCATTGAAAATGCAATGCTGAGAAATTCTTAAAAAACTAAAGTTCAAGTGCTTGAAGAATCCCGAATTAAAATTAATTAAATAACTAATTAACGCCATTAGTATATTTAAAAGCTGACAAAGGCACTCAGATAACAATTTTGAACAATGATGACTATAATTCCAGAGTTTTGCAACTATTACAAAAAAGATAATTATATTCAAATAAGTTAAGATCAACTAAATTTTTGTGTTAAACTTGTTAAACCAAACAATAGCTAATTCTAACCGCATACCAACTTAATACTTAAAAAACAGCAACCCTATATTATCCAGGATGCATTGACTGCCTAAAACGCATAAAAAGAATGTCAACATGAGATGTATTGGTTCTGCTAGCTATGAACTTGCCAAATGGTTTACAAAAGTATGAAACTTTGAGTATAAAAAAACTCATTACATTTAATTAGCAAAATTGAACATTCAAAGCTTATGGAAGAAGAAATTCTGGTATCTTTTGATGTTACATCACTGTTTACAAATATACAAACTTACCAAATTACCAAGTTTGTTACAAAAATGGTTAACTTCCATTTCAGTTGATGAAATTACAATTACTTTAACCACTTGCTGTAATAATACATTTTACAAACAGACACAAGGACTAGCAATGGGAAAACCATTGTCACCTTTTTTAGCAGAGTTTTATATGAGCTTTTCGAAAACTAAAATTATTAAAGAACATCCTGGGATATTCAAAGTAACGCATTGATATGTGGATGATGTATGAGCTATCAACCCTAACAAACAGACACAAGGACTAGCAATGGGAAAACCATTGTTACCTTTTTTAGCAGTTTTTTATATGAGCTTTTCGAAAACTAAAATTATTAAAGAACATCCTGGGATATTCAAAGTAACGCATTGATATGTGGAAGATGTATGAGCTATCATCCCTAACAAAGCCATAAATGATTCTTTGAGTAACTTAAATATTCAGGAAGAGAACATTAAGCTTACTGTGGAATTGAAAAGAATCATTTCCATTTTTGGATTTAAAGATATTTAAAAATAAATATTTAGAAATAATAATGTGCTACAACTTGATATTTACAGAAAATCTACTCATGTAGACAATTGTTTAAAAATAATAAGTGCAGTCCAAAAACTCACCAACTTGCAGTTTTCCAAAGTTTAATACATAGATTAACCATTATACTTTTAAAAAATAAGAATATAAAATAACGTCATATCATTGAAGTAGCTAAAAAGAATAAATTTATCAACTAATTACTTTATAATATACTCAAAAAACCAGCAAAACAAAAAACAAACAAAAAAGATAGGCCATTAAAACAAATAAAAACAATCTGATGTGATACATTCACATGACTTTCTATTCATATCTGCAACAAATTATTGTTAGAAAGCTTATTCTTCTATTTAATTCATACTAATCGAGAAAAAAGTAGTAGAAATGGTCTTATTACTTGGTCCCTTGTAGGTAATAGGAAAAAAGGCTAATGTGTTCCATTCACAAGAGATCCACTAGCTGTTTGCAAATAAACATTTTATTCAAAACATTAATCCATTAACTACATCATACTAATCAAGATAAACATAAGCTGAATTATTTTTATTAGGAGCAGAAGGGAAATAAGAAAATGCACAGGGTAACGCGATATATCGTCCTTTAAAAGGCGATCGCTCTGTGAAACACTTGAAATTATAATCTCTTTAATTGCAAGGAGTAAACAAAC
The DNA here is from genome assembly GCA_030762935.1 of Hymenopus coronatus. NCBI lineage: Eukaryota > Metazoa > Arthropoda > Insecta > Mantodea > Hymenopodidae > Hymenopus > Hymenopus coronatus. The sequence goes on along the minus strand of CM060888.1, from coordinate 140,263,870 downwards.
GAGAAACGAGAAGAAAGAAATCTTCCCGTTTGAGAAAAGTATAAATGACTAAAATTGAAACCAATAATACGAAATATCTCGAAAACGACCAATTCTAAGAAGAAAAAAAAGAGGTATATAACTAATGAGATGCACATTTTTTGTGTGTATAAGAAATTGTATATCTCTTACGGCTTGTCAGTTATGAATACAGAATGTCATCCAGAATGAAGAGGTCTTAAGAGGCAAGGTATACATTTCGTTTGTCATAAATATCTTAAACATAAGCGATTTTAATTTAAATAGTTAAGAGTCATTTTTGAGAAAATCAACATTTTCGAAAACATTTCCATGTAAGAGTATTTGGGGTGGAGAATTTTCTGAAAATCTACATGTATTTGGTATTTAACGGCCTTTTCATTTTTGAACTCCACTGCCCATAGATACACACACACATACACGAGCGCGCGGACATTTTTCTAAAAATGTCTCTCTTGGATTCATATTCATATATTTTCGGTGAAATGTCGGTATCAAATATTTGGGTGCAATATAATACCTTCTCTATACATTATGTTCATGGTACGTGTAGAGAAAGTAATAATACAACATATGGAAGTAATTATAAAACAAATCCAAAACGTTATTTCCAATTTTCAAAAAAGTGTTTGAGAAATGCAATATAACTTTGGCTCCTAGGAACAGATTTAATTTTAAAAATATGTTAAACAGGCCAGTTAATAAAACTATAGATATGCTAAATATGCCAGTGAACAAAACTATAGATATGTCAGATAAATCTGAGAATTATCAGATAGGTTGTAATGATTGTGAAAAGGTTTACATTGGAGGAAACAAAAGAATTTTAAAAATATGTTTAAAGAACATCAATGAAATGTTAAGTTAAAACGTTGGAAAGATCAGCATAGTCACAGCAGTAATGTGATTTTAAAACAATACAATTTGACAGTCAAGTTCCGAGTTGTTCACCCTGAGATCGCCAAGTCAGATGTTTTAGAAGTGCAACCAATCCTACCTGATGACCCCCAATCGCAACGGCACCTGTATTAGAGGTCGAGGAAGCACATATGTCTGCAAACCTGTTCTAATGAAGCTGTCACAATGATGGGCGTCCAAGTGTATACAACATGAAAGCTTCATTGTACGCAGTGATTCTTTTTATAGTACCTCAACGTTTAAAATTGTTGAATCAGTTTCTAACTGTCGCAGACGGCCAAAGATTCTCCATTTCAAGTTTCGCTTTTATCTCCTCGAAAGTTTTTCCATTCAAAAGTAAAGTTCGAATAACTTAACGTTACTGCGCTTACTCCATTTTAGCGAAAACTTGACGGCCGCGCTGTGACCCAGTGGTTAGGGCATTCATCTCTCACCTAGGCGGCCTGGGTTTTATACCAAGCGGCTGCATGTGGGATTTGTGGTGGACAAAGCGGAGCACGGGCATGTTTTCTCTAGGTTCTCCGGTTTATCCCGCCATTGCTGCTCCATCTTCATTCTATGTAGTAAAGCGGGCGTTAAACACCATAAAAGAATAAGCGAAAACACGCCGAACAACTAACTGAAATACCTGCCAAATGGAGACTAACCTATGAATCACTATCAAATTAGTTTTGGCGACGTGTAATAAATGGCAGTAAACATTAGTATCACCAGTTTGTCTTAGCAGCACCGTTTGTTTTAAACATGGGTATTTATTGCACTGTCATGGCAAGCGAAGAGCCGGAACTAAGTAAATTATGTCCAGAAACTTCCAGCAATGGCCAGCGTGTCTACTACGTGTGAAAATATTGCAACAATAATATTGTTGATGGAATGTTTGAGAATATTTTAATTAGTCTTAATTAACGTACATTTCTTCCAACTTTTTTCGCCCATTACACTTTAAAGCTTCCTGTACTGCAAGGTACAAATGTTATCAGCAAAAACATATATGAATGGTTGAATAAGCAATCAAAAACAGAATAAATTAGTCAATAAACAAAATCAAAATTCGAGTTATAAATGGAATTAAAAGCAGAACATGAGATAATTGTTGATTGTAAGGACCATAAAGATAACTCTTAAGTAAATATTGAGCCCTTTAAAGTAGGTGTACCAATTGGTTTAATGTCTATGGTGGGTATCCTAGTTTCTTGTTGCAGGTGTCGGCAATTGTTAAGAACTGCTTTGTAATCTCTTAGTTATCCTAGAAACTAATTTAATTTAAGGCAAAGAAAGAGTTGCAAGCAAAACATTTACCTGCAACATTTAAAACGATTTTATTAAATTATTCTTAATATTTCGGTTTAGATTAAAGTAAAGAAGCTACATTTTTGACATCGAGATGAAATCGTGGAACACTTCTATTTAGAATGTAATTGTAGATTGCGATGCAGGTGTGGGAAGCTCGGCTGGGTGGTGTAGTGGTAGAGTGTTTGCCTCACATTCGGATCTCACTTAGGATGAGTTACCAGATAACGTTTTTTCGGGGTTTGCCCTTATCCTGAGAAGACGAAAGTTGAGTAACTTAAGCTCCATGGACCCCGAGATCATTTGAACACCATTTCACCAATTTCATTCATCGAACAATATGACCAATTATAGGATGTTAAACTACCAAAATAAATAGATAAATAAATAAATAATAGTGATAAGAAGTGTAGTATTGCAGAATTGAGAAAAAGGTTGAAAAGACCTAACGAGTTTAGTTTTTCTATTTGCGAGATTCTGCAATTCACTTAACAAACGAATATCGGATACTAATTTTAGACGATGAGTGTTAATATTAATTAAAATATAGTAATAAATGAATTTGAGTATTGGGATAATGCAAATGATTTCTGCGAGGAAGAAACGTTGTTATGTGGATTTTCATTGCTATTTTATAAACAAGGTTTGTTGGCTGTGGGCACATTTTTATCTGTGCTACCACGTTTTCACAATTTTACTATGTTAGAGGACAGAAGAAACGTGTAGAGTGGAATGGTCTACACTGATTCCGCAGAAGTCTAAACAATACATGGGTTAGTGTACAATACATTTGAAAAGTGGTTGAACGTAAAGAGTGTGCACATTAACGAAAAGATTTTCTTGGCGTATTTTGTTCTGGCCAGGGTATTCAATGCTAAAAGCTGATATAAAGTTTATTGCCATGTCCTAATAACATTGAATAATTGCACTTTCACATTCAATAGGTCTAAATAAATGTTGCAACTGTTTTATTTGACGCACTATTTGAGTTCATATCAATAGTAAGATGTGTTTTATTTCCATAGCATAAGGTAAGAATGTTAACTTGCGTCCAGGAACAATATCGGTAAGTAGTAGAAATTAATCACACATCTCGAAAAACTAAGTAACACGTTCATATGTTTACCTACCACCTCAATGAGCATTATTTTGTTACTTTCGTCAAAGTTGTGTTACCATTTCAAACCAAGCCTGTGTCATCAGCATCATTCTCTTCAAGATCATCTTTGGCATATCGCCACTGCGCTATCATCGGCCATCTTTCAGTGTCGAAGCCGTCATCATTATTAACAGAAAGCCTTTATTTCATTGGATGCAAGAAACAAAATGAAAAGCAAGAAGCGACTCTTATGTTTGGAATCTTTAGAATTCGAAAATCGATTTGTTGAAAAGAAGGGGATTGCCAACGGGGGATCGTAAGCCAACAATATGTGAGAAGCTTTCATCAGTTCAAAGAATTTAATTTATTCAGAATTTATGGAATACTTAGAATTTCCACTTACAGTATATTTCAATAAAATACGAGGCTAAAAATAATGAAAACCATCATCGTGTGTTGAATTAAGGCAACTTGCTTTGGTTTACATTAAAATGCTTTATTAGGGGACGATAGCTGCTTTCTTAGCTAGGCAAGACTAGAAATTAATTATTTAATTTAAGGAAAGGAAAGAGTTCCAAGCAAAAGATTGCCTGCAACTTTTAAAATGATTCTATTTTAAAAATCAATTGAAATATTTTATTATCATATTCCTAATCTATCGGCTTAGATAAAAGCAAAAGAGTGACATTTTCGACTTCGAGACGAAAAAGTGTTATATTTTTATTGGAAATTTAAAATAAGCAATATCGTTATCAGAAAAAACATAAATTTTGACGTAACGAAGAAAAGCTTTAAGTAACTGAACTAAGGATATGTGATAAATTAATTAATTAAATTAAAAAAATAAACGTAATAGATGATAAGGTAATATTGAGGTAAAATATAGAAACAAAGAAAAGAGTGAAGGAGACTGGATTTGCAAAGAAAAGTTTTGTTACAGCTCTGCAAAAATATGTTCATCGTGTTTTTATTACAAGACCACAGACAGCATGAGCTGAAGCAAGAGAAGATGGGGTTGGGACTTCCCCTACAACCTGAGCTCTGGTAGGAAACAAATTAATTTACGTTTGAAATCGGTCCACTGCGCTCGCCCATGCTGATCGGTTCCCAGGAGAGAAGCGAGTTTATACGGCAGTCGCCTCGCTCTTAAGTCAACCTGATAAATGCCGTCCAACCTTAGGACGTGCTTTGCATTCTCACGTGTAATCGCGTCTGGAGCTGTATCACGTGCCTGAGAGCTAGTAAGTCATCCACAGCTACGTTATAATATACTGTCATGTCACAAATATGGTAGATTTCGCTATAATAAGATATGAAATTACCAAAAGAAATGTTATTTGCTGAATCGTGTTACGTTCCATTAAAACAGTTATGTCAAGATTTGTCAGAAAATAAAAACTTGAGTTTAGCTGTGTGACACCGAGCCAGGTGGCTCAAACGTTTTCTAGGGAGGCGGTGGGATCGGTTTCCCACAGCGAATTCTTGGATCCGGGGTCTTGCCCGGATCACTAGGCGAATGTTGGGGAGGATTCTTCATTCCCCGAATTTCCTGTCCCTCCATTTCATCCGTCTGGTCTTTCTTTCAGGATTGAAAGTGTCGGCGAGGACTGCAGTAGTAGCGCCCTCTCGTGGAGAAGATTGCGTTTTGGAAACTCAGCTCTCGGCGGTAGGATGGCGATGGGGGTCTTCGGTAAATCCAGGGGTATTTATTCAGACCTGTGGCGCGAGCTCCTAGCGATGACTGCGTCGGAATAGAGAACTGCTTGGAACTGTTGGGACTCTCCACGACGGCTCCCTGTTGCAGTCTGGTTCCGGCTGTCCTTTGTATTTGCTCTCATCCCATCCTCTCCTCTCGGGGTTTGACATGCAGAAAGCCTAATCACTAGCTGATGTGCGGAATACCTTCTGGCACACTACACTATACTACATTAAACTAGGTGCAGCATAGTTTCCTTTTAGAATAAGATATCTAGCAGCATCAAGTTTGGATTGAATGAGATATTCTTTCTGAATTGTACTATCATTGTATTCACACGCTTTTCTGTACCCACATTTACCCAAACTAGTCTTACTATTCTTACTATGCAATTCTTATTGTTTCATATGTAATTTTAATTCAACTTTGGGCATTTTCAAATTAAGCAGCTTTCGGTTAATCAAGGTCATATTACTATGTGATGCAAAATTCATTGCTCTTTGCATGACCAAGAGAAAAACAACAAACCAAAGAATGTTGACTTCCCAATTGAGAAAGCATATGTACGTGTAGCGTACAAAATTCATATGTACAAAATTCAAACCAAATACAAGGAAAATGTCTCGGGAATAGTTAACTCCACAAAAATGATTTGACATTGATTGTATGCTTTAACGATAGTTTTGTCTATCTATGACGGTTTAACACTCACAATGAAGAAGATTTCAAAGAGAGTCAATGATATACTGTCCTACAAATGGTATTTGAATCAAAATCGCTTGAGCCCATAAGATAAAATAATAGATAACGGATGTTTCCATGCGAAAGGTGGTTTCAAACGTGAGATACTACTTAAAAACCCTTGTGTCACTTCCTTGAAACATGCAAAAGCTTTTCATTAAAAATTGTCTATTCATTTATTTCTAGTGAAATCTCGGTAACAGATGATTGATTGGCTGAATACCATTATTTATTTTAGTACTATATGTACATAGAGAAAATATAATCAAAATAGTTCAATAAACCCTAAATTTCGTACTTAGTCGAGTGTGATCTTCTAGTTAGTCGATGAAGATATTGGACGAGTTGCTTCTTCCAAATAGTCTTTTAATTAAACTTTCGTGAGCTTGAGATATGGGCATGATATACAGAACCTGTTTCTTGAAGGATCTATAAATAACTTACAGAACCGGCTTCGTTTTGATTGAATTCTATATAACTGACAGGGACTCTTACTTTTCGTAGAAACGAAGGGATATTGCGCATGTGCTGTTTGATTGTACACAACAGTAGAATATTGGACTTGTATAACAAGAAATGAGTTAAACTGAACTAGATAAATTTCTCTTAAAGCAGCTGAAAAAGTCAATACTATATACAGGATTTGAACAGATTGCCCTGCTCTGCATGCGGCTGTTTTGGTTGGCAATAACTATGTTACCGAATTCTCAAGCACTTGCGAATATAAGTCGCCTTTAACATGATACTCACCGGATAGTTGACCAGGTAAGAACTCAACCAGTTGGAGGATCGAATGTCACAAACTATATTTCCATAACAATGCATAGTAAATACTACTCGTATTATTATGAATGAAGCAATTGTTGATTAGTAGATAGGAGATTAATGTTAGTGGGTCATCATTTTTTTGTCATGTCCCTTTCTTCCAGAATTTAGAAACATCAATAAATAAATAAATAAATAGTAGACCTGATTTTCAAAAGCAAAAATACACTCAATATTCATACCGCTTTTAAAAGACGAACTAGTTTTAACAAAAACGCACCATTTTAACAGTATACTTGTCGTTTTCTCAAGATTTCATAAAAATATTAGATTATTATCCTAATGTTGGCCAAATATCGTTAAGATCATAAATCTTCAATGTTTGCTGTTCTAAATATTATAGAATTCGTGATTAAAATATCCGTAAACCATTAACTGTGTCACTAGTTCGCTCCCCTGTTTAAGAGCCTTAGCTCATGATTTTTACACTCTTTACTGTCCCTTCGTGTTTATTTTCTCTACTACTTACCTTTACGAAGCAGAGGAGGCATATGTTATGCTACAATTTTACATCGATACTTCATCGGGAATGCAATATGCGATACAAGGTTTACAAGAAACTTCCACACTCCAAATCATTCTTTATGTGGAAAAGTTTCCAAAATTGTGACTTTGTCAAAAATGGCCCCAAGGGTGTTGATAAATATAGCATAATTATGTTTAACATGTTTTCATAATAAAAGAAACGTACATATATCTCGAATTTTCCGTGAATAGCAACTGAAGTTCTTTTCGTTCTGAATGTCCTTTGCACCACTGTTAAACCCAAAGTGATAAATACCTGCACAAAATATTTGTCAGTCTGCATCTCTCAGTTGGCCTTCTGATTTCAAGTTCGTGGGTTCAAAGCTGGCGCAAAAAGTTGTTTTTTAAGTGTGCTTAAAAGCGAATGATCCATGTCAGTAGATTTACTGGCTTGCAAAATAGCTCCTGTGGGACGAAATTTCGGTATACTGATAGCATTGATATTATCCTGATAGTTGACAGCGTCGTTAACAATTATTCTTATACAAAATATTAATTTACAACAAACGCAGAACTCGATAAACTCACAGAATTAATGATTTGGGAAGCATTCCCTATTATTAGCTTGAGTTGACAAATATATATTTCTCGAAAAGAAATCGTCATTTATGTGTGTATCTTTATTTTCGTGTGCAGAGCAGGAAATTTCAAAACATATAGCAACGCACTATTTAAAAATTGGACTATCGTTTACTTACTGTATCGTTAAAATGTTAACTGAGAGTTTATAGATTAATAAGAAGCGCTTACAATAATAAGCAAAAAGCTTTTGGTAAGAATAGTTTATAGAAGAGTGAGTAGAGAATCACGTGAATGTAGAACATGAAATGTGTTTTATTTGCAAACATTGAAAATATTCATCACAGTGCAATTTAATGCAGTTGCATGTAATTTAATACACACTTGAAACAAACTGATAGTAATCAGCAGTTATCACCCATTGGGTGCACCCACAAGCTCTTGTGCTGAAATATTTGTAAGTATCGGGTCTTTAAAAAGTCCCTTCAAACTTTACGCCGCCTATATTATAACAATTGAGATAGAATAAAAACAAAAGAAGTCATATACAGAGTAAACAAGTTTTTTTTTTTTTTTAATGCTTGACGTCCTTTAACCTGATTGGTCAAATTTGACAATGAATAAAATTGCTGAAATGATGCTTAAATGATCTCGGTGTCTATGGACTTACAGTTACTCGATATTCGCCTTCTTAGGATAAGAGAAAACCCCGAAAGAAACCTTATCCGGGTAAATAACTCCCAAGCGAGAGTCGAACTCGCGACCTGTTGAATGTGAGGCAGACACGCTACCACCACACTACGCAGGCGGCTAAAATTGCTTTTATTTTGCTTTGTTTTTCAGTCACTGTTACCATGGGCTGAATAAAACATTAGTAATTTTATTGATACTGCTGCTATAAGCATTTGTATGTTAGAAATCACTAAAAGATAGAATACAGCTGACTCAGTTTTTGTCGCTTCTACACCAAGACCCACAAATATGCTTAACGTACAGCTAAATGGAATGAAGAATGTTCCTATTCATCATTACACCACTACCTACACCAACAAGCATAATTACAGCTATTTCAATTTCGGTGAGACAGGCTCAGTAAGAGTGAAGTGTGGACAAACAGGGTAGAGTTATGCCCAATGGAAAATAAAAGTATCCCGAAATTCGTGTATTGAAAAGTTTGTTGACACAAATGGTTTAGGTACTAAATTAGCTGTACCTATAAATAATCAAAGAGGTGCTGTTGGGGAGACAAATCAAAAGTGTTCTTATTCATTCCATATTCAATAATTACAATATTCTAGTTTATGAACTGCTTTTTGATTCAATATTAAAGCAATTTTTGTCATCTGTCTTGTTTCAGAATGGATAAAAACCTAGTAAGACCTTTTCTAATAGGTTGTCACAAAAAAAAAAAACATTTTAAAAAGACAAATTGGTGTCAAAATAGTTCCAGCATATAGACAAAATTGGCAAAAGAAAACTGGATATGGATCATTGAGATTTCATTTGAAAAGAGGGATATTATATGAGATTTGCAGGTTTAATTGATGTAATCAATAATATAGTAATTTTTCCCATGAATCATATGGGTTACCCACATCTTAAAAGCCTTTGAATATATGTCAAAGTAGCCTCGGTTTAAGGCACAAATAATGTTTTTATTTCAGTACAGTAATCCTAAAATGGCGCTCTCTGCATCCATTGTCTAGCATATGTATGTATATTCGTTTATTCATTTCGTTTCAGTTGGTGAACTGATTGCGTGAAGTAGTTTCCAACATTTTTATATCAATTGTAACCTTACATTATACTTAAAAGAGAATCATATATATCTTAAACTAAAGTACAGTTATAATCGTTCTTGATAGAGGAATAATAACCATTAGTTTAACTATTTCTCGTAATTTAGGGAGGCATTTGAAGCACAGATCCCCTTAAATGATTTCCTTGTGATGATCCATTGTTACAAACTACATCTGCAGTAAGATATTAAAAATTTACAAAGCTGTAGTGTGCACTAGTGTCACCGTGCACACCGCATCTTGTGCAAATAGTTTCATAAAAACGGTTACATAAAATAAGTTTACAGTCCTAAACATGTAATCTAGGCTTAAGGAACAATAAACGAAAGAAAGGATGAATTAAAGAAAGGAAGGAAAAAATAAAAAGGAAGAAAGAAAAGCGGCAGTGCTGGAAGCCGCTGCGCCAACTCTGTTAATCAAACAAGTCTGCATTTGCTTTTCTTTTCATTACTGCAGGACATCTTGCCGTATTTTTGAACTAAAATATAAAGAGCAAACAAGCTAAAAGAAAATATGCGGAATTAACACATAGCTGTGGAGCACATGTGATGATTTATATCACACAGCCATTTCATAGCTGCCGCAATGTTTAACAGCAACTGGGCTACTCAGCATCACATAACGCTAAGTTAAATAAATTCCTGACACTTTAATTCGTCTTGCTTAGGTAGCCTGAAAAGATGATTTTTAAAATATATGATTCTTTGTTTCTTAACGACTCAGGAAATTGTCAGGATCATGTCACTGCCGAATTATACTTACTACAGGAATTGGATAATGACACATCATGGATAACAATGCGTCTGCACTGGTCGGTAAGAAGGAGGCTTTCCACAATTTCATTAACAAAATAAAGTCACTTAAAACTTTAAACCGTTATAAATATTATATTTGAGATAGGAAAAAACAAAATAAATCACATACTAGACAAATAAAGGGGTTTTATAATGTATTGAAAAGATGGCATCCGTCCTCTTTTTCAACATACGCCATTCCTTATGCAACTTTATGTACAGCATTTTGCAGATTATTTCTTTCTTACGAGATAGCATGTTTCAGTTACCGTCGGGTTGCTGGATGTGCCAGGAAAACTCGTTCTTTAAGATAACCCCACAACCAACGTATAACATGCGTACAACGAACCAGATTCCTCAACGTCCTGATTAAATCCTCTTAATTATAAATGCAACATGGGCTTGCTCTTAAATTGTTCAGGCTTCTAAATTTTCTCAGACTTTGAGAAAAACTCCTCGTGCTTACACACGATCATTGAATGAGCTGTAATGTATCATTTAGGGACAGAGTCATGAATTTTAACTTAAAAATTCTTATAGCAATATGAATAAAGACTGTTTTATTCAACAAAACTGTATTCATTGTAATGGTGAAAGCTTGCCCAGTATGTGACTTCTTTTTCTTTGTACCATCTCAAATATTATAAATATTTATAGCTGTTTAAAGATTTTAGTGGCTTTTGAAAGATCCTATACATCGTATCTCCCTTAATAACTGTTGGGGGTTAATAATCGACAACACTGTCAAAAGCGGGGATTTTTTGTCGCATTCTGCAGCAGGAAGTTTTACTTCCTTTTGTCATTATTATCCTCATTATTGTTGGTAATTTAGCAGTTGTTTACAATAAATAAATAAATAAATATATATATATATATATATATACACAGAATTTCAATGGCGCAAGTTAGCAGGATTATAAGGGGTCCTAGATGAACAGTTTGAGATCGGGAAGCTATTGTCCCTTTTGCCAAAAGTCAAAGTTTATGAATGCTTTCTGCGTCGTACATTAATGGCCATAAATTAAAAGAATATGGACATATGTGCCCTACTTTCATTCAGAGTGCCTCATTTGTGTACCAGTAGTCGAAGGAATGCAGAGTAGGTGCACAATCAATACAATATTTAAATCTTGGGCAAGTTGAGGGTGTGCTCCCCAGTGTTAACAGTTCGTTAGATTTCACTTAGCAAGAGCGCTCAGCTATAACATACTGGTCGGTATAACGCTGTCCTATGAATCCCGTCATATAAAATCGCGCCGCTCTCTGAAGTTTCCGTTTCTCAATTTTCTTGTTTTTCTCAAAGAAGTACAGCATTTGAGAAGCACGTAGCGTTCAATAATAAATGCAGGTATTCTCAGGAGACCTGCGTAGATTAATGCAATATAGAACAATTAGGTTTGTTGAAAACATTTATGTAATGTGAAACGCAGCAACTGAACTTTGATTTTAGCGGCGGAATAAAAAAACCTGGGCGACCGCAGGGACTCAAACTGCCGTACTTAGATTTTAGCTGTAGACAAGTTTCACGTCATTTTAACCAGTTCAGCTACCATCGTGCGCGTAACGTTGCTTCTGAAAACCTTGTATAATGCCTACACGTGACAACTGTGAATGAATTGCTAAACATTCTGTTAATATTGTAAACGAATACACATTATGTGGTCGCCTCCTTAGCGCGGTGGTAGCGCAGCTGCTTGCCAAGCGGGAGACCTGGGTTCGGTCCCCAGTACCGGCGCTGGGAGACCTGGACCGGGGTGCACTCAGCCTCGTGAGGTACCTAGGGGTGCCAACTGAGGAGCTACTTGATGGAGAAGTAGCGGCTCCAGGTCATGAGAACCGCATTAACCGGCCGGGAGGGATTCGAGGCGCTGACCACGTCTCACCCTCCAATACTACCCATCCATGACGTCTGTCATAGACCAAGATGGGGGACGCAGCGGCCGGGCGGTAGGCCAAGGTTCCTTGTGAGCTGTCGTGCCATGGAGTTTTATACACATTATGTGCAAGAATATACATAAACTGTTTCAAGGAGGTGCGAGTGCTTTTTGGGGACACGTGGTACTATTACGTATGCTAGAGAGTCTGGTTTACCAGATATCCGTTTTATCAGAAAAACAAGTACTGACACAAAATTGAGTTGCTTGTGATGGCATTCACAATGCTCCTGGAGGTTTATTTCACTCTGCAAGAATATTCCAGACCGTCTTTGCGAACAGTTCTTCTGGTGACATGTTGTATTTAACTTTCATGCAGAACAAGTGTATTCAAAGTTAGAAGACTGGTGCATAGTTCATAATTACTTTTATGTAGTACTTGTTCTACTACAGAGATAGTCTTTTTTTTTTTTTTTGGTAGAGTAACGCCCGCTACTTGTGGCACCACAGGCGAGCAGAGATAGTTGTTCATTTTTACTTTCTCTAGCCCCATATGTACAATCTATATAGGGATAGAGAAGGTATTGTAATGCACCCAAAAATTCGATACCGAGATTACACCGGAAATATATGTTTTGGGGTTCCCCGTGTCCGAAAAAAGCAGTTTTAAAAAAAGGTGTGTGTGTATGTGTATGTCTTTGGACAGCTTAGCCCAAAAACGAAAAGACCATTAAATACCAAACTTGGTATTTAGGTTTGGTATCTTTCAGGGATGCGACACGAAGATTTTCAAAAAAATCCCCCCACCACAAACTACCCTTTACATGGAAAAAATTTCGAAAATGTTGATTTTCTTAAAAATGGCTCTAACGATTTTGATTAACATCCCGTATATCAAAGCTACATATGTCCGAAATAAAATGTATATCTCGAATTTTTTGGGAATAACCTCTGAACACCTCGTTATTCTGGATGAATTTTGCCGAAGTTTCCTTAACTGCTAAACCGTAAGAGATAGAAAAAAAAACTTACTTCACAAAAAATGTGCATCACAAAAAAACACACAATTTATGTCCTTTGCGTTTTTGTTGTGGAGGTAACCGTTTCCGAGATATTCCTTGTTATGGGTTTCAATTGTGAAGTACTTAAACTTTTCTTAGACAGTAAGTGTCCGTTTTTCTTTTTTCTGTTCCTGGCCAGGCAAAGAAGTGATTTGCAATTACAATCGCATAACGATAGCTTTTAAAACATTTGACTACCATATTAGCATAGCACATTCCCTTATCCCCTTCTACCTATAAGGAACTAAGTAATAAGAACATTCTGCTAATATTTATCTCGATTAGCATTGTGTTCAAAGAAGAATAGTCTTTTGTAGGAAGAGAAAGGCATATGAGTGTAACACATCAGATTTTCTAAAAATGTTTTTACTTTCTCTATACCTACTTTGTACATAGTGTATAGAGAAGGTATTGCATTGTACCCAAAAATTCGATACCAAGATTTCACCAGAAATACATGTTTTGAGATCACCTGAATATAAAAAAAGCATTTTTAGAAAAATGTCCTTGTGTGTGTGTGTGTCTGTGCGTCTGTGGGCAGCATAGCTCAAAAATGAAAAGACCGCTAAATACCAAACTTGGTATTTAATTACATATCTTCCAAGGATGCGACACGAAGATTTTCAAGAATCCCCCCCCCTGCAATCCCAACTACCCTCCACATGGAAAATTTCTCGAAAATGTTAATTTTCTAAAAAATAGTTCTAACGATTTTGATTAGAATATCATATATTAAAGATATATATTTGACAAATAATATGTATATCATGAATTTTCTGGGAATAGCCTCTGAAGACTACTTTATTCTGGATGAATTTTACGAAATGTTGTGTAACTGGTAAACCGTAAGAGATAGACAAAAACTTACCACACAAAAATGTAGAGCACATTAAAATACACAATTTATGTTATATACATATTTTTCCTGGAGTTGATCATTTTTAGATACTCCTTGTTTTTGTTTCAGCTTAAAAACTTATAATTTTCTCATACAGGAATTTAACAATTGCTATCCATACAAACAAAGGAACTTCAGTCACATACCAACCAGCTTTTGACTATCACTTTAACCTATGGGACTCCCTTATTTCGCTTCTACTTACAAGGAAGCAAGTAATAAGACTATTTCTACTAATTTTTTCTCACTTAGAATGAAGTAAATAGAAGCATAAACTTTTTAACAAAAATTTGTTGCAGAGATATAGAGAAAGTCATGTGAATGGATTACATGAGATTTTTACTTTTTCTATACGTACTATGTATATAGTGAATAGAGAAGGTATTGTAATGCACCCAAAAATTCGATACCGAGATTTCACCGGAAATATACGTTTTGAGACCACCCGAATCCAATAAAAGCATTTTTAGAAAAATGTCCGTGTGTGTGTGTCTGTCTGACTGTCTGTGTGTGTCTGTATGTGTCTGTGTGTGTGTCTGTGGGCAGCATAGCTCAAAAATGAAAAGACCGATAAAATCCAAACTTGGTATTTAAGTTTGGTATCTTCCAAGGATGCGACACGAAGATTTTCAAGAAAATCTCCCCACCCCAAACTACTCTTCACATGGAAAAAATTTCGAAAATACTGATTTTCTTAAAAATGGCTCTAACGATTTTGATTAAAATCTCGTAAATTTAAAATATGTACTTGACAAATAAAATGCATATCTTGAATTTTCTGGGAATAGCCTCTGCAGACTACTTTATTCTGGATGTATTGTACGGATTTTTGCATAACTGCTAAACCGTAAGAAATGGACGAAAACTTACCACTCAGAAAATGTGGAGCACATTAAAACACATAATTTATGTCATATACATTTTTTTTGTGGAATTGATCGTTTTTAAGATATCCCTTGTTTTTGTTTTCAGCCATGAAAAACTTACACTTTTCTCACACAGGGATGTGTCAACTCCTGTACATTCAAACAAATGAACATGAGTCATATAGCAACCAGCTTTTGACTATCACTTTAACCTATGGTACTTCCTTATTTCACTTTTACTCGCAAGGAAACAAGTAATAAGACAATATCTGCTAATATTTCTCGATTAGCATGAAGTAAATAGAAGTAAGAGCTTTTTAACAATAATTTGTTACAGAGATGTAGAGAAAGACAGGTGAATGGAACACTTCAGATTTTTATTCATTTGAAAAGTTCATTCCACATGAGGATAATATTGTTTTGCAAAGTGTACCTACATTTGTAATGTATAATTGTATTACACATCAATGTACGATGAAACATTTTAGAAACTCCTTCAAGGGGTATGGGGAAGTGCACCCGTTCAGGTATTAAATGGAACGTTCTCCGTCGCACCAATTGTGTACTACATTTAGTTGTCAGTACTATATTGCGTTACCCAGCAAAAGCAAACGGCACATTATAAAATGCAAACAAAGGTGATAAAGTAAGTAAATGTATCTAGGGTGGCTTGAACCATCAACTCCGTCAACATCTTAACCCATTGCTCAGATGCTATCCGAAGCGCTAAATAATGCCATTCCATCTACGATCTCTGAAATAGGGGTTACAGTCACGGTCACGGTCCAGGGTGTAGTTTGATCAGTGGTGTGCTAACCCATACATGTTAAACTGTAGCAAAAAATTTAGAACCCGTAGTCCATAGGTTCCCTATCTCAAAAGGTTTATTCTGAACCACACAAATTGGCAGAATTGTAGGGGGGTTCCTAGATAAACAGTTGAGAGAGGGAATCTGTTACCTCTTTTGCCAAATGTCAATATTATGGCATGTTTTCTGGACCGCACATCAATAGCCTAAAATTAAAAGAGTATGGGCGGGTGAGTCCTATTTTTATTTAGAATGCCTCACTTATATGCCAGAAGTCGAAGGAATACAGTATTGGTGATTCCTATTTTTATTCAGAATGCCTCACTTATGTCAGCAATCGAAGAAATGCAGTATTGGTGAGTCCTATTTTTATTCAGAATGCCTCACTGGTATGTCAGTAACCGAAGGAATGCAGTATTGGTGATTCCTATTTTTATTCAGAATGCCTCACTGGTATGTCAGTAACCGAAGGAATGCAGTATTGGTGATTCCTATTTTTATTCAGAATGCCTCACTGGTATATCAGTAACCGAAGGAATGCAGTATTGGTGATTCCTATTTTTATTCAGAATGCCTCACTGGTATGTCAGTAACCGAAGGAATGCAGTATTGGTGATTCCTATTTTTATTCAGAATGCCTCACTGGTATGTCAGTATGCGAAGGAATGCAGTATTGGTGATTCCCATTTTTATTCAGAATGCCTCACTGGTATGTCAGTATGCAAAGGAATGCAGTATTGGTGATTCGTATTTTTATTCAGAATGCCTCACTGGTATGTCAGTATGCGAAGGAATGCAGTATTGGTGATTCCTATTTTTATTCAGAATGCCTCACTGGTATGTCAGTAAACGAACGAATGCAGTATTGGTGATTCTTATTTTTATTCAGAATGCCTCACTGGTATGTCAGTAACCGAATGAATGCAGTATTGGTGATTCCTATTTTTATTCAGAATGCCTCACTGGTATGTCAGTATGCGAAGGAATGCAGTATTGGTGATTCCTATTTTTATTCAGAATGCCTCAATGGTATGTCAGTATGCAAAGGAATGCAGTATTGGTGATTCGTATTTTTATTCAGAATGCCTCACTGGTATGTCAGTATGCGAAGGAATGCAGTATTGGTGATTCCTATTTTTATTCAGAATGCCTCACTGGTATGTCAGTATGCGAAGGAATGCAGTATTGGTGATTCCTATTTTTATTCAGAATGCCTCACTGGTAAGTCAGTAACCGAAGGAATGCAGTATTGGTGATTCCTATTTTTATTCAGAATGCCTCACTGGTATGTCAGTAACCGAAGGAATGCAGTATTTGTGATTCCTATTTTTATTCAGAATGCCTCACTGGTATGTCAGTATGCGAAGGAATGCAGTATTGGTGATTCCCATTTTTATTCAGAATGCCTCACTGGTAAGTCAGTAACCGAAGGAATGCAGTATTGGTGATTCCTATTTTTATTCAGAATGCCTCACTGGTATGTCAGTATGCGAAGGAATGCAGTATTGGTGATTCCTATTTTTATTCAGAATGCCTCACTGGTATGTCAGTAACCGAATGAATGCAGTATTGGTGATTCCTATTTTTATTCAGAATGCCTCACTTATGTCAGTAACCGAATGAATGCAGTATTGGTGATTTCTATTTTTATTCAGAATGCCTCACTGGTATGTCAGTATGCGAAGGAATGCAGTATTGGTGATTCCTATTTTTATTCAGAATGCCTCACTGGTATGTCAGTATGCAAAGGAATGCAGTATTGGTGATTCGTATTTTTATTCAGAATGCCTCACTGGTATGTCAGTATGCGAAGGAATGCAGTATTGGTGATTCCTATTTTTATTCAGAATGCCTCACTGGTATGTCAGTAACCGAACGAATGCAGTATTGGTGATTCTTATTTTTATTCAAAATGCCTCACTGGTATGTCAGTAACCGAAGGAATGCAGTATTGGTGATTCCTATTTTTATTCAGAATGCCTCACTGGTATGTCAGTATGCGAAGGAATGCAGTATTGGTGATTCCTATTTTTATTCAGAATGCCTCACTGGTATGTCAGTAACCGAAGGAATGCAGTATTGGTGATTCCTATTTTTATTCACAATGCCTCATTTATATGCCAGAATCGAAGGAATACAGTAATGGTGCACAATCAATAAAATATTTAAAACTATTGTACTCGTAACTTCTGCAAAATTAACAGTTATTTGAGGGTGTGCACGCCTAGTAGCAGCTCGGTTGATTTCAGATCGAATGTAGTCAGGTAGAACTCTCTACCAAAACTACTGGTATAGCGCTAGTCATCGAATCCTATGATACGCCGCTCTCTGAATTTTCCTTTTTTAGTTATTTAAAAGTATTGTTTTTCTCAAATAATACACCATTACAAACTTAGTTTATATTGCGAAGCCAAAACGATATCTCTCCAGTACAAATTATTTTCAAAAGATGTAAATAAATTCTACATAGCGTTCAATATTAAATGCTGTAATTGCCAAGGAACATACGCAGATAATGTAATAAAACAACTGAACTAGGATTTTAGTGGAATATTGCCAGATTCGAACACGGTGTTTGATTATTCCAAAGGTCGTTACTATTGAGTTTTATTCGTTCGCTTGAGCAATTGTGTCCTGAAAATAGCACAAATTATCAGGATTGTAGAGGGATCCAAGACAAATGTTTTGATATAATGAGCCTATTGCTTATGAATTTTCTGCTTCAGCATAAAATGTATTAAGGATGAATCCGCAGTGGAGCATGACATGAACACCCGGATGTCGGAGAGCGTAGATAAGCGTGTGGGGTATCGGATCAAGCCCCATCGATACATCTATGTTTATGTTGTCTCCTTTGTTTGTATTTTATAAGGAACTCTTATTATTTTGCTTCCTTATAAAATATGATTTACTCGTTCTGAAAAATAAAATAAATATGCGATTAGCATGTAGGTGCAACGGAGAACGTTTCACTAACAATTTGCAATTAATCCCGAAAGTGATTGTCGCTTCTCCATACCCCTCGAAAAGCTTTCTAAAATACAGGGGAATCTATGTTAATGACTTATGCAAGTACGCATTGCAGTTGTAGACACAGCTCACAATTTTCGAAACGATATTATCATTGTGTCAAATGAATTTCAGATGAAATTAAGATGGACAACTAGCTCCTTCCGCCCTGTTTTTTCCAGATCATTCGCATGATACAACACTTATCATATTTGAACAAAATTAACGTCAATATTAACTTTATGGTAAAGAAATGCATGCATGAAAGTGCCAACAATGGTTGCCTTTCAAGTACGTATGTACTAAGAGCCAGCGCATGAGAATGATTTGTCTCAACTTTCGGACAACAAAGTCGGAAACGTATAAATATGTATAAAAGTGCATGTGAAAGTAAAGTTTCAAAATAATGCAAGTACATTATTTAATTTTATGTAACTTAGAGAATATTATGTAATGTGTAATGTTCATAATTCAATTAAAGACAAAGGAAACGTTCATCGGTTTTTCATAGCGACTTGCACGCCAGGAGGTAAGTAATGCTTGAGTTGCTTC
Source organism: Hymenopus coronatus (assembly GCA_030762935.1). Taxonomy (NCBI): domain Eukaryota; kingdom Metazoa; phylum Arthropoda; class Insecta; order Mantodea; family Hymenopodidae; genus Hymenopus; species Hymenopus coronatus. The sequence continues at coordinate 140,244,578 of CM060888.1, read as the reverse complement.
TACGCGTGGGTGTGGTGCGCACGCGACCAGAAATCAAAGTTCATTGTAAAAGTGATGGTAACGTTGCCCATCCGGCAGCATTTCAGTGTGTCAATATTCAGAATATAGTGAAGTATTCTTACAGAAGTGCTAGAAGTATTAGTTCAGTAGGAATAGTTATTTTCATTTCAGCGCATTTCGAGACTACCAGCAGGAGACCACCCTTAGAACGAACTTACTTGTTTTCACCCTAAAATACGTTTGTTTTGGCCATGGAAACTGAGAGTCTAAAAAAGCGACATGTGCAGTCAAACCACGCGTTAGCGTAGAGTAATTTCAAAGTATCACCCATACTTGGTGTATACAGACGAAAAAACAGTCGATAATTTAATAAAAGGGGGAAAAGAAAACGAATTCTGTTCCATTGGGGTCGTCAATGTGAACTTTGCCCGTTAACGATCTCCTTCTTTATGTGAGCTGCTGCCTGTTCTCGCTTTCCATTGGTCGTGGGTCATTACTTGGTGTCCAAAGTTTACCTCAGTGGGACAGTTGTCGCTTGGAAACGTTTTGTACGTTGTGTGATCTGTCACCCTGGACCGGGATGGGTAGCTGACTTCAACATTTCCAAAAGGTCTAGACACTCACGTCGAAATTTAAAGGCAATTAGTGTTTGGTTTTCGGGTAGTAACTTTTCTTTCTTTCTTTCAATTCAGAGATATAATGTAGTGGGTAACATTTTATAGGGAATGCAGAAGTTGTTGCTGGGTGATCATTTCGTGTGAGAGGGAATATAGAGAAATTTGTATGTTACTTGGGCAAAAGAATTTCTTCGGGGAAATTCATACCAGAATTGGTGTTTTGTATTCCTATTTATGACGGCTTTAATGGGGAATGTAAATGAGTCAGATTCAAAAGGTGAATGGGGTTACTATTCTCTATGAGATGCAGCTTGTCCGATTTGGTGCTATCCTTGTCTTTGGGACATTCGACCTGCTGTGTCTAAATTCTTGGAAAGCGCGCTCCCCCTACCAACCCACTATTGTCTGTTAATGGCGACATGCTCTTTGCAAATAAAGAGAGAGACAGACAACAAGAGAGTAAGTGATTCTTTCTCTTTCTTTTCTAGACCTGACAAGTTAAATCTTATAGACTCTACTAAAATATTTATGGGTGGGTTTTATTGAGAAATTTTAATACTGTATTGGGGTCAATTTTAGGAATTGCGATCGCCCGTTCTGTCTCCAGAATTAAAATTGCATTAATTTTAGAATCTTTCGAATCGCAAGGGTTAATGGGTGGGGGAATTTTTTGTAATGTTCAAATGGGGTTCTACATTTGTTGAATAATTACAAATTTTGGCCTAATTTTATAGTATTTGTGTAATGCCTGTAAAGGGCTAGTGAACTGTGAGATATATATGTAGACTGGGGCGCTGAAACCAGGCACTTAAAGAACGTTCTTAAATAAAATGCAATTTCATGTCAGAGCACGCTTTCTTGTGAAACAATATTGGAGTAATGGTTTCCAGCGAACTGTGAAACGAATTGTTGCCGGACAAAGACATGTAAATGTAAGCACTTAATGAAGAACTGGAGACCAGAGGAACAATGTTGTAGGGACACGTCATAGAACAAGTTGCAATTGTAGAGATCATTTTCTTATTGAAATATTCTATAAAACCTTATTATTTTGAGGTTTATCGCAAGCAAGTGAAGTGTCAAAAATCCGCGAAGAACACATCTTGTATTACTATGGTTTACGGTTTTCATGAATTTAAAGTGAAGCTACGAAAAAAACTATCATATGTTGCTGCTACTTTCAGCATAAAGGAAAAGAACGTCTCTACTGAACAAGTGAAGTCTACATGGAGCTTCGAGAATCTAGTATCCATGGCTGAAGTGGAATGATTTTTCGCGGAGTGAGTGATTTGAACTGGATTTGATCTCACCTGAATCTTTCTGTGCAGTAACCTTAAGGAAAGGTCTATAGGAATAAACCTCGATGAGTTACGGCAGAATATCCACCACGAATCCAGGTACTGACACCAAAGGTTCTGGCATCTATAGACACGAATTTGCAGCGTCGTGTTGAACTGTGTTTTAGTGATGTACTTCCCTTTTTCACATGTACAGATAGGCTATATTTGAATTCCATTTCATTTCCTTCTCCTCTCTCGTTTCCTCTGTTTCGAATAGGACACTCTGTATAAGAATATTAAAAGATATAAAGCATGTCTTTCAGTTCTAAAATGGGTGCTTTATTACACAAACTTGACATTTAAGTCTCTGGTTATACTCCCTAATTTAGCCGCTACGTATTCGCCCCGAAAAATCAACCGTGACTGAAACTAAAATTTTCATTATAGCAAATAGCTATCTAAATGTTTTAAACATAAGGTGACACCTAAAGGAGTGCACAGTAAATTATCGTTTGTTTCGTAAGAATAGTCTTATACCCACTAACAAACGACAGAACGTAGAGAAAGTCACGCGTATGTAACACACAAGACATTTGTACAGACTGTTTCTTGTCATTGCAACATCGGGTAGGACTCTTTTTACGTTCTCTAGTACGTACTTACAATGTGCATTGTAGATAGTGAAGCATAGTAGGTAGTGAAGGATAGTAGATCGTGAAGGCATTATGTTCCACCCAAAAATTCGATACCGAGATTTCACCGAAACTACGTGTTTTGAAACCCACTGAATCCAGAATTACTTTGCACAACTATAAATAAAACTTATAACTATTTTTGCTCTTAATTATCCATTTGTATTATCATTCTATTATTACCTTAATATAATATCTATGCATTATAGAAAATTCTCTATACACTTTACTCGAAGGTTTCCTGATCGATGGATAGGTAGAGGTGGTCCAATTGCTTGGCCTCGCCGCTCACCTGATCTGAACCCTCTCGATTTCTACTTGTGGGGCCATTTAAAATCATTGGTTTATTCGTCTCCGGTGCCAGATTTGGAATCCCTTCGGAATCGAATTGTGGCAAGTTTTGAGGACATACGCAATACTCCTGGAGTTTGGGATCGTGTTCGCAGGTCAATGAGACATCGATGTGAGGTCTGTATTCAAGCAGGAGGTGGACATTTTGAACATCTTCTGTAATGACAACAACCTGCGGAAAGAAAAACGTTCCAGTGAATTTCAATGTTGTGAAGGCCATAACTCGGAAATGAAGCATTTCCGGACACATGTTATACTGAACTAATTTGATTGTCTACATGTGGGAAATACATACCTGAAATTATGCCCCGTATTTTTGAAACAGCCTGTATATATATATATATATTTGTGCAATTCCTTAAGTAGTGGAATTTTACTATAGTAATAGGAAAGCATTTTGTAATAATATACATATTAGAGATGCCAACCTTGGGAGTCATTTAATAGCTACCAAACGAAAATCAAGATTAAAGGGTTTTCTAGATCACAAAGTGAATGAGGTATTTCGTGTGAAATTTTCGCATGTATAGATTTTGACTTCCATCTCTTTCTGAGGGATTACTTATATGACTCCAATATTCTAAATTGTGGCTTGAGCTTATAGCATTTTAGGCACTAATATCTGAGACAGTAAGAACTAAAAACAAAGGAGCAAAGAAGATTTAAATACTGATTTTGTGACGAAAGTGCTCTCCTATTCCATCTGTTTTCCATCTGTAATATTTAAGTTATGTATGTGGGTTAAAAGAGTCTTCACTCACATAGTAAATGTTCTGCAATTATTTAAATCTATTGAGAGAAACAGTTCTTGTGCCAAGTTACGGCCGTTGCAGGGGATTTAACTTAGGTATTCTTTGGTCTTTACATATTGCTTCATTATTGGCTGTGATTCAGGGTGGTATTATAGGTCTATTTTTTTGTTTTTTTGTTTTGAGAGTTTATCTGATGAGGGCGTTTCTACATCACTGTGTGTGAGTTACTTTTTCTTGATTGGGATCAGATTTATATTTTTGTAGTGACAATTTGTTTGGGGGGGGGATTTAGAGTTTCGTGGTAGTTTGTTTTTCGAACTATTTTCCTGTGTTATTAACATGAGATTTGTTGTTTTTCATTGTTAACTCTTTTGGCAGCTTAATTATACTGACTTATAGCACTTATTTAATTAATTTGGTATCTTGACAGAGGAGCTATACTCTTACGAATTGCAGACATTTAGTTGCAAGCTATTGCTCTCAGAAATTAGTCAATGGATATTAAATTAAGCAATTTTTGAGCAATAAATTGTGAATACTTTGCCACTTATTAATTATTGTTTAATAAATGAATTGATTATACCTAAGGGTATAGGAAAATTCTGGGTAGCAAATTATTCTTGTGAATTTTATATGGAGACCTTGCTCTTCTATTGGAGGTGTGTTTTCTGTGATTTTTGATATTCATTTATTTAAAACAAAAAGAAAACAAACATATACATGTAGATGTATATAGATGTATGGGATTTAAAATCAGCTCTTTACAAGGCTTCTTATTATATTTGCTTGATTCCTTTTCTAAGGATTGAAATAGATTTTAATGTTAGGTGGAAAATAATGTCTTTAATATTTAGTTCGTTCCTGTCTCGTTAAGTCTTTTTTATATCGGGGGCATTACTGTTCTAAAGGGACATTGTTTTATTGTTGGCCTTTGATGCATTGTTACTGTGAGAAAATAATTTACCCTAGCCAGTTTGGAAGATTGTAACAAAGTACTCCAATTGAAATAAATTCAGTTGTTTATTGAAACTGAACTTTTTCGTCTGGTTGCCTTCCCTTTTCCTCAGATACTTTTTCTCTTTTTGTAATGACCTCGTGGAAGTATCTCGAAGATTTTTATATTCGAGATGCTTTCAGTGTTCTGTTGCGTGCGTGCAGCGGTCGTGCGGCGGCGCAAATATAATACTAATTAAGAACTACGTACTATCAGGGAAGTGCATTCAACCATTAATATCCGAAGCACAAAACACAATAGTTCACCAGAGATACTGTTGAATGTGACAACTTGTAGAGGTACAAAGAAATGAACCTTGGACCCTGTCAAAAATTCCGGGAGTGCTGTGAATCTCATTACATGCAGCTAAAGCTCGTGTCAGTAATTGTTCATTTGATTCAACGGACATCCGGTAAGCAAAGTTCTTAAGCATGCGCAATGGTACCACGTGGTACCAAAAAGCACATGAGCTCTGAAGTTCGCAGCTGCGGTTAACTGTTATAATAGAAGCTAAGTCTTTTTGATCTTCGTTTTGCACCTCGTTGAAATAGTTTCTCTCTTTACACATCACGTGTATACATTTACAATATGAGCACAATATTTAACAATTCATGGTTCTCAGAGTAGTCACGTGTAGGCATTAGACAATATGTTCAGTAACGTTCTTGCAATAGCTCAAATGGTTAAAACGGCAGGATATCCGTACGATAAATTCAAAGTATTAGTGTTCGAACCTAAGCAATAAACACATATTTCTATTCCATCCCAAAATATAGTTCAATTACTGCGTTTTAAAGCACACATTACATAAATGTTTCCAACAAACATGTCTATTTTATTCAGTTAATCTATGCAGCTTCCTTGACAATCACAGCGCTTAAAATTGAACGCTAAATAGATCTTATTCAAATTTTTAAAGAGATTTATACTGGAGGGTTAATCGTTTTAATGTGAAAGAAAAAAAAAACAAAACAAAACAAAAAAACGTATTAGTACTGCTCAATTAGTGTATCTCTTTGAGACAAACAAGAAAATTAAAAAACTAAAAAATATAACATAGTTTTAAAATTTAAAATTTTCGGCTGTTTTGTCGTGGTGTGTAGGTTAAAATATGTTTAGTTAAAATAACAGCCCGAAAAGTCTAAATTTTAAAACTATGGACACCGGCCGTGAAAGCTTACGCATATAAAAAATGGAACGTTCAGAGAGCCTGGCAAATTTTGTATTGTGGGATTTGATGACCAGCGCTGTACCTATTCACAGATCAGTATGTTAGATTGCAGCACTCTCGCTAGCTATATCATCAGCCAAACTGTTATCAGTGGCGTACACACCCTCAAAGATCATACCATTTTCCCAAAGCTGAGAGTCCAACAATTTTAAATATCGAATGGATTGTGCGCCGTAATTCCATTCCTTCGGCTACTGACATACAAACGAGGTGCGATCCGGAAAACGTGCCATAATTTTGACATTTGACAAAAGGGACAATAGGGAACCTATCTTAAACTGTTTATCTAAGGCCCCTCTACAATTCTGCCAATTTATGCGGTTGAATTCTGTGACATCCTAATATACACACACAGAAAAATCAACCTTTTCGTGAACTTTGAAAGAATATTCTGGATATAAACTAATTCAGGATAAAAATTTAATAAATCTGTAAATTACGATTATAAGTGATGAAGACTTTTTGAATTTGCTTACTGAGGAAAAAGTTGAATATTTTTATAAAACCTGATATATTGAAATCAAATATTAAAATATTCACGGAGGGAAAGGTGATAGGCCTAATATGTTTCAACAAAAAAATCGTGAGTGCAATTACAGGCAAACTTTAAAGAACGATTAGATATGAATTCATAAAAAGAAATATATTTATCAGGTTTCTCACATTGTGGAAAACTCTGAATTCGTCTGGATATGGACCCTCACATAAAATTATAGTTTAGATAGTGCGTTTATTAACACTTGCACTATTTAATGTGCAAACAATTTTTCTTATGGTAAATAGATAGCAATTTTAAAAGTATTAACTGTGAGTATATAAGTAAACAATACAATATGTAAAACATTATTACTTTACTATAACGCTTATACGAAACCTGCGGAAGCTGATTGTTACCCTATAATGCTATCTGGAAGCCAAACTAAACTGCAACATTAATAAGTTATAGCAAACTAATTGTCATTAAAAATGTATTAAAGGTTTGATAAAACATGTACAACGATATAAAATAAGAATTAAAAATGAAATTATAATGAGAATCAGCTTAATACCAGAGTACAATTTATCCTTGTAGTTTTTAGGTTTATATGGACGAAATATTTATAAGGAAGTAGGCTACCATATAGAAAAAAAATAATTCAAAAAATATGGATGTGGTGATAGTATAATCGTTTCAATTAAATGTAGTACATAAGAAAATCAATATTTTAACGGTATATGTCCTCTAATTAATCATATACAGATTGCAAATATAATTTAATGTTAGATTAATAATATTAGATGAGTTTAAAATAATGTGTGTGTTAGAAAAGTAAAGCAAGCGAATTATTAGGAAGGTAGTATTGCATATTAACGCATATTAAATTACTTGAGGATGCATGTGGAGTATTTATAGGAAAATAGGAAAGAAGAGAAGAAAACAACCAATTCATTAGTTAGTAAAGTGATAATTAAAGTTCATATCAAGGCCGCTGAAACTTAAAATAGGCAGGCATCTGGACACTACAAGCTCAAAGTATATACTTATATAAACACTATAATGATATTCATTGAGTTTTTTATCTTTTTTAATTTATTTTTAACAGTTCAGGAGATACGCATAAGTGAAGAATTAACAAATACATAACTTTTGAGGTTCACCGTATTGCCTCCTCTTAAATATTGTAACAAAACTACACCTTATTAGTCAAATCTGGTTACAAATAAACGCCTTCTGATGCCTTCCAGCAATTCTGCAGTAATGTTTCTCTTTCGTGCTCTCTGTTCGTAGATGATTGCTCCCTTCAATGCAACTACTGCGCACTGAGAACTCACAGAAGAAAACTGACTCTCCGGAGTTCATTCTCTTCCTTTATGACGTGGCCAGACATTTATAGGAGTAGAGAATACTGTAGCACGTGTCCAAACACGGCTCTGGACTAAGAGCGAGGCTACATAAAAGAAGCCGACCACACACGTGTAACAATCAGCTATAACGTTCCAAAGCAAACTGGTAACACACGTGTGACGATTAAAGGTTAGCTATGTGTAGTTATAATATTAAAGTATAAATTATTTATAAATGTTAATGACCATCAGTAGTTTATTTAATTTCACAACGAGCAGAGGAAACAAATTATAATGTAACATAATAAAATGAAAATTTATTAACAGAATTCAGCTGTATCACTTGATGAGATGTGTTGTGTTAATTTTTTCAGCGTTCTAAGTGGAGATTTTTGTTGAGGTTCTATGTTTGATCATCGATAATGTTGTTTGAAATGACTTTGAGAGATGTTTCAATATGCTGCTGTAATGGAAAAATGTTAAGTTCGAAATACAGTTCAGTATTTCTTATAAAGCATGGGGCATTTTTAGCTCTCCGGAGGAATTTGTTATTTACTCATTGAGGTACGCACAATTGTTACCCATTTACAGCTTAATACATATTTTGATAGAACATAACATAGAACATAACAGAAATATACTAGTCCTATCCATTAAATTTGCTAAATTCTACTAATCTGCTCATTGAGTGTAAACTATAAATATTATTTCTTTAAAATTGTTTTCCTCCTACACAAGTACCTTTAGGCCAACCCTATTATCAGTTTTTAAGAGACCTCTCTGATGAATCTGTTTTGCAGTCCCTCGCTGTTTTGCAATTAATATCCAGTATGTTATGAATCTTGTTAAACAGGTTCATGTGTTTATAATTAAACAAAATTGTTTAGGTCAGTACTGTCATTTGCTCACGTGGGAAGTATATAATAGTAATAAATGCTTCCTAATAATAAACAACGAAATGATCGTTTTCCAGTCGTAAACCCATAGTTTTGTTGTTGCCCTTAATTGTTCTAAGTAGCCATTATATTGTTTTTACACAAAAAATTGCAACTACTAGTTAGGAAAGGAATGCTAGTAAGTTAATTCAAATATAATGGGTAAGTTAAAGCAATTTAGTACAGTTAAAGTATTTCGCTTCAGCCTAAACTATCGATTACTAAGGCAAAAACTTAGCTAATATTGTATTATAACAAAGTCATGATAGGCCCTTATGCTACGAGCATACACACACTATGAAAATAGGCATTATAGACACAATAAAAGTAGTACATTTTACTCCAGTAAATATGAAACATATTTATTTAATATGCTAAGTATATTATTCTAAACATAAAATCAAACTATAGAAGTACTCTAATAGCTATTATAGAATTTTGTGCTTGTGAAGTGAAAAATCTGATGTGCTCCACGCACGTGACTTTTTCTACATTGTGTAACAGAAAGCTTAACGTAAATCGAGATAAACATTAACAGAAATGGTCGCATTACTTTCCTTCGTGTGAGCGGAAGGGAAATAAGGGAATGCACTAGATTAAAGCGATAGTCAAGTCTAATAATAGCTATTTGCTATGTGTTTGAAATTCCTTACTTTGAACCTCCGGGAGTTGAATAATTCCTATATGAGAAAAGTTAAATTTTTTAAAACTGAAATCAATAACAAGGAATATCTCGGAAATGGTCAATTCCACGAACAAAATATATATGACATAAATTGTGTATTTTAAATTTTTGTGTAGTAAGTTTTTATCTATCTCCATTCCATTTAAGGAAAAATCATCCAAAATGAAGAGGTCCTCAGAGGCTACTCCCAGAAAATTCAAGATATAGCTACATTTTATTTATCGTGTAAATATCTTCAATATGCAGTATTTTAATCAAAGTTTGAGAAAATCGAAATGTTCGAATTTTTTCCATATAGAATATAGTTTGGTTATGGGGAATTTTCCTGCCAATTTTTTTGTAAAGGATACTGAATTTAAATACCAAGTGGGCGGAGTGCAATATCTTCTCTACTATGTGCTATGCAGAGAAAATAAAGAGGGTTGGAGCAGAATCAGTGCACTTGTAATGAGGGCATTTAAAACAATAAAATTATATCGAAAATGTTCAAGTATAATGTTTTAATAAAGTCAATACACTGATAAATAGTTAAATAAGAATTTGAGCATATAAATCACTAATGAACAAAACTATTTTTCCTGAATCATGATATATCGAAATACAGAGGGAAACCTGGGAATGGAGCGAAGAAACGGTAAGACATGGTGATAAAGAGGGGTTCCAAATGAAAGCAGGTCGTCTTCCTTTCTGCAAAGGGCGCGGTTCCAGCACAAGCTTATGCGCGACAGACTGCGATATGAAATTAAAAAAAGTGAACTAGCACCCTTTCAGAGCGTTGGTGTGCCGTTAATTTTTGAGACCGCAGTGTACGATTAAACACTGGCGACCCTCCCCACAATCCAGTTCGCTTCGCACCATTCATTATTTGATGGTGTGCATCAAATTATTACGCTAACAAGGGAGGTTATCGGGTAATTTGTGTAAACGTGTGACGAGCGCGTGTTTCGATTGGTTAGTGCCTGTCCAGTGAGACTGATTAATATCGCAGGGGATGAGCTTGCGCACTCACCGTGATTCAAACGCTAACTTACTCTTGACATCCAATTTGCAGGTATTCCCACAAATCTGAATTACCTCTCATGTGAGTGCGATATCGCTCTCCTCCCCATTTTGATCCTACAGCAGCACCTTGTTATTTATCTTAGTATAAGCAAGAATTATTGTTTCTAATAATAAAGGAGATAGCTGCTGACTTATAAAAATCTGATGTGGTCATTCACATAGCTTTCTCTCCCATTTCTGCAAACAAAGTAATATGTTTTTGTGTATCTCTTGCGGTTTACCAATAATTATACAAAAGTCAACCAGAATGAAGAGGTCTCCAGAGGAATTCCCTGAATATTCAAAATATACATTTCAAGCACATTGTATTTTTAATAATAATCGTTAACAGCTACTTTTGAGAAAATCAAACTTTTTGAAAATATTAGTTGCAGGTCGGTGGATTTTCCTCAAAATCTTCAAGTCGCATCCTTGGAAGATCCTGAACTTAAATATCAAGTGCGGCATTTAACCGGCTTTAGCCTTTTGAGTTATCGTGTTCGTGCGCGCGCGCGGACACAGACACATGGATATTTTTCCAAAAATGTGTTTTCTTGGATTCGGGGATGTCAAAATAGTATTTCCACTCAAATCTGGACTTCTAATTTTCGGGTGGAATACAATGTCTTCTCTACCGATAGAAAGTAACAAAATGTATGAGTTGACAATTTTGACAATAACAATGATAATTTATTTCACCATTTTGCTTATATACAATGAAATAGGTCTTCTTATTCTTCAATCAAGCATTAGGCTCTGCCTGTTCCGATCTTACCTCAATCCAGCGTTTCCCAGGTTTTCCCATTAACCTGTGACCTCTTGGTTTATATTCCATTATTTGTTTACGTATTCTTTCTTGTGCCATTATTTCTTAATGTTGAAGCCCGTTTTCCCTACATGTCATTAATTTTTCTATAATGGTTTAACATTAGATCCATTCTTATATATGTATTTCTAAATCGGTCTTCCGTTGAGCGTCCTTCAACAGATCTTAGGAAACGCATTTCGCCGTTCAAAGCAATTGACTTGGTCAAAAATGAAGTATTATAAGCTTATTTTTTCGTAATTTCTGAGATATTTTAGGAATAAATGGAATATATCTTTATTTTGCATAGAAAAGTGGCATTTATTTTAAGTTACAAAAGTCTGCTGTATTCCATTTACATGACTTTCTCTACATCGCTATAACAAATTATTATTTAAAAGCACATTCTTCCATCTACTTAATGATAAACGTTGTCAGAAATTGTCTTAATTACTTGCTTCCTTGTAAGTAGAAGAAAAATAAGGGAATATACAAAGCTAAAACTATTGTCAAATCTTTTAAAAGCTGGTTGTCATGTGTTTCAAGAGTTTACAACTTTCAGTGTGAAAAAACAGTTCAGGTGTTTTAAATCTGAAACAAATAACAAGGATTATCTCAGAAATGGTAAATTCAACGCATATAAATTGTATGTTTTAACGTGGTCTACATTTTATGTAAAGTAAAATTTTGTCCGTCTCTTACGGTTTGCCAGTTACACAAAATTCAGAAAAATTCAATCAAAATATAGAGGACTTTAGATGCTATTCCCAGAAAATTCAAAATAAATATTTTGTTTGTCATGTAAATATATTTAATATACGGTAGTTTAATCAAAATCGTTTGAGTCATTTTTGAGAAAATCAAAATGTTCGAACTTTTTTCCATGTAAAGGGTAGTTAGAGGGTTCTCAAAATCTTCGTATCACATTTCTAGAAGATACTAAACTAAAATACCAAGTTTGGTATTTCATCGACTTCTCGTTTTTGAGTTAACGTGTTCACAGACATACAGTCACACGGACCTTTTCCTGAAAATCCTTTTCTGGATACAGGGGACCCTAAAACGTGTATTTCCAGTGAAATCTCCGTATCGAATTTTTTTCTCTATACACTATTTACATAATAGAAAAGGTAGAGAAAGTGAAAATAAAACTGTAATTTAACTTTTTACTCTTAATACTACTAAGCTAGAATCAGTGATACAAGTTTTAGAATTTCAACAAAAAAATCTGATGTATTCCATTCACATGACTTATTGTTAATAAGCTTATTCTTCTATTTATCTCATGCTAATCGAGAAAAAATTAGCAGAAATAGTCTTATTACTTGCTTCCTTGTAAGTAGAAGCGAAATAAGGGAGTACCATAGCTTAAAGTCAAGTCAAAAACTGGTTACTAGGGGACTCAAGTTCCTTTGTTTGTATGGGTACGAGTTGACAAATTCCTGTATGAAAAAATTACAAGTTTTTACACCTGAAACCAAAACAAGGAATATCTGAAAAACGATCAACTCCTCGAAAAAAATAAATGTAACATAAATTGTGTGTTTTAATGTGCTCTACTTTTTTTTTGTGTGGTAAGTTTTTGTCCATTTCTTACGGTGTAGCAGTTATGCAAAATCTCGTAAAATTCATACAGAATAAAATAGTCTTCAGAGGCTATTCCCAGAAAATTCAAGATATGCATATTATTTGTCAGGTAAATATCTTTAATATACAATATTTTAATTAAAATCGCGTGAGCGTTTTTGAGAAAATCAAAATTTTCGAAAAAAGTTCCATGTAAAGGGTATTTTGGGGTGGGGGGATTTTTTTTAAAATGTTCGTGTCGCATTCTTGGAAGATACCAAACTTAAATACCAGGTTTGGTATTTAACGGTCTTTTCGTTTTTGAATTATGCTGTCCACAGACACCACACACACACACACACACACACACACACACACCCAAACGGACCTTTTTCCAAAAGTGCTTTTTTTGGATTCAGGGGGACCCGAAATCTCGGTAGCGAATTTTTGGGTGCATTACAATACCTTCTCTATACACTATGTGCATAGTACGTGTAGAGAAAGTAAAAAAGTTAGCAATACTTACAAAATACTTTAAATAAGGTACAAAGGATGAGAAAAAGTATTGTTTCTGGAAATTGCAAATTGGTACAGATCCCATATTAAAATTTAAATATAAATAATTACGTTTAAGTTATCTTTTCTTATTACCAATTAACTAGCTAGGTGAAATATTAGAGAGTGGTCACTTTGGAATAAGAATAAGTGTACTTGTTGAAGTATGAACCATAATGTTAGAGATAGGCGTAGTAAAAAACAAAAGCTTGCTGTGGATGTCATCACAGTGATGTCCAAATTGGACCCTTTTATGGCAAAATGAAATGTTAGGATTAACATGTTTACCTAATTTGTTACAATAAAAGTAATAAATCAAGTATCGGTGTTTTGTATAATCTAAGATAGTAGTACTTAAACAACTTAAATGCTTTTAAGACTAGTTGTATTCATTGTTTCCAAGAACTTTGTGCCACTCTTGAACAGTTAAGCGACGGTACACAATTTAGATGTACATATAAGAGCATTTAAAGTACCTACCATGAGTCCCTTCAATGTCTTTGACTAGCGAAATCAAAAACTGACAGCGAGAGATGCTTGTTCTGCTGCAACATGGTTGTAACAAATAGAGGGACAACTATAACAACGGAAAGTTCACAACTTGTACGTTGTAGTTTGGTGCAATGTGATATATGAGTCTATATATGGAAATGCATTTTTTTGGAAATAAGAATTTTTAACACTGTTGTTTTATTTACCTGTTTATATTCATTTTAGTCATTACTCATTCATTCTTTTCGAAAATAAAAGGAAGGTAATACATATTTATGGTAATATATTCAATATAAAATGTCTTTAATTAAAATTATTAATCTAGATGTTTTATAAAGATTATAAAACAGTATAACATTGTTTTAAGTCACTGCTATGTGACTGAGCAAACACATTTTTTTTTTCATGTAAATAGCCTTTAACATTCAAGGTAATATCGGGAACATTGCATTAGAAACAACTTGTTATCTATAGGTTCTTTTTGTTGGATTTAAATCGTTTTATTTTCCTCAAACACACAGCTACACACACACACACACATTCACTCTCACATACTTACTCCCAGACTCTGTGGGGGATGGGGAATAATTCGGTTAAAGAAAAACCTCCAAACATGTATTTTATAGGTATTTCCAAGCTTCTGCAATTCCGGTAACAAACGGTAGGTATATCACGCTAGTTTGTTTAAAATCACAACAAAGTCGTATCATTTACATGAAACGATCTCGTATTTATCAAACTTAAAATTGTATTTCAAATTCTACACGAAAAATATTTCTTACACTGTAATACCGACACGAATTGTCGAAGTTGTTAACACACATGTTCATAAACAGGAAGAATAAGGTTAAAATCTCGCCAAGGTGATACTCCATGACTGAGTTGTTAACACACATGTTCATAAACAGGAAGAATAAGGTTAAAATCTCGCCAAGGTGATACTCCATGACTGAGTTGTTTTCGAGGTTTTACTCAGTCTTCATAACTGGCGCATGCCGGAGAAGTATCTTTAACTTAAGCCTGAAAGTTTCCCAAATTATTTAATTTTGTGTATCATCGTGATACCCCTATTGTACCATTTGTAGTAAGATTGGTTGATATAAACGACTAAAATGTATCATAATATCATTGAAAAAATTTGGAACCCTTTAAAGTTGAATTATTTAAGAATACCTCTAATAGAGGAGCCTGTAAAAATGGAGAGTTGTTAAAATTATGGTTAATTTCAAAGAAAGTGCTTAAAAGGTGCATTACGGCCAGCAAGCGTGAGCCAGTTGCAAATAAACAACTAAACTAGCTTATTAATGTTACAATAAGCCTGTTAAATCACATTAACAACATTCCGCTTATATAATAATGCTTAACCGAAGTTATCAATTGAAACTTCACATAAGAATAACATTTTTCCAGGATTCATCAGTAATTTCGGCTCCTTAACTCTGCTGCACAGTTTCCATCATCATCATCATCGTCATCATCATCATCATCATCATCATCATCACTCAACAAAAACTTTCCCATTAAATTTTAAATTGGCTTAGAACTAAGAATAAATCAATAATGCTCTAAACAAACGATAATTCTTAATTGAAATTCTTCAGAAAAGGAATTTGCCATTTATAAATCTGGTTATAATTTCAAAACCACCAAATAGAAACTTTTAATACTTTTCTCAATGAAAACAGAGGTAAAAGAGAGCAGAAAATACGGATGGCTTATGCAAACCTTTTTACTTTCACTACTAGCACTATGTAGGTACATAATAAGTAGAGAAGATATTGTATTCCATTCAAAAATGTGGCACTAAAATTTCACCAGAAATGCATTTTTGAGGACTACTTCCTCGCACGGATGTGTGTATATGTGTGTGTGTGTGTGAGTTTGTGTGAACAGCATACCTTAAAATAAAATGTCCTTTAAATACGAAACTTGGTATCTAAGTTTACTATCCGATGATTTTTAGTAAAATTCTCCAATTCAAACTATACTTTAAATGGAAGACTTTTTGAAGTGTTTTAATTTCTCAAAAATAGCTCTAACAATTTAATTAAAACTCCGAATATATTAAATATCTTTACATGGCAAAGAAAATACATATCTTACATTTCTTTAGAGTAAACGCTGAGTCCTCTTCATTCCAAATGACTTAAGAATAACTGGTAGACCGAAAGATATAAACCAAATGTTACTACAGAACAAGCACATAATTATGCCATACTCATTTTTGTAGAGCTATTTCCGAGATATTACTTGTTATTGGTTTCAAAATTACCAATACTTAAATTTTTTCTCAAATAGGAAGTCGTTATTACTTTTTTCATCCTTCATTCAAAGCGAATGGAATATCATGGGCATCACATAGCGACCGGTTTTTAACCTGGAGAATACCCTTATCTTTGCTATTTAGAAGGAATTAAGTAATAAAATCATTCCTGTTAATGTTTATCTTGATTAGCATGAAGCAGAGACAAAACTTGCTTTCGTAATAATAATTTTGTCGGAATAGGCAGAGAAAGCCATGTAATTGCAACATTTGTGATTTTTCATAGAAATTTAGATATATTAAGTAACGGATATATTTAAAAAAACTAAGTAACTTATCTAGACTAGCAGTATCTAATTCACCCCATTCAAACAGTCTTTTAGATTAAAATCAGTATTTAATGATAATTTCTCAATAAGTATTCTTTGAGAATGGGTATGGTAAAACAAATGTGATGTGTTCCATTCACATAACTTTTTCATATACAAAGTTTTGTTACAAAGTATTGTTCTGTTATCTACATCATACTAATGGAGATAAACATTAGCAGAATTTGTCTTATTACTTGTTTCCTTGTAAGTACAAGGGAAAAAAGCGAATACGTCTGGCTAAAGCGATAGTCAAGTCTTTTAAACGTGGCGCTACATGAAACAATTAATGTTCGGTTTGCTTTGCATGGTCACGCTTGAGAAAATTTAGGTAGCTTAAAATTGAAACCAATAAGAATGAGTTATCTCAAAAACGGTCCACTCTAAGAAAGACGTATATATACGATATATCTAACGAAATCTACATTTTTTGTACAGTAAGTTTCTATTTCTTACGTTTTAACCGTTATGCAAAATTCTGAAAATTTCATCTTGAATAAAGAGGTCCTCCGAGGCTATTCCTTGAAATTTCAAAATATGCACCTTATTTTTTTATGTAAAGTTATATAATATACGGCAGTTTAATCAAAACCATTGGAACTATTTTTGAGAAAAATATTTTCAATGTAAAGCGTAGTTTGTGGTGAAGGAATAATCTTAAAAATCTTCGTTCGTAGCATTCTTGGAAGATACTTAACATAAATACCAAGTTTGGTATTTAAATCTTTTCGTTTTTGAGCTATGCTGTCCAAAGACACCACAATTGCATAGACTTACGCACGGACCCTTTTCTAAAAATGAAATCCAATTTTTGGGTGGAGTTCAATACCTTCTCTAGTGCTATGTATATACTATATGCTATGTACTAGAGAGGTCGCTCTCCGTGGTGTAATGGTTACCATGATAACTTCATATACCCAAGGTCGTGGGTTCAAACCCGGCGGAGGACGATGGATTTTTTCGGGCGTAAAAATTCTTGGCAGGGAAGTAAAACCGTTGGTCCTGTGTCGTAGGTTTACGACACGTAGAAGAACCTCAAGCCGGATAGAGAGGCCTCTGAGCAAAATTAAGCGGTCTTTTAAGCCCAGTATAGAATGGGACGCTGAGAACCACAGCAGTTAAAGAGCGTCCATAAATAAAACATCATTTCATTTCACGTGCTGGAGAAAGAAGCATCACTGGCCTGCATATGTAGGCCTATTACAGGCCCCTTCTCTTGCTATTACAAGTCTAATAAACATCAAACTTTATTATAGTTTTCCAAAAACGTAAGGCAAGGTGCTGAAATTTACGAATCCAAAGATCTCTCTTCCAAGGTCCTGAGCGGTTGTTTCGGGAGTAAAGCTAAGAGAACCAAACGCCCTAAAGTCGAGCGTGAAGAACCGAACTGCTCAAAAATATCGCGGGGAGTAGGTAATATAGCATCGAAGTAAAAAAAAAAAAAAAAAAAAAAAAAGCAATAATTCGTTACAGACTCTCTTTTTAATGTGTGACGGAACAAATGACACAGATTTAATTCTTGCATTTAGACATAGACAACTCTTTCGTCGCAAGTAGTCATTTCCCCTTGAGTTGCTGACCGGCTTGATCAGCAGGTTGACTGTGATACGGCTTTTGAACAGCTGACACTCGTAGCGTATTTAGTAACAGCCGTCTCTTACTAGAAGACAGTTAAAGTTTCAGTTATATCCTTCACGTGGTTTTGTTGCCATAGGCTATAGGATTGACAATCTTGTTCTCTTTAGTGCAGTATTTAAATATTTTTATTTAAAAGGTTTAACTCCGAAAGAGATAAAACCCAAGTTGAAAGAAGTTCATGGCTCATCTGCTCCTGCGTTTGTAACAATTTAAAATTGGATGAATGTATTTAAAGGTGGCCGTACATCTACAAATGATGAACATCGTTCCAGACTCCAGCAGAAGTGACTTCCTCCGAAATGGTTGACAAAATCCAGAAGGTGGTTTAAGTGATTGACAAAATAGCAAAGGCCACAGCCATATCACAAGGTAAACTGTTTACAATTTTGCATCAATAATTAGGTCTGACAAAGGTCTCGACAAGATGGATGCCGCATTTGCTCTCAATGGAGAATAAACGCAATGGTGTGATCGATTCGGAAGCTGGTTTGGCCGTCGCAATCCTGACAACTTTCTTCGTCCAGACGTAACTGTTGATGAAAGATGAATACACTACTTCACTCCAGAGTCAAACGTATAGTCAAAATAGTGGGTCTTTAAAGGCAAAGGTAGTGAAAGCTGCAGACAAGGTAATGGTCTCGGAGTTTTGGAATGCACGTAGATTCATCTACATTATTTGCGGAAAGGAAGAACGATAAATGGAGAGTGTTATGCATCGTTATTGTACCGGTTAAACGGAGAAATCAAAAATAAATGCCCTCATCTGACGAAGAAAAATATTTTTTTCCTTCTAGATAATGCCAGGGTGCACACCTGCGCAGTTTCGATGGCGAAAATTATAGAATTAAGCTTCGAATTACTACAACATCCACCGTATTCACCAGATTTGGCCCTCAGTGATCTGTTTTTATTTCTAAACTTGAAAAAGTGGCTCCGCGGAAAACAATCCACGTCTAACGAAGAGATCATCTGCCAAACATACGGCTATTTTGAGGACCTTCCGAAATCCTACTTTTTGGATGGCTTAAAATAGGTGGGAAAAGTGTATTGAGCTAAAAGGACTAAGTTGAAAAAATAATAATAACAATTTGCTTTTCTATCTTTTTCTAAGCAGTTATTCAACGCCTCTCGCAACAATATTTTCTGTAAACATTTACATTATTCACTATAGTTAAAGACAAAGCTTGACTGCACGTGCGTTAAGTCCCTTGCAGAAACTTGAGACATTTCACACTTCTGCAAAGATTCATTTGTTGTACTTGAATTTAAATATTTGTTCCACAAAACAGTCTTCCTCTTCTTCTTCTACACTTCAAGGACTAGTTTTTATATCTGTCCGTCTTCATTATTTTATTCCCATTTTTGGGGGTGTTTTTCCTAATGGTTTATGTTTATCAATTAATAGTGACATTCTTTCTTCACTGTTGCGGTTCATAAGCCCTTTCCATTTATGTTTATTCTCTTCAATGTTATCGTTTAATTTATGAATAATCAATTCTTCTCTAATTGCTTCATTTCTTATTAATCTAATCTGGTGTATCCTTTAATTCTGCATAAAAATCTCATTTCCGCTGACTGAGTTTTACTTTTATCCTTCTCTTTCGCTATCCTACAGGGACCGCCACTTCATATTTGTTCCTTTCCTTGTTTTATTTTGTAACGCTCTTGTTACTGTTCCACATATTTGTTGGAATTTATTTATCTCTATAGACATCCTAGTTTATGTCACAATCTAAACAATTAACACTTTTTGTTCTCACTGGGTATTTTCCTTAATGAGCCATTACTTTATGGACATTTATAAGTTATACTCATGGTGCAATTTATAAATAGATTGCTGTAGGTTTTCTGTAATATTGCGAATAACATTATGTTTACACATGAATTCCTATTCCTTTGTATTCCTCGATGCACTTCTTTGTTCCATATTCTTTTAAGATCATCTATGTATATATTAAATAAAGTGGGTGACAGGCTGCACCTTGTCTTACTCCTTGGTTTGTTATCCAATCTGCCAAATTTATAATAACTTTAGTACTTTGATATCTGCCTATATATATTAATAGTTTGTAAAATGTAAAGTAATATAATATAAAGTATTTTTGTTACATAAATTGACTTTCACTGACTTTTAAAAGTCAATATAAGCAATATGAGTCCACGTCTTTTTTTTTTTTTTAAATTCGTTTAACACTAAATAAATCGTCTGTCGAGTAACCTTAAGCTTCATGGAGCCCGAGGTCATTTGAGCATCATTTCACCAATTTCATTCATCGTCCGATATGACCAACCAGGTTAAAGGGCGTTAAGCTTAAAAAAAAAAAACCGTCACTGCATGATCGGCCTTTTCTAAACGTAGTTTGTTCTTCCTCTAAAATAACATTTGTTCTGGGTTTTAAGTGTTGATGATTTTAGCATAAAGCTTATAAGCGGGGTTCAGAAGACTTATTCCTCTAAAACTATTTGATCATTTCTCCGACCTTTCTTAAATATTGGGATATTCTCGGCACTGTCCAGGATTAGGGTATTTTATAGTTTTTCCAACACTCATTATATAATGAGTAATATTTAAGTGGTTAAATTTTACCATCTGGTTCACAGGCCTTCCTATTTTTCATATGTTTCAAAGCGATTTGTAACTCGTCTAAGCTAATTGAGTCTACTGTTTTATTACAACTGGATATCTTTACAAGTTGCTTTGCATTATTTTCTCTTTGTTTATACACATTGAGACCGTTAGTTGATCTCGCGACTATGATTATTATTATTATTTCCGTCAATTATTTAATTATTTAAAAGTGTTAATTGTTAACCATTTAAAAGTGTAATGCTAACTTCTAGCAAGCACAGCTCAAAGTTGTTTACCAAACTTGGCTATTGGAAAGGGACAAGAACTCTTTGTGGACAAGAACTTATTTGTTAGTGACGTACTTATGGAGCAATAAAGAAATAAGTGAGGACGCAATCGGGTGAAGAACAGAAATGTAGAGAAATGAGTTTTTTTTTGTTTTTTTTTCCATTGTATGATGATGGTCACGAGGATGATATGATGCATTGTGGGTAAAGAACAATGCATTATGGGCTACCTCGTCACCAAGTTCGCGGTCTTTCTGACCAATCAAAATGAAGCAGCCATGACAGTAAATCTACTATATAAGTAGCAGAGTGTGTGATGTCAGGGCACTCTTACAAACACTCAGTCAGACGGTCACTTAAGGTCATGTGCGAGTCGAGAACTCTCACCACGAAGTTCAAGGCGCATTCTAGTTGTAAGATTATTATACGGTGTGAAATTAATAAATGAAAGTAATCAATAACAGAAGTTAAGTTACGTCGCTAAAGCAGGAACGCTCCTAGAAATAATCAGAATTAGTTAGATTGTAAAGCAAAGTGCTTGTCTACATGGCATACTTCTAGTCACGAATAAAACGAGTAGATGAAGTAAAGTGTGTGCTAACTATTGCGCAAGACCACTCCCAAACTATCCTCATTGTCGTTACCACCCTAGTGCAGGCTGAGCTACGCCGGTAGTGGATCTTCAAAACAAGACACGTGGGAGATCTACTCTTTTGGTAGTGGAGTGAGTCCAGATAAAGTAAAGTGTGTGCTAACTATTGCGCAAGACCACTCCCAAACTATCCTCATTGTCGTTACCATCCCAGTGCAGGCTGAGCTACGCCGGTAGTGGATCTTCAAAACAAGACACGTGGGAGATCTACTTTTTTGGTAGTGGAGTGAGTCCAGTAACACCCGTCAACGGAAGAGCAAAACCACCTTCAACGGGGTGTAAAAACAGTCACATACTTGACACACATAGAAAGTGGAGCATTAAAAACGTTCCATCACGTGCGACGATAAATAAAAACGTTCCAACACCTTCATTTTCCTTTGTTCTATTCTGCAGGAATTTTATGTATGCTATCATTTTCTTTTACTACTATATCGATTTGGTCATTCCATATTCTTAACCCTTTTCTCTTTCTTATTTTCTTTTTGTTTCCTATTGCTTCATTTGCTGATTGTATTATGCATTCCTTTAGATTCTTTCATTCTTCTTCTTTATTATCTTTTGTTATTGTATTCGCTAAATATTCTTGTAATCTTCTTTGGTAAAGGTCTTTAATACTTTCCTGTAGTATTAAATATACTTTGAGTACATCTATTGTTTTTCTTGTTATATTTTGATTAAGTCTTTTCCATCTGGACAATAATAAAATAGCTCCTATAACCAGAATAGACATCACTTTATCTGTACACTGTAACATCTTGTAATTTATTTTATCGTTTGTTATTATATAATCTATTAACGATCTTGTTCCTTTTGCACTCCAAGTGTACTTATGAAAATCTCGCTTCTTAAAGAGCGTTTCCACAAAATATGGGTAATGAAATGGAGGATTGCAATATACTAACAGGAAACAAGCCGTGGTGTTCAGAAAAGGTCAAAAAAATACAGGAAAGCTTACATAAATAACAACAAAACAAAAATCAAGACAAACCCAAGAATAATACATTTATAGTCCACTACTATGGTAAGTGGTTACCGTGTTGCCTCAACTTAAAGAAGTTCTGAGATCGAATCTCCGCTAGGATAAGTTAACCTCTTACGTCATGAGATGTGGAACGCAGTTTCTCCACTTTCAAGCGCAATTTAACGGAAGACTTCGTTGTTCAT
Source organism: Hymenopus coronatus (assembly GCA_030762935.1). Classification (NCBI taxonomy): domain Eukaryota; kingdom Metazoa; phylum Arthropoda; class Insecta; order Mantodea; family Hymenopodidae; genus Hymenopus; species Hymenopus coronatus. The sequence continues at coordinate 140,221,814 of CM060888.1, read as the reverse complement.
TGTCATACTAGGAGTGCAAAATGAGAGCCTAAATTTTTTGCGCGTATAGTGTTTAAAATTAATTATGTGTTTTTCGGTGTCATATTAAAACAAAATGAGTATATTGAAAACTTTTGCGTATTGAATGTCCGAAATTGAATTAGGAGTTTTACAAATACAAAACTGTATACTAACAAATTTTGTGCATATAATACCTGAAATTAAATTGCTTTACAGTGGCGTACTTACCGTAGGTGTATTGGAGTTGGTACTTTAAAATACATATTAAATTAGAGTTAATTTAACTTTATACAATTTAAAGCTACAATAATATATGTTTACACATCTATATTTAAAACATTCTATAAGTTCCTGCAATTGAACAAATACGATCCTAATATTCTGTTAGATAAAACCTAATTTTAACTGTTTAAAACGTAAACATTCCAAGCTTACTCATTAGTTACTCTTTTGGGATATTTTATCTTCCAAATCCCAAGGCCCTGATAATAAATTTAGGTTTTACGCAGGCATAATGTAAGTAATGTGCTTTATTTTATGTAAGTTAAAGGAACTGGAGTGTTTTTATTTTATACAAGATAATGAAACTAAAGTGTTTTTATTTTATACAAGATAATGAAACTAAAGTGTTTTTATTTTATATAAGATAAATAAACTAGAGAGTTTTATATAAGATAAATAAACTAAAGTGTTTTTATTTTATATAAGATAATGAAACTAAAGTGTTTTTATTTTATACAAGATAATGAAACTAAAGTGTTTTTATTTTATATAAGATAAATAAACTACAGTGTTTTTATTTTATATAAGATAAATAAACTAGAGTGTTTTTATTTCATATAAGATAAATAAACTAGAGTGTTTTTATTTTATACAAGATAATGAAACTAAAGTGTTTTTATTTTATATAAGATAAATAAACTAGAGTGTTTTATATAAGATAAATAAACTAAAGTGTTTTTATCTTATATAAGATAAATAAACTAGAGTGTTTTTATTTTATATAAGATAAATAAACTAGAGTGTTTTTATTTTATACAAGATAATGAAACTAAAGTGTTTTTATTTTATATAAGATAAATAAACTAAAGTGTTTTTATTTTATATAAGATAATGAAACTAAAGTGTTTTTATTTTATACAAGATAGTGAAACTAAAGTGTTTTTATTTTATATAAGATAAATAAACCAGAGTGTTTTTATTTTATACAAGATAAATAAACTAGAGTGTTTTTATTTTATATAAGATAAATAAACTACAGTGTTTTTATTTTATATAAGATAAATAAACTAGAGTGTTTTTATTTTATACAAGATAAATAAACTAGAGTGTTTTTATTTTATATAAGATAAATAACCTAAGTGTTTTTATTTTATACAAGATAAATAACCTAGAGCGTTTTTATTTTATATAAGATAAATAAACAACAGTGTTTTTATTTTATACAATATAAATAAACTAGAGTGTTTTTATTTTATACAAGATAAATAAACTAGAGTGTTTTTATTTTATATATGATAAATAAACTAGAGTGTTTTTATTTTATACAAGATAAATAAACTAGAGTGTTTTTATTTTATACAAGATAATGAAACTAAATAGTTTTTATTTTATATAAGATAAATAAACTAAAGTGTTTTTATTTTATATAAGATAAATAAACTAAAGTGTTTTTATTTTATATAAGATAAATAAACTAAAGTGTTTTTATTTTATATAAGATAACGAAACTAAAGTGTTTTTATTTTATATAAGATAAATAAACTAAAGTGTTTTTATTTTATATAAGATAAATAAACTAAAGTTATTTTATTTTATATAAGATAAATAAACTAAAGTGTTTTTATTTTATATAGGATAATGAAACTAAGGTGTTTTTATTTTATACAAGATAATGAAACTAAGGTGTTTTTATTTTATACATGATAATGAAACTAAAGTGTTTTTACTTTATATAAGATAAATAAACTAGGGTGTTTTTATTTTATACAAGCTAATGAAAGTAAAGTGTTTTTATTTTATACAAGATAAAGAAACTAAAGTGTTTTTATGCTACACAAGATAATGAAACTAAAGTGTTTTTATTTTATATAAGATAAATAAACTAAAGTGTTTTTATTTTATACAAGATAATGAAACTAAAGTGTTTTTATTTTATATAAGATAAATAAACTAGAGTGTTTTTATTTTATACAAGATAATGAAACTAAAGTGTTTTTATTTTATACATGATAAAGAAACCAATGTGTTTTATTTTATATGAGTATAATGAAACTAAAGTTGTTTATTTCAAACTCTGGCAAGTATAGCCAATAGTACAATTTAAAAAGAATCCTCCCACTAGCAGAGTAGAAAATCGACGCTAGGCAACCACACAAAGCAAGCAGACTGTAAAATATTTATCAAGGGGGGAGGGGAGTTGAATAGGTGTACATAATTAGATGTTTAGTAGAGAACAAAACGTATAACACACAAGTCTTTCTCAGTTTGTCCGCTTACTAATAGCATTATCATAAATGAAGGACTATTTTGTGTTTACATGTGACCCCGGCTATAGTTGAAGAGGGCAAAGGTTAGAGGGCAGAGGAAAGTCCTGTTACGTAAACAACTGAAAGACTGTGAGGGGTGATAATGGCCACCCTAAACTAGCCAAAAAAAAATTCAAATACTGCATTGTTACATCGTCCTAAAGCTCTGATATAAATGTTTGCAATTAATTACTTCCCAACCTGTATTTTGTGAAGAAGAAATCTAACTTTTTTCGTGATCTAGAAAGTGTGATAATTAAAATAAGCTTGACAGTTCTTGATAACAATAAGGTAATTGTTACGCTTAGTGAATAGTATATTTCTGTAAATTAAAAGATACAGAGAACACAATTTGTAAGAATGGCAGCCGGTTCACGAGAAGAGAGTTTGTAAGCTGGAAATGTTTTAGTGGGTTTAATTTGCGTATTTATGGGAGCACGTCTCTAACGCGAAATGCGATGTGGGACGGACAGGGGAAAAGTTGCCATGGCGGTACATGCACGTGACGAGGAAGTCGATCAAGGTAAGGTAGGAAAATGCTTCGATTCTTCTATAAAACATGGATTTTTCCCCCTTCCTTCATATCCCCCAGCTTTCTTTCCCTAGAAATGCCTTCCTATCGTCATAATGTTTCCCCAGGAATATTACAGTCTCCGGGCTTTATTTGATAAAATAAAAAGTTCTCCCTTTGAAACAACGCCAGTTTACCCACCCTAAACCTTTGTATAAGTCGATCAAGTATCGAACCTCTGCTATAGCTATAGCTCTCAATATCATCCAAATATACACATTCTTGCTCCCGTTCTCGTTTTCTTTCTAATCTCCTCTTTTCTGCTTTCTCTACCACGCACATGTTGCGTAGAGGAAATATTGCATTCCTCCCAAAAATTTGATATCGACGATTCACTGGAAATACATTTTTGATGCTACATGAGTCCAGAAAAGCTTTATTTTTATAAAAAGGATCATATGTGCGCTGTTGTGTTTGTTGCTTTTATGTCTTTGTGACAATTTCTTCCTTCTGAGTGGCTTTGTACACTTAATATACCGAACATTTTCAAGGAATTCCCTCTTCTAAACAAACCTTATACTTAATCCTAAACTGACTGCCGATTTTAATTAAATTCCCACATACATTAAAAACAATAATTTTCACATTCACATTACTTTCTCCTCCCGTTCTACAGACAAACTATTCCAACAAAATATTATTCATTTATCTAGATTATATTACCCGAGATAAACATTTTCATAAAGAGTTTATTATTTGCTTCTTTGTAATCATAAGACCATTATGGAAATATATCAGGCCAAAAATTATAGTTAAATATTCAAAGAACTGGCCTATGTGTGATTCAATTGAAATTCGGTTCTCCTTGTGTGGCCATGAGTAAAACAAAAGAGATATTAAAAGAATGAAAATGTCCCGTTTGAGAAAATTATAAATATTTAAACATTGAAAGCTATAACAAGGAATATCGTGGCAAAGGTTAACTTTACAAAAATATTACACTGTATAACTTTCTGCAGTAGATATTTTTTGTGTCGTGAGTTTTGTCTGTCTCTACCGGTTATGCAAAAGTAATCCAGAATGAAAGAGTTCTTTAGAAGCAGCCCCTTAAGGTTAAAGATATACATTTAATTTTTCATTAAAATATCCTAAACATACGGTTTTAATCAAAATATTTAGAACCATTTTTTAGAAAATCATAATTTTCGAAAAATGTTTGTGTAAAGGATAGTTTGGGTTGGGAGATTTTCTTGATAATCGAATCCGAGGAAAATGCTGAACTTAAATATCGTCTTTCCATTTTTGAGTTATGCTGTTCGCAGACAGACACACACGCACACACACACACACATAAACACAAGAACATATACACAGGAACATTTTACTATGTTTTCTACTCTTTTTATTGTGATTCAGCCACATGGATATTTTCACTGATAAGGTGGTAATTCACATTGTCAAAGTTCATGGTTCTAATTTCAGCGTAATTGATAAATGCATTTTAATTGCAATATTATTTGAAAAATCATATGTGTTCCATTCACATGATTTTCCCTAACTGTTCCGCAAATGAACTTTTCTTACAACAGATTATTCTTTTACCTTCGTGATAAATATTAGCAAAATTATCTTATTTCTTGCTTCTTTGTAAGCATACAGAAGAGCAATGAGGGAATGCTCAGCCTAAAGTGATAGTGAAAGCTTTTAAATGTCGATCATTATTTGAAGTAATAGAAACTCAGTTCTCTTAGCTTGCTAAGAATAAACAAAAGAGAGACGAAGAGAAAGATACTTCCCGTTTGAGAAAAGTGCCTTAAAACTGAAACTAATAACTCAGAATATCTCAGAACGTTTAAATCTTTAAAAAAATGTATATTATATAAATTGTGTGTTTTAACGAAATCTACATTTTTGTAGCGTACGTTTTTCTCCATCCCTTACGGTTTATCAGTTATACAAAATTTATACAGAAGTCAGCTAAAATGAAGAGGTCTTCAGAGTCCATTCCCAGAAAATTCAAAATTTACATTTCGTTTGTCATGAAAATGTCTTTAAAATATGTCATGTTAATAAAAATCGTTTTTGAGAAAGTGAAGTATAGTTGTGGGAGGGCAATATTGCTGAAAAATTGTGTGTCACAACCTTTGAAGATACTAAACTTAAGTACAAGGTTTAGTACTTAACAAACTTTTCGTTTTTGAGTGAAAACATACACACACATACACACACACACACAGACGGACATATTTCTAAAATTTATTTTGGGATTCAGACGTTCTCAAAACATGTATTACTGGCGAAATCTTGGCATCGAATTGTTGGGTGGAATATAATACCTTCTCTATGGACTATGTGCATTGCACATACGTTCTAGAGCTAGTAAAAATATGCTTGTAAATGTTTAGTAACAACACTTTTAAGCGGAAACTCAATGTGAATTTACCACTTATATCCAGATGTAATGTAAATAGTCCGGTAAGATTTCATATTAACTCCTTGTATAAGAGCCAATGAAAATACTTAATTAAAACTTTTATAACTAACAGCAGTTTTTTTTTCATTTAACACCTTTGAGAATTGCAGTGTTCAGTGCTCTGTACCGATGTTTTAATGAATGGAGAAATGCATAAATAAAGATAAATAAATATCAAGTAAATATTAGGTAAAGGATGCACTAATTCCTAATCTACTGTGAAACTTCACATATGTAGTTATACACAATTTTTATCGTGCAGCAAATGCAAGAAGAAAATAGATATTATAAAGTGCAATTTTTGAGAGAAATTGAGGCGTACATTGCTCAGTTGTACAGTAACCAGGTTGGACAGGAGAGAGGCGATAATTAGCAGCTCGTGAAAGAGGATACTTCAGAAGCAAGCTCACAAGTGCCCAAGTTTTTCACAATGGCGGGGGCAGAGAAATTCGTGGAAAGCAATCAGCCGCGTGCAGCACGCCAACCTTGATCATTCAATCTCGGTCTTCATTAATTAATGAAGCAACGAAATTGAATGATCCTTCATTCTTAATTAAAAGAAGCCTACAGAGCCGAATGTGAGTTATGTTGCTCTTACGCTCAGATCCCAGGGAAGAAGTAAATTGCCTGTAACATATAGAAGGAGTAGAGTCCCACAGGAAAAGTGACTTGTCCTCTCCGCCAACTTGAATATTGCTGATTTGTTCATGTGAATTCGCTCTTATAAAAGAAGCAACTTCAATACTTCCGTTAGAATTTAAGTTCCTTTGCTCAAACCCGATACAAATACCTCACACAGTGACTAATGTACATTAGAGTGCATAGAATCATGTCATGTTGATAAGCAAATCTAAACATCCCTGCCACGTCCAGCCCCCACCCCTTGCCTAGCTCTAGCACTCTATTTAATGTTTGTTTTTTATTCCTGTCTTTCCTTTCGCTCTTGAGCTGAAACTGACGTTTGGCATCAAACCAATGCAAGACGGTCTCATCCAGGAATTGCTACTCAGCTATGATATTTTTGTACCCTTCCCCTATCACGGGTCAGTTGGTTGGCGAGTGTTAGGCTTGAATTCAAGCTAATAGTTACGAGATTAGTTGATGACTGATGGCGACTACTGAGAATAAAGAGTTTCTTGCCAAAATTAACTAAACAATAACGCTCCAGGAAACAAGAAGCATAGTAACGTTTCTGTGCATTCATTTTACACAACTAGTGCCGAGGCTCTCAAACGTCTAAAATCGCAGATGTGGATATTCTGTACGTCAGCTTCGGTCCAACACGTCTCAGCTCGGGACAAGATCAAGAGAAACGGGTATTGCACTCTACCCAAAAATTTGATACCGAGATTTCACCGGAAATATATGTTTTAGGGTTCCTTGTATCCATAAAAAAGGATTTTCAGAATAAGGTCCGTGTGAGTGTGTGTGTGTGTGTGTGTGTCTATCCGTGTGTCCGTGTGTCTGTGAACACGATGACTCAAAAACAAAAAGTTGGTAAAATACTAAACTTGGTATTTAAGTTTAGTATCTTCCAGAGATACGACACCAAGATTTAGAAAAAAATACCCCCACCCCAAACTACTCTTTACATGGAACACTTTTCAAAAATGTTGTTTTCTCTAAAATAGCTCTAACGATTTTGATTAAAATATCGTATATTAAGGATGACAAAATGTATATCTTGAATTTTCTGCAAATAGCCTCTGAAGACTACTTATTGTGGGTTCATTTTTCGGAAGTTTACATAACTGCTAAACCGTAAGAGATGGTTAAAAAACTTACCGCACAAAAAATAAAGATCACATTAAAATACACAATTTATGTTACATACTTTTTTGGTGGAATTAATCGTTTTTAGATATTCCTTGTTTTAGTTTCAACTTTCAAAAACTAATACTTTTCTCATGCAAGAGTTTGTCAACTCCTGACCATAAAAACAAATGAACTTTAGTCACATAGCAACCAGCTTTTGACTATCACTTTAACCTATGATACTCCCTTATTTTGCTTCTACTTACAAGCAAGTAATAAGACTATTTCAGCTAATTTTTTTTCGATTAGCATGAAGTAAATAGAAGCATAAACTTTTTAACAATAATTTGTTGCAGAGATGTAGAGAAAGTCATGTGAATGGAACACATCAGATTTTTAAACTCTTGAGTCTGCTCGCATTACTTCGGCATTTTAATACTGTCTGATCCACACCACATCGCCAAGTGTCACAAACAAACTGGCTCTTCGATCAAGACATTGCTTAATCTATTAGCCAGGTAACAGGGATTTCCCTGTCTTAAAGGCAATATTCACTTCTCACGTGATCTATGATCAGAATTACTTATCTGAGGGCGAAACGACATCCTTTTGTTAGCATCAGTTCACAGAAAATCAAGTTGAATATTTTAAAAATATAACTCATATAAAAAAAAATCCCGTGTAAGTGCTGAAATATACCAAATAAACATAAAATTTATTAAATATACTGCAGTTACTTAAAATAGCATAAATGTGATATTGTGTGCCGATAAAAATCGTTCAGAATAGTAGAAAATTCATAGTTTATGAAAAGAATTTGTCAGCGCATCAATAGCTTGCTTTAAAAAAAATATGCAAAGGCATGAACTTCGCATTCCTGATTATTATATAACGAAAAAAATGCCAAAATACATAATTCACTAAGTTATTGTTACTAGCTATATTCGCATAAGCTGATTAAATGAAAACAAGAAAATTTCGTGATGAAACATATGCACGTAGTGCGATGAAATTTTATATGCTTTCATGTTTGTTTTACTCTGTTTATGCGTATAGAACTTTAATAATAATAATAATAATAATAACAACAACAATACACCGAAACATAACGTGCTCTCAAACATGTTTTCTGTTATGGCGTCTTAACATGTTAATTTAACCCTTCAGTGGATTTAATCTCTAATGCTAAATAAGAAGATAGTATAACTAGCTATTTTCAGAAACTGGAAGGTGAAATAAAGATTTTTTAATTGATGTTCAATGTAAAAGGTGAGTTTATTCTCTCAAAAATAAAATAAAGTGTAACAGAAGTGGAGAACGTTTACCTTTTCCACCTATTTGCACTGCTCCTATATATGAGATCACGAACTCTAATACAAACCTGGGTACTTCTCTCAATGAGCAAGATTCCGTCACCGTTTGTGCTGACACAAGAGTAGTAGAACGCAGATCGCTCGCGCAAACAGCGCCACTGACTGGTGTTTACTTGGATTTGCCCCGTTGTGCTCTGCAATACTTTAAACGCACAAAGGTTATCTGCACAGGAGGAACAGTGTACCATTGGGCACGTAGTGCTGGTCCAAATGGACTGCCCATCATGAAGAGAGGAGTAGAACTTCTCTTGTGATTCTAATATTAATATTAGAGTCATTATATGTACAATTGTCTCAGCCAGCTGTTTGTACATTGCCCATGAAGTGTTTCGGCACAGGTCTCAAGTAAATAACCTCTAGGTCTGAGTGAGAGAGTGAATGGGCGAGAGAGGGAGCAATAATTGATACTTATCCTAAGCGACTGTATTCAACGTCCACAACAGCTCCTACCGACACAAAGGTTGCGTTACCGTTGTTTACATTATCCCCAGTTGACCGCAGGGTACACCGAGTTACATCTCTAACAAGATTTTATAGAAAATTGCTTTGCCTAGAGACAAACCGTAAAGGATATGCTCGTAAATACAAACAAACGCCTGTTTTATATTCTGGTATTTATTTTACGGAATTTTAGGAATTAATCTCCAAATTCTTGCGTTTTAGAAGTGTGTCGTCAGAAGGCGTAAGCGTAGGTTGAAGAACACTGTCATCTGTTCACCGCTAAAATTCCAACCCTGTTCATAACAATGGTAACTTTTCTTTGACATTCTATAAGTACTGCGGTTGTTTGTATTGGTTCACTTAACCTAGAAGCAGAACACGACTACTCAAGTGTGTCTGATGACACTCAGGGACAAATCCGTGTCTTCGTTACTTATACATATTATTCACAGGTTCCCTTGCCTACGCAAGGACGGAAGTGGATATCAACTCCATAGGCGACTGACTACCGAAACCTCGGTGGAGCTGACAGTTACTAGCTGCTGTCTGCTAGCGCCAGCTTAATTACCGGAAGATATTAAAGCGTCTCACAAACTACCCAATAGCACAAGGGTTTCTGGAAATATTACCCAGTGGAGTCCAGCCCAATCCAAACAACTTCAGACGAAAGTGATCTGCTTAGCGTACTTCTAGTAACACCAGCAGTACCACAAATGCTAGAGGCCCGCAGCGCCGCATTACTGCAACTAACTCCCCCCCCCCAACGAGTGTAAAAAAAAAACAGTTAGCATAAAAATGTCAAAATAACTATTGGAATTGCAGGAGTAAGCTCCGCGAAAACGTGTGAAGCTCACATACTGGAAGTACGCGGTTCAATTCAATCGACAACCACTTAGTAAGACCTTAGGATTTTCGTAGTTTTCACTGCACAGACACACAGACATACACACATACACACAGATACATACATACACAGAGACACACACATTCACACATACATATACACATACACACATAAACACATACATCATATACACATAAACACATTAACACATACACACAGACACACACATACATATACACATACACACATACATATGCACATACATATACACATACACACAGACACACACATACATATACACATACACACATAAACACATACATATACACATACACACATTAACACATACACACGCATACATATACACATACACACATACATATACACATACACACCTACGCATACACACAGACACACGCATACATATACACATACACATACACACAGACACACGCATACATATACACATACACATACACACAGACACACGCATACATATACACATACACACATACATATACATATACACATACTCAGACACACGCATATATATACATATACACACATACATATACACATATACAAATACACATACACAGAGACACACGCATACATATACATATACACACATACATATACACATATACATATGCACATACTCACAGACACACGCATACATATACATATACACACATACATATACACATATACATATGCACATACTCACAGACACACGCATACATATACATATACACACATACATATACAAATATACATATACAAATACACACAGACACACGCATACATATACATATACACACATACATATTCAAATATACATATACACATACTCACAGACACACGCATACATATACATATACACACATACATATACACATATACATATACACATACACACAAACACACGCATACATATACACATACACACAGACACACACACATACACACATACATATACACATACACATACAAACATACATATACATGTACACATATGCATATACACATACACACATTAACACATACACACAGACACACGCATACAAATACACATACACACATACATATACTTGTACACATACACATACACAGACACACACATACATATACACTGACACACACATACACATATACATATTCACATTCGCATACACACAGACACACACATACATATATACACACGCATACACACAGACACACACATATATACAGACCCACAAATACACACATACACATACACACAGGCACACACATACATATACACATACATACATACATATACGCATACATATACACACATACATACACATACACACAAACACACACATACACATACACACAGCCACACACATACATATACACATACACACATACATATACGCATACATATACACACACATACACACAAACACACACATACACATACACACATACATATACGCATACACATACACATACACAAATACATATACACATATACAGACACACACATACATACACATACACACATACATACACATACATACATACACACATACACATACAGACAGACATTTACACATGCACACATATACACTGGGATATTTTTATAGCTCTTTAATATTTTACTTCTGCTATCTCATTGGTATCTACAAGAAATGTGTAATGTAGCTATTTCAGCAAATGTTTATATCGAGGATAGAGAAATGCATATGAGTGTAACCCATTCATGGACTCCTTGATTTAATTTCGACAGAGATTTTTATTTGGCGAAGAAGTTGCAGCATTCTATATTGACTAGTAACAAAGCTGGTGGCGCTTTCTTTGTTGTCTTCAAGCAGCTAGAAGTTACTTTGTTTCCAGCCTCATATACTTTTAAAAAGTATCTGTCAGCTATAAAGTCGTTGTTCTTCATACAAGCGTGAGTGGTTAAAAGGAGTTCTTTAATGAATTGTAATTTTATTATTTCAGGTTTGTGATGTTATTAGTGATAGGATGACGTTCTTTGTGCGAGCATTGCTCGGCCTGAATGCGTGTTAATACCTCGTATGAGCGTTTGCACACGTCAGTCCGAGACTCTGCAAGGCTACCTACAATGTAAAACAAACATAACGGAAGAAAAGCAAGCATTGTTGAGTTGCATGCTCTAGCTAACTTGACAATAAACTGTAACACAATTTTTATTTTTCTACACGTACTATGTACATAGTGTACAGAGCAAACATTGTATTGCACCCAAAATTCGATGTCCAGATTGCAACGAACATATGTTTTGAGGTCCCCAGAGTCTGACAAAATGTTCGAAAAAGGTCCGTGTTTATGTCTGTTAAAAACCAAATTGGATATTTATGTTTTGTTATATCAAGGTTACGACACAAAGATTTTAAAAAAAAAATCCCCTCATCACAAACTACCCTCATCTAACAATTTTTGTTCTAAAACAGGTCAAACGATTTCGATTAAAATACCGTTTATTAAACATATTTATATCATAAATAAAATATATATTTTGATTTTTTTGGTAAGAGCCTATAAAGGCCTCTTTATTCTGGAAGAGTTTTGCAGCATTTTGCATAAACGATTAAGTGATAGGCAAAAAATTAGTCCACAAAAGAAGGGTCTATGAAGGCCACTTTATTCTGCATGAGTTATACGGTATTTTGTATATTGGTTAAACCAAAAGAGTTAGACAAAAGCTTAATATACAACAATTTAATTTTCGTTAAAATACATAATTTATGTAATGTACGTTTTTCATGTAGGGTTGACTGTTTTTTATATATTCGTTGTTATTAGTTTCAGTTTTAAACTACCTAACTTTTCTGAAACGGAACCATGCAAAGCGAACCGAACCTTAATGGCGTCTTGCTTTTAAAGGATTTAACTATCACTTTGGTATAATGTTTCCCTTTAAGTTACAATGAAGCAATTCTGCTAATGCTTATCTCCATTAGCATGATGCAGATAAAAGAATAGCTTGTATTTTGAACAGCTAGAGAAGGTTTTGTGAATGGAACACAGATTCTTTTATAATTTAATTACACTTTTATATTTTAACATGTTTCGGCTTTTACTTTCTCTACCATGTACAGTAGATAGCGAATGTATTACATTCCACCAAAAATTCAATATCCAGATTTCATAAGAAACATATATTTTGAGCCCCTGCAATAAAAAAGTGGATGCTTAGAAAAAGTACCACGTGTGCCAAGAGCATAACCCCATAACAAATATCCAATAAGTTTCAAAGTTGGTTCTTAGGATCAGCATCTTTCCAAAATTTGAGAAACTGATTTTCAAGCAAATACCCAACTACTCTTCACAGGGAAACCTCTCGTTATGCACTTCTCAATTTCAATCAAAACTGGCACTAATGATTTAGTTAAAAAAACACCTTAGAATACGAGGATAGAATTGTTCGGAAGGGACTTAACACCACAGCTAAGGTTATTGTACCTATGGCCCACGATGGGTTACCCCAGAAGATGAGAAAGTACACCGGGTGGCCGGAACCAGGACCAACGGCCCAGAAATGGCAGGTTCCCTACAGCTTCCCGACAGGGGATCACGCCCCACATAGGGTCCAACACCCCCACCAGGAACATTCATCATCCCGGCAACCAGTCGAAGTCGGGAGACAGAAATTGTGACTATGAACAAGAACCACCGCCAACACTTCCAAATCTGAAAGACACCATCGGGATGAAAGATGAAGGAAATATAATGGATACAACATGAGGGAGGGACAGGGGAGGGTAAAAAACCTACCCAGCAATCGCCAGGCGACCCAGAGAAACCCCCCAAAAAATTCATTAGTGAGGTATGGAAGCGAACCCGTGACTTCCGAATGTGGACCACAAACGAAACTACCTGAGCCATTCCCTTCAGTTTAATTTATTGTAAGTTTAACATTCCTTACGGTTAATATATCTTACGTTTAACATATCTTACGTTTAGTGTATCTTATGTTTAATATATTTAACGTTTAACATATCTTACGTTTAATATATCTTACATTTAATATATCTTACGTTTAATATATCTTACGTTTAACATCTTACGTTTAACATATCTTACGTTTAACATAGTTTACGTTTAACATATCTAACGTTTAATACATCTTATGATTAGCATATCTTACACTTAACATATCCAACTTTTAATATATCTTACGTTTAATGTATCTTACGCTTAACATATATTACGTTTATTACATCTTACGTTTAATATATCTTACGGTTAACATATCTTGTTTAACATATCCTACGTTTAACATATCTTACGTTTAATTTATCTTACGTTTAACATATCTGAGGTTTAATATATCTTGCGCTTAACATATCTTACGTTTAATATATCTTACGCTAATAAATCTTACATTTAAGTGTTTTCATGACAAACATAATGTTTAACTTGGCAATAATGTATCATCTTTTCTTCACTCCAAAGGAATTTGATAACATGATAAACCATAATACATAGCAGAAAAGGCATTACACAAAAATGTTTATCTGTTTAAAATAGAAAACTAATTTTAAATTAACATTTTTGCTATTATCATTTCCGAGATATCGGATGTTATTGGTTTGAACTTTTTAATGATAATGATAATTTATTGCACCATTTGGCATACATACAATGCAATAGGTTTCGTCAGCAAGTCATTAAAATGTACCTACGTATATGTATCTCGTATATTTAAATATTCCTGTATGTTGTAAAAATTAACTCCCTTAATTCTGCTTTTACACTAATTTTAAAAGAACTTGCATTTGCAATTTGTCTTATATTTAAAGGTAGTTTATTATAAAATTTCACTCCAAGATAGAGATGAGAGTTAACAGATTTCTGTAACCGAAATTTAGGAGTTACCATATTATTTCTACACCTTGTATAATGGTTATTATGTATATCAGAAAAAAGGTAGCTCATCTGTCTTTTGGAGATGAATGAAATTCAAGCATGCAAACACATATAAGGATGCCACAGTTAAAATTCCAAATTCTTTAAAAAAAGGTGCACAATGTTGGCGAGAATTACAATTTTTTATGATTCTGAGAGCCTTCTTCTGGAGCAAAAATACTTGATTGGCTTCCCCACTGCTACCCCAGAGCAAAATACCATACTTTAAATGGCAATGAAATAAACTATAATAAACAGTCAATAAAGTGCTAATGGAAACACACATCCTAAGTCTTCTAAGATAAATACAACATTTGACAACTTTTTGCATATTCCCATTATGTTGAATTTCCAGGAAAGCTTGTTGCCCAACCAAATTCCAAGATGTTTAACCTTTTGCTCTATACTTTGTTTATCTTTTAAACTGAATAAGATAGTTTGTGTTTTATCTTTGTTCATGTGCAAGCCATTTGCGTCAAACCTATCAGAAATTTGATTTAAAGTATTTGACCAATCAAAAGTATTTGCAGAAATAATATTTTAGCACAGTGGTGTCATCTGCATAAGAGATCACTTTACCTGGAGTAGCAGCGGGCAAGTCATTAACAGCAACAATGAAAACAATAGATCCTTGAAGCACTCCCGTAGTTACATCTCGAAAAGTTGGTCATTAATTGAGACTGGTTGCTTTCTATTGCTGAGGTATGATTGAATTAGGGACAGTTCTTTACTTCTTATTCCATAATATTCTAGTTCTTTTTAGCATCAGATCGTTTGCTGAACAGTCAAAAGCTTTACTAGGTCACATAAACACGCTGCTACATTCTGCTTGTTTTCAAAAGAAAAAAGTGCTTCATTTATAAAGGATTCAAAAATAGTAGATCTGTTGGGCCTAAAACCATATTGCTCATCACATAATATTCTGTTAGTTTCAAAACGTGAAACTAACTGTTCTAAAATTACAGTTTCAGTTACTTTAGATATAACTGGCACCAAGGATACCGGGCTATAGTTAGAGACTTCTTGTCTGTTTCCCTTTTTGTGAACAGGAATAACTTTAGATATCTTCAAGGGGTCAGGAAACTTACCTTGGTTAAAGCATTGGTTAACAATAACTACCAAGGGATCCAATAAATAAGAAACACTTAATTTTAATAAGTAGTTAGAAAAACTGTAGCAATCCTGACTCCTTGAGTTACTAAATTTCACAATTTTTAGTAAACTTCTTCATGCGTCACTTCCTTCCAAGTAAAACTTTCAGAGTGATCTGTCATATTATTTAAAAAAGTCAATAGCAGACTTATCAGTACTTTTTGTCTTTTTTATTATTTCAGAAACAGATTGAACAAAGTAGGTGTTAAATTGCTCTGCTGCTATTTTAATTTCGGATTTATTAATATTCCTCCCTGCCGCTTTATTAATTATATCCCATGTTGTTTTACATTTATTGCCAAAGTTATATATTAAAAACCCATTATACATTACAATTACTGTATACATTACAGTACCTATGTCATGGAAATAATATGATAATTCAGGCCAGCATATTCGACTACTTTTTAATTCTGAGCATCTGAGTGTCGATTCGGTTTCCTCTATGTCTCCCTTCAACGAAAAGTGGATAGAAACATAAGCTTTGTGTGACTAATTTCTGGAATGATGTGAATATCACACATATTTTTAAAAACAAACTTTCCCGCTCTTAAAGCAAGAACGATGTAACGGCCAATGCGGCGCAGTTAACAAATACTCGTCTTACGAGGGCTTACATGTACGACTCGCACCCCGGCGTTCAATTCCAGTGGCCTTCCTGACTACCTCCATCTTCTTCTTCCCCTCAGGGTTTTCTGCAGGTCGCCAGTACATCCTTCATCATTTCAATCCCACACTTGCTCGTCAGCTGTCTTGTGGTTGCACCTCAGAGGTGGCTTGTGCCCTGTAGAAGTTTCTTCATGGGTCACTGCGAGACAGCCAGGAGCCGGGAGCCAGGAGCAGGAACTAGTCGCCCGAGTGTACTCGGGCGGGGGCAAATCACCACGGTACCTATCCGCTTTTCTTGCGGATTTACCCGTGTGATATAGTAGATGTAGTCTTATGCAAGCGTTTTTGTCAATGTCAAAGTATTGGGCAGGGTGTTCCCTCTGTGCAGCCGGCGCGGGCTGGTTTACCTATCGGAGTGGTCACCCACCCAGAGAGGGACCAAGCCCGATGCTGCTTACCTTGGCCAGCCGCTTGCGGGTTGTCAAGGAAAGCAGTGCCGGCTAGCGGGGAGACCTGATGGGATATAGGTACGGGGTGGGGGAAGCCAGTGTTGCAGATCTGGTCGGAGTACAACTGGATGGTCACCCGTCCGAGTCGTGACCATGCCCGATGCTGCTTAACTTGGCGGGTAGAACAATAAAGGGAGAGGCGGCCGGAAAACTACCATCCCAAGGCGTCCTTGGGAAGGCGGTAGCTTACGCGTCTCCTTGGTAGCGTGTGGTCGTAAAGACCGAGAGTGTTCACCTGGGGATTTGGGTGGGGAGCAAGTTTAGTGTATATTGTGCGAGCTCTTTCTCGCACAACGTCCACTATGTAAGGGATTCCGGAGTGGGAATGGAGAATGTGGGACGGGAATCTGCGGTCTGTGCTGTATATCATCCTCAATGCCCTGTTCTGCACGGCCTGCAGCCTGCGGATGGTGGAACGAGCCACCGAACCCCAGACCTCACAGCCGTACAGCATCAGGGGCGGGATGACTGCGCGGTACAGCCGTAGTTTTAGGTGTGTAGACATGGTGGAGCGGAAGATGGGAAACAACTGCCGCAGGGCAGCGTGTCCCAAGCCGACCTTCTCCCTGACATGTGGAGTGAAAGTAAGGCCGCGGTCGAGGAGGACTCCGAGGTATTTGGCGGAGCGGACCCAGGGGATCCGCCGCCGCCGCAGCCTCAGCGACCTCTCCGGTCGCCAGCCACGGACTTTAGCCAGCAGTAGAGCTGAGCTCTTCTGCGGGCTGATGGCCATCCGCCACTGTTCACTCCATCTGCCTATGGCCTGGAGCTGTCTCTGTAGCGGGGGGAAGCAATATCGGACGTTCTTGTTACGCGCCATTATGAGGACATCGTCGGCATACTGGCACGTAACTGTACTGGGTTCTGTGGGGAAGTCGGACATGTAGGCAGCAAAGAGTAACGGCGACAGCACGCTGCCTTCCGGCACTCCCGCCGCTATGGGTCTGACTGTGGAATGCCTCCCCTCCACCCTCACCCTGAAAATGCGGTCCCGAAGGAAGCTACTAAGCAGGTGAAGGTAGGGGGGAGGAATTTCTGCGTTCTTGAGCTTGTACAAGAGTCCCTGATGCCACGTGGTGGCGAAGGCCTTTTCCACGTCCAAGAGCACCGCGACTGTTTTGAAGTTGTCCTGGAAGCCCAGGGCAGCCTTCTCAGCCAGTCGCAGCAACTGCAGGGTTGTGGAATGTCCAGTACGGAAACCAAACTGATGATCCGGGAGTAGGAGTCTCTCTTCGAAGAGAGGGGTGAGGCGAGGTAGGAGTAACCGCTCGAATACTTTCGAGACGATCGGAAGTAAGCTAATAGATCTGTAGCTTGACGGGAAGACCGGGTCCTTGCCGGGTTTCAAAATGCATACCACCCGCGCCTCCTTCCAACATGTTGGAAAGTGACGTAGGTGCAGGCATGCATTGTAAATCCGCGTCAGGTGGATTACGGCCTTTCTGGGTAGGTGCTGGAGCATAGGCGCCGTAACGCCGTCATGTCCAGGGGCTTTGTTAGGTTTTAGGTGGTTGAGTTGGGAAGCCACCTCTTTCGGGGTGACTAAAGGAATGCGGATCTCCTCATGGGGCGGCGGGGGCTCCTCATAGAGGTAGTCTACCGTCGCTTCCACGAGCTCAGTAAAGTCCTCATCCTGGGGGTCTTCACGGGGTTCGAATTGGGACTCCAGATAATCTGCGAAATCCGTGGCTTTATCCTGGGGCTCAAAAGAGAGTCTCCCACGGGAGCCATGGATGGGATGCTGAAACTGACTTTTGTCTTTCCTGAGGGATCGGATGATCCTCCAGGGTTGTTTCTCTTCCAGGTTTATATGTGCCATTGTGTGTTCCCAGGCCGCTTTGCGGTGCGCGCGAAGCAGGCGCCTTGCCAGGGATTTTAACCGCTGGTACACTGCTTGGATCCTGGGATGGCGGAAGCGCTGCCATAGCTTCCGTACGGTTGCCTTGGCTTTTAGCAGCTGCCGGAGTTCATTCGGTATGGTTCTCGGGTTAGGTTTGTTAGATGGGATGCGGTAGGTATGCGCGCGTACCACATTCAGGAGTTGGCGGGAGAAGGCCGTGGCTGCCGCTTCCAGCGCTTCGATAGAATCGATGCGCGGTCGCGGGTCCACGGTTTGGTTTAGGTCTAGGACGGCTGCGTCCCAGTCGATCTCATTTATCCAGTCTGGTGTTACCAGAGCTGATACGGTCTCGGTTGTATCCACCACGACAGGGTCATGGTCGGAGTCCAACTCGTTGACCGCCGAGAGGTCTAGATGAAATGGTGTGTTCTTGGTGATTATGATGTCAAGAACATCCGGTCTGCCACGAGCCGGATGACACGTAGGTCCTCTCGGTCCGTGCGCGACGAGGGCGGGGTTGCCGCTGATGAGGCGGTAGAGCCCGCGGCCTCGGGGGTTGTTGGTGCGGCTGTGCCAGAGGGCATGTTTCGCGTTGAGATCTCCTGCGATGCATACCACTGGGTGAAGGTTGAGTAGGGTGGTGTAGTCCGCTTCATGGAAGCGGTGGTTTGGTGGGTCATATGCAGCTATCAGCAGCGCGTCTAGCCCGGCAACGGCAAGCCGGATTGCACAGGCCTCCACGTGCTGTAGTGCTGGGAGTTGGACAGGAGTATGGGTTATGTGGTTCTTAATGAAGATAGCTGTACCGCCACCCTGTCGGCCGACCCGATCGGACCGATGGGTGACGTAACTAGGCAGCGAGAAGTCAGTAACAGCATCCAGATGGGTTTCGCAAACCATCAGGATGTCAATTCCGTACGATTGTACAAACTCAATGACGCCTGGGCGTTGCCCCCGGATGCCGTTCGCGTTCCAGTACGCGAGTCGCAAAGCTTGGGAAGCTCTCAAGTTAAGGGGCTTTCAGAGGACTTGAGGAGGCTCGGGCTTATGCGTCGGAGGCGTTCAGTCTGTATCGTTAGAGATCCCGCCCAAGCTTGTCATCGAGATATTGTCGCCGTGTGGTGCTTGTTATGCCTCTAGCGACTTATGAGGCGACTTGAAAAATGACCTTGAAGTGACAACTCCAGAGATCATTGACAAAATTCATCGTTTAATACTGGAAGACCGCAGACTAAAGTAGTTTGGAATGACAGAGCCTGTAAACATATCAAAAGAACGTGCAGGTAATATTTTAAGTAATGTTTTACGCTTTCACAAGGTCTGTGCAAGATGGGTGCCGCGTTTGTTGGCATCTGATCAAAAGTTGCAAAGGAAAAACTGTTTTTGTTAAGAATGTGAAGCTCTACCGTAAAAATCCTAATGAAGTTTCAAGACGGTGTATTACCATGGATGAAACGTGGATACATCACTACACTCCAGAAAGTAAATCACAGTCAAAACAGTGGATTGCGCCTGGTGAACTAACTCCAAAAAAAGGCAAAGTCAATTTTGTCAGCTAATAAGCTTTTGGCGAGTGTTTTCTGGGATGCACAGGGAATTATTTTTAGTAATTACTTGGAACAGGGTAAAAGTATCACTGGTGACTACTACGCAAGCTTACTGCAAAGTTTGAGTGATAAGGTGAAAAAAAAAAAAAAAATCTTGTTTCCTCACGACAATGCTCGGGCCAATCGTTTAGTCATTGCAATGGGAAAATGTGCGAATTAAAGTTGGAATTGCTTGAACACCCACCCTATTCGCCAGATCTAGCACCCGGTGTCTACCACCTGTTCGCAAAAAAAAAAAAAGTTGTAAATGCTGTTGTCATTGAGAAGCCCGGCACTTAGCAGCCGACCGTGGTAATTGCAGTGTGTTGCAGAAACATGTCGTATGCGACTCGTATATGGGATGCTGCACATATGCCTTATGTATATATATGATTTCAGTTGCCTCGGTCTTCAAGCTAATCTTTTCCTGACGTCCAAACAATGCCTAACTACTCTTATCTGAGATGGGATGTGAGAGCAAGTAAATAATCCATATGTTGTTTTATTTACGCTGAATTTTTATACAAAATGTAGATCAAGTATCTAATTATATCCTAAGAGCAATTTAGTTGAAACGTCTTATAATTCTTTAAAAATCAAGAACTAAATAACTATGTACATACATTTCTATTAAAATATAGAGAATTGATTAACCTTTTAGACATTTACATGGAGTAAAATTGTCAAATAACTTAGATGCACAACATAAAAGTTGTAAAATTTACCGAACAATTTAAAATAATAACTAAAAGGATTCTGTTCTGGGGTGGAATGTTTTACGCTTTGTGAGAATGTTTAGGTAATTTTCCTTTATAAGGATAACTTATGTATCGAACTACTATTTACTAAAATGTTATTACTATTGCCATAATGTATCTTCTCAATATAATAAAGATAACAATTGAAAGATTTCTTCACGTTTTCAGTTTCCTTCAACTGCCAACATAGACAAAGCATAAGAAATACTTGATTAAAATACACACACAAATTGTTTAATTTAACATGAAATTACATTACATTTTTGGGAAATATTTATGAAAGAAAATAAATTTTTGCAATGTATAGGTATATAATCTGAAGGTAACATATGAACAGAGAGACAAACAAACGGATAGACAGACTTATGATTATTGTAGTGAATATTCATCCAATATGATTAGTTGATGAGAAAGATACAACTTTACGAGTAGAGATTTCGTTAAATTCACCAATAGCTCCAATAAATGCGGATAGAATAATTATAAGTTGGATGAAATAATTATTGGTTAATATGTTGAAATTCATATTAATGGGGCAATCTTTTGAATTAATAAAAGACGTACGGAGACTGCATTCTTTCATTATTAAGTTTTGAGACTTTGCTAAACATTAATGTTTACAACTAACATGTTTTGATGAAGTTTATTACATACATAATTAATAATTAGCGAATGAATTTTTTTACTACTCATTACTTATTTGTATGTTCAGAATTTGTTGTATACCCTAATATTAAAGTTTTTCTTCAATTTTGATTTTAACGTCCTAAAGTTTTGATGCCACTCTGTATACGCACCGTGCACGCTACTCTGGCTGTAAGTTTGGTTACTAACAAGAGAATAACAGAGACAGTGGAGTAAGAATATTAGCGTATGCTAAGATGTCAAGTGTCGAACCTCCTGAAAATATAAAAACGACAAGAAGACGGAAAGGGAAGAATAACTGCAATGCTGTAGCATGTAACAATACCTATAAGAATATTTCGCCAGCTATTGCCTTTTATTCTTTTCCCATGCGGAAAACTGAAGCGCAAAGAAGAGCTCTATGGATTCAAGCTGTACATCGAAAGAAGTAAGTACACAAATTTAAAATTGTACCTCAAAACAATAACATATGCTTAAAAATGAACATGGACAATGTTGTTTAGAAATTAATGCTAACGTGTTTTAAGTTAATAAATAGAAACTCTTAAATATTGTGAGTACTAGATTAAACGACACATTATAGGAATAGTCTGTCAATTATTATTATTATTATTGTTCTTATTATTATTAATTTTATTTTTATTATTAATATTTATACACCACTAGCTGCCCGCCCCGGCTTCGCACGGGTGGTGTAACCAATTAAAAACACTCAGTCAGAATCTTCCGTTTACAGTACGAATCTGCAATGGAGTAAAATTACAATTACATAATTCAAAATCTTCTCGGGCTTCTAGCCAGGTAAAAACTTGGCTTGACACCAACGTTTCGAAGAAGTGCATCTTCCTCAAACGTTGGTGTCAAGCCAAGTTTTTACCTGGCTAGAAGCCCGAGAAGATTTTGAATTAACACGTCGCCAGGAAAGCTTTAGTTCTTATTTTACAATTACATAATTTGACAATACTTTATTGTAATGCCTTGCAATGTACAATTTTGCTTCCGGAGAGAAAACAAATAGCGGCGATGTTTTGCCGACTCTCGAGCACGCAAAGTACAACTATCCATGCGAAAAACACGACAATTGAAGGTATATTCCACACACTTCTAACGATTGACTTTGGGATTTATTGTCATTGCGAATGCAAGGCGCGCCAGAAGCACCACGTTTAAATTCAAAGGGAAAGTCGGTTGACATTAGTGGTATTCTTGGAATAAGTATATCCTCGCCTTTGAGCTTTCCTATGTTATAGTAGCTTAAATCACAATTTTCATAACTTTTTTTTAATAGTGAGTTTTGTTCCGCTGCATAATTTTGGCTGATTGAGAGTGCGTAGCATATTTATGTATGTATGTATGTATGTATGTATTTATTTATTTCTCTGCAAGTGCGTATCACCCGGTGGCAGAGTTATATACTGAGTCAACCTTGAGCTGTAAATTGTGACGCGGTATTCCTGATAAATCCAATGAATTTAGGAATTCAGTAAGATAACCGACGACTTCATTAGGATTGGTAATGGAATCGATCGACTTAAATAACGCATTTGTCCATCAATTTTAACCTGCATTTTTATATTCAAATAATCTACATTCTTATTAGTGGCTGCTAAAATGCCTCGTTCGCTCAACCAAGCATAGTTTTTGTTATTTGCACAAATATTTGGAAATTCTTTCCATATTAATTCTTCCTTTGACGTTGTGAAGTGACAAAAATGTGATGGAAACGAAATGAGTCCAGTAGAAGAGTCAACAGAAATTTACCATTGCAAATGTCTAATAATGCCATTAAAGCATCTGAAAAGTGCAATGAAGCGCTATAATCTGCGCAATGTAGCATATATAGTTGGTATTGCGAAAAGGACGAACTCAGCGCACACATAAGGTATTGTGGAAAGGATGACATATGCTTAACAGCGTGGGTAAGCAAGGATGTCATTGGCATAACAGTAATGGTAGCCCTTGCATAGTGTGGCGGGTAAACGCTGGCATAGATAATGAATTACATTAAGGAGACAGTCACAATAACATCCATGCTTCTTCCAAATCTCTTTCTTGCCTTTACTCCTCATGTTTACCACCTCTTTCTCTATTTTCACCTATGTCAGAACAGCCATTTTTAAGGCTAACAATGACATAACTAAAGAGCAAGTAGATCTGGTAGGGCAATTGATAAGCTTTTATTAGACAGATTTGTGTAATTTCTCCATTTAACCCAAAATATTACTTGATCAAATGTATTAGCACCGCAATTGCAATGTGATGGTGACGCGGGTATCTTCATGTTCTTTAGCTAGCTCATGTACCACATAACGTCAAATAACCAACATCTGCAATAGGACGTTAAACCGAAAACGGGTTCCGTCATTTCTCCGCCATTTTCAGATTCCAAAAAGGGTTAATGGTTATGTGCATAGTTTATAACCTGTTCATTTTAAAGAATTACAACAAAAATATACTTATTTCTTTATTTAAACGATGTGACCAAGGGAACCACAGTTAATACATAATAAGCATATTTGATTGTCACAGTTATCTTGCGACATTGTCTCCATAACCGGGTGCATTCCCATAGCATTGAAGAAGGAAAATAAAACAGTAAATGCTATGGCCATCTGGTGACGAATAAATAAGAAGGTACTTATTTTAGGTGTACGTCGCCAGGAAAGAAATATAGTTGATTTTCACAGTTATCTTGCGTCATTATCTCCATAACCGGGTGCAGTCCCTTAGCACTGAATGGGGAAGAAACAAAATCTGATGTGTAACATTCGCATGACTTTCTCTATATCCCTGCAACAAATTATTCTTAAAAAGCTTATACTTCTATTTACTTATTGCTAATCAGTAAAATATTTAGCAGAAATAGCCATATTACTTGCTTCCTTGTAAGTAGAGGTGAAGTAAGGGAGTACCATTGGTTAAAGTGGTTGCTGCTATGACACTGAAGTTCCTTTGTTTGTATGGCCAGCAGTTGACAACTTCCTGTATGAGAGAAGTATAAGTTTTTCATAGCAGAAACAAAAAATAAGGAATGTCTCAAAAACGAGAACTCCACGTAAAAAAATGTATATAACATAAATTGTGTGTTTTAACGTGCTCTACACTTTTTGTGTAGTTTTTGTCCATCTCCTACGGTTTAGCATTTATTCAAAATTCAGTAAAATTCATCCGGAATAAACTACTCTTCAGAGGCTATTCCCAGAAAATTCAATATATACATTTTATTCGTCAGGTAAATATCTTTAATATACGGAATTTTAATCAAAATCGTAAGAGCCATTTTTGAGAAAATAAAAATTTTCGAAAAAGGTTCCATGTAAAGGGTAATTGGGGGTGGGGGGATTTTTCTCAAAATCTTCGTGTCACATCCCTGGAAGATACTAAACTTAAATACCAAGTTTGGTATATTACCGACTTTTCGTTTTTGAGTTATCGTGTTCACAGACACACGGACACATGGTAACACGGACACACACATACACACACATACACACACATACACACACTAACACACACAGACCTTTTTCCGAAAATACTTTTTTTAGATAAAGGGGACCCTAAAACATATATTTTCGGTGAAGTCTCGGTATCGAATTTTTGGGTGGAGTGCAATATCTTCTCTATACACTATGCACATATTGCGTATAGAGAAAGTAATAAAGCAATAGGTACTACGGCCATCTGGTGGCAAATAAATAAGTACGAATTTTAGGTGTTCGTCAAAGAGCAAGTAGATCTGGTTGGGCAATTTATAAGCTTTTATTTGATGATAGCTTTATGTATTAAATTTCTCCATTTAACCCAAAATATTACTTGATCAAATGTATTAAGAGCACCACAATTGCAGTGTGATGGTGACGCGGGTATCTTCATGTTCTTTAGCTGGCTCATGTGCCACATAACGTCAAATAACCAACATCTCCAATAAGAAGTTAAACCTAAAACGGGTCCCGTTATTTCTACGCCATTTTCAGAATCCAATAAGGGTTAATGGTTCTGTGTGTTGTTTATAACTTGCTCGTTTTAAAGCATTACAACAAAAATATAATTATTTCTTTATTTATACGATATGACTGAGGGAACGATAGCTAATACATAAGAAATATATTTGATTTTCAGTTATCTTGCGTCATTGTCTCCATAACCGGGTGCATTCCCTTAACACCGAAGAAGAAAAATAGAGCACGAGGTACTACGGCCATCTGGTGGCAAATAATAACTATCTACATAGTTAACGTGTTCATCGCCAGGAAAGCTCTTTTATTTTAAACGATAGGAGTACGGAAAGGACAGTTAATACTGAAAAATGTATTTGAATTTCACTGCTGTGTTGTGTCGTCTCGATAAACTGTTTCGTTATCTTAATATTAGATGGGGAGGGAAAATACCACTATGGTCATCTAGTGTCAAATAAATAAGTACTTACTCTAGCTGTTAGTCGCCAGGAAAGTTTCTTTGCTGCTTTATTTTAAACAACAGGAGTAAGGAAAGGACCGTTAATGTATGAAAATGTATTTGAATTTCAGTGCTGCGTTGCGTCTTTGTGTCGATAAACTAGTGCGTTACTTTAACATTGAATGGGGAGAGAAAGTATAGCAGTACCACGACCATTTAGCAACCATGATGCCACTGCCATTTGGTGGCTATTAACCGAAATGCGTTCGCTTGACACGGTTTTTATTCGTTTTATGAGACTTTAAATACTTTCCCGTACTATTTTTAATCATTTTCTATTCCACAAACCTTGTCGTGACAGTAACAAACACATTAAAAAAAAAAAAAAAAAAAATTGTTCGATTTGATGCAGTAGTTCGGAAGTGCTACGCGTGCATACATTTCAGCGATTCATTTATATATATAGAAGATTACTATTCATACTTTATTTTTTTATTTTCAGTCCTGAGGGATCATCATATGAACCAAATCCCGCAACAAAAATTAGCAGCATTCACTTCATCGGAAATAAAAGATTCAGAACATCCCCACAGTTCAGCATATGTTCCAGTATATTTCCAGATGTGTACAAAAAGATTTCGACCTTTTGAAACAGAACTCTCTGTCAAATGTATGCACTTTATAGGCAGAAAACCACAAATAAATCGCATATGGCTTCCGTTTTTAAATATCTTCCTAATAAGTACAAAGCATGACACGGAGCGGCGCCACAGTATGATTTTCTGGTCCGTGCACGGTGCCTATAGCTGTACTTGTTTAAAATTCAACTTATGCTTTATTGTTTAAGATCCTTTTTTTATTTATTTCACTGCTTGGTCTTATCACGTTTTTATTTTCTTTCTGAGGTGTCTATATTTGCTTTCATTTCTTTCAAGGCATTGTTGCTATACATTTTGTTTTTTTTTTGTGTCTTAAAAGTTTGACGTAGCGCTTTCATTGTTACGCATTCTTTTATCTTCTTTTAGCGCTATTGCATTGTGCTAAACTATATATATCACCTCTTCTTTTTACAATTCCGTCGTACTGGAGTATATTTTCTCCAGCTCTTATCTACGTCTTTCTATCTTATGCAGTCGCCCTTTCCCCTCGGCCTTCTTATTCTTTCGATACATATATGTATACTAGCGGGTCAGTGTGTCTACATTCATGCATATGGAATAGGCGAGAAGAAATATCTAGGTTATGTTGTCCCCAAGGGTATACCGAAAAAATTCATTATACGCTCGCCCTCAAGGGAGTACAAGATGTGTCATCAATGAGAATGAATCCCTCCGCCATTCGCTTTTGTCTTCACGACAATGGGGATCGATATTGTCGTGCCACGTTTCATTATATTTCTCGTTTTTCAGCACCTCGTTTGTTTCACTAGAGAAGATACTTTACAACAAAAATACGCAGGATGCTGAATAAAATGAAAGCCTTAGTTATGTCTATCTTCTGAAGTTCGTTTTTGCGTCAAAACTAAAATTAAAACGTCTGCAATGCAAGCGTTCTCTTCAGTGAAATTTAACTACAAATAAAGTATCCTTAGAAAAAAAATACATTCCTTTTTTAATATATCTTTCGGCATTTTCAACTTAATCAGGACGGAAAAACATAAAAAAAGCTCTCTCTCTCTCTCTCTCTCTCTCTCTCTCTCTCTCTCTCGCTTTCGCCTTAGTTATCCATAATTATATTTTTATGATGGATAACTAAGTTGCATGTTCATAAGGTTCCTATGAACATTCATCTATTCATTCTTATGCAGCAAAACATACTG
The DNA here is from genome assembly GCA_030762935.1 of Hymenopus coronatus. Classification (NCBI taxonomy): domain Eukaryota; kingdom Metazoa; phylum Arthropoda; class Insecta; order Mantodea; family Hymenopodidae; genus Hymenopus; species Hymenopus coronatus. The sequence continues at coordinate 140,193,674 of CM060888.1, read as the reverse complement.
CTGGAATTATCATCACAGATCTATTTTATATTCAGCTTAAGCTCGCAAATTTACTTAAATGTATTATTATAATTAGTATTATTATTAAAGAATATTTAATTCTTCATGAGATGTTTTTCATCACGCTAACAGCATACTCAGCTGTTATTCGAAATTATCTTTTCATTTTTAAGACTGTTTTATCAGACTGTTTTATGGAGAGAAGAAAATTCTCTTAGACTGTGTTATCAAGAGGTCTGTGGCCATCTTCCTCCCTCAAGAGATCATTTTAGTGTACCATCCACGAGTTCCACCTTAAGTAGACAACCACATCATTTTAATGTTCTTTTCTCAATTATGTCTTCTATTCCTTCTTGACGACCAATTAGTCTTCATCTTCGTTCTTGACGAAATTAGGAATAGGAGACATGCAGAAAGGGAGAAGAAAATCAAAATGAAAGCAAATGCTAATAAAACAATTTCATTTTCTTCATAGTATTCCTACACTCGATTATCAGCTGGTTCCTCAAACGTTTCTTCTCGCAAAATGAAACAGCACTTTTATTATAAATTTGTATTATACACAACTAGTTCTCGAATTCAGTACCCCAGCAGTGCATTACATACCGACATCTTCGTAAACTACTCCTAACGTTTTGATGACCAAACATTCAAGAATATGAATGAAACCGGGGGAGGGGATCTGATGTGTTCCATTCACATGACTTTCTCTACGTATCTGTAACAAATAATGTTTAAAAATCTTATTCTGTAATCTACATCATGCATATCCAGATAACCATTAGCAGAAATTGTCCTTATTACAAGCTTTCTTGTAAGCAGCAAGGAAATACACTAGGCTAAAGCGATAAACAAAAATTTTAAAAGCTGGTTGCCATGTGGTTGAAATCCGTTTCTTTGCACGGCCAGGGGTTTATAAATTCCCGTATGAGAAAAAGTTTAATATTTTAAAACTTTCAAAAATTACAAAGAATAACTCGGATACTGTCAACTCCACGAAAAAATGTATATGGCATAAATTGAGTATTGCAATGAGAATCACTTTTTTTTGTAGTTAACTTTTATCTATCTCTTGCGATTTGCCAGTTATGCAAAATTCAGGAAACTTTATCCATAATAAAGAGGTCTTCAAAATTCAAGATATATCTTGTTTGTCATGTAAACTATATTTAATATACAGTAAAATAATAAAAGTCCCTGAGGCCAGTTAAGAGAAAATAAAAAATTGAGATTTTTTCCATTTAAAGGGTAGTTGCGGGTGGGAGGATTTTACTCAAAATCTTCGTATCTTGGAAGATACTAAACTAAATAACAACTTTTTTTCCGTTTATGAGTTATTCGTGTTCACAGACACTCGGACACACACACACACATATACACTCACACACGGACCTTTTTCCAAAACTGCTTTTTTTTATACAGAGACCCTAAAACATGAATTTCTTGTGAAATCTCAATTGTGGAGTGAATCTGCTCTACCCACATATGTACCATGTAGAGAAAGTAATGAAGGTTCTGTGAGTCTTGCCCCAGGGGTACATCATTTACTCGTTCACGTAAAGGAAATGTGTTACACCTAGGCTTAAGAATATGAGTTAAACAAACTTAGTTCTCTCCCATAAAAACGTGCAAAAGAAGTGGACATCCAAACGTTTCGAAAAATTATCGGCCACCTGCAGTTCCAGCAGCATTTATTACAATGTAAGATGAGCTCATTAAATATTAATAAGTATTGAAAAACGGTAGACATGTACAGCATAAAGTGTGATCTAATTAATTAATTAATCAATGCCGGCAACATGACTCAACTCAAACATGGATCGTACAAGAAAATGATATAGTCTTGCATACAGGAGACACACCGTTAGTTAATGTTATACAATCCATCATTCAAGAAACCAGACATAATTGCGTAAAAATACATACAATTATACTAAACGTGATGCATTAAAATACTCACTGTTTAAAATTCCGAATGTAATACATTCACAAGTCTTTCTCTACCCTCTATCGTTTATTATATTCATACATATATTGTATATACATATATTGTATATACATATATTCTTACGAAAGTATTGCAATTTCACGCATAAATTCGACAGCATATTTCACCTGAAAGAGTCATTCCTTTTTGTTGCTTTGTTTCTTTCTTTCACCATGCAAACAGATACCACCTCTAAATGGATATGACTATAGCTTTAGCCTACTGTATTATCTTTTTACTTACTCTAGCATTTATATACACTGTATACACAAAGTAGATAGAGAAGGTATTGCATTCCTCCAAAAATCCATATCGACATTACACCGGATATATATACATATGTATATTGAGACCGTCTGAATAAAAAAAAATTACTTATAGTAAATAGTCTGTGTGTCTATAGCCAGCATAGGCCAAAAACGAAAAAGCTGTTGAATACCAAACTTGGTGTTTAAATTCAGTATGTCCTAAGGATGCGACACAAGATTTTCAAGAAAACATCTACCCCCAACTACCCCTTACATGTAAAATGTTTCGAAAATGTTGATTATCTGAAAATCATTATCATTAAAGTGTTTAAGACATTTTCATGTCAAACGAAATTTATACCTTGAACTTTCTGGTAACAGCCTCTGAATAGATAGACAAAAATTAACTAAAATGTCATCTCTATAAAACACATTGTTTATGTCATTTATACTTTCTTGTAAACTTAACCGTTTCCGAGATATTCTGTGATATTGGTTTAAATTTTTACTTACTTAAACTTTTCTCAAACGAGAAGTTATCTTTTTTCGCCTGTCTTCTATTTACTCCTGGCTAGCAAAGTAAACAGAATTTCAATTGTTTCACATAGCGACCTGCTTTTAAAGGATTTGACCATCGCTTAATCTAGCGTAATATTTCATTTCTGCTTATTATTATTATTATTATTATTATTATTATTATTATTATTATTATTAGTTCCTTCACCTTATCCGTTCCTGCTGGGGGTACAATGGGGTCGAGGTGATAGTCGTAAGAGGTAGAACAGAGTTTACTATAGAAACCCATTTTATCAGTAGTACACACAATTGGTGTTCCATTTCGCACATGTTATTATAATGAGATGCTTCGTTCGGTATAACATTTTGAAAATTCATATTCTTTTTGTTTTCTGAGGTTCGTTGCTAAATAAAACATTATGTTGGCTACATTTGCACCGCTTTCTCTATCTATTATTGTTTATTTAATATATCTTGTTTATACTGCTTAATGCTAATGGAGATATACGTTTGTCAAATAGCTTCCTTACACATTTCTTTGTATGTACAAGAAGGATAGAGGAGACGGTCAAAAGTTTAAATATCTGATGTGCTACGTTGGCATAGCTTCCGCTACTTATACTGCAACAAAGCTTCCATCTACTCCACGCTTATCAAGAGTAACATTAGCAAACATTATTTCCTTGTACAAGAGAAAAAGGCTAAAGCGATAGTCAATTCTTTTAAAAGCCGGTCGTTTTGTGATGTTTTTGAAATGCTGTACTCTCTGCTTGACCAGAAGAAAGAAACACGAATAATGACTTCCAAATTTGACAAAAGTTTAAGTATTTCAAAATTGAAATCAATAACAATCAATTAATCAGAAATGACTGACTTCATATAAAAATTGTTAGATTTAACGAGATCTACGTTTTTGGTGCGGTAAATTTTTGTCTATCTCTTATAGTTGCTTGACCAATAAAGACGGCTTCAGAGGATATTCCGAGAAATTTCAAGTTCCAAAGTTTATTTGTAATTAAAATATTCTAATACCCACATACATGTTGTAGCTTAGAGTCCTTTAACCTGTTTGTCCTTACGCAACGATGAATGAAATGGTGAAATGCTGCCCAATGATCTCCAAGGATAAACTGGACAAACCTCTTCTCAAGATAAGGGAAACCCTGAAGAAAATCTTATTCGGGTAACTCACTATAAGCGAGATTTCAACTCGCGACCTTTTGAATGTGGGGCAGATACGCTACCCCCACACTACTGAGGCGGGCTATGATTTTTTTTTTCAAAATCGTTGAGGCCAATTTTGAGTAAATCAAAAATTTTCAAAAAAGTTTCGATGTAAATAGTGGTTTGGGATGAGGGGATTTTCTTGAACATTTTCGTTTCGCATACTTGAAAGATGCTGAACATAAATAATCGTGTTTGGTATTTACATATATCGTTTTTAAGTTATGCTGTTCGCAACACAAAACATTATTTCAAATAAATCCTAAGCTTTAATCATATTCCCTTTTTTTTTTTTAGTAAATTTTCTCTTTTAGGGTATACCAATAATGAAGTTGCACAAAAGTTAATTCCAAATGAATGTTTGAATATTTAAGATGTACATTTTATTTGTCATATACATTTCTTAAAATATGGTATTTTAATAAGCATTGTTAATAAGATTAGAGTAAATGAAAAATTAGAAAAATATTCCATGTTGTTTCTAGGGGGTGGGAGATATGCTTCAAAAATCATTTTTGGCAGATACCGAACTTAAATACCAAATTCAATATCTATCCGATATTTTGCTTTTTAGTTATTTACATTGTGACCGTGGGTATTTTTTATAAAAATGATTTGTCATGTAAGCATATGAAGCATTTTAATAAAAAATCGCTAGTCATCTTGGATTAAACAAAAAATAAGAAAAATGTTCCTGCCGAATTTTTGGCAAATACTGAAATTAAATGCCAAGTTTAGTAACTTTTCAAAATTGTGTTTTTTAGTTTACTTTTTACAGATTATTTGTATCTACACATGGCCGTGGGAACTTTTGTAAAAAAATCTTTTTTTTCAACTCAGTGATTCAAAATATATATTTTAGGTAAAACCTGTCTATATAGTTTTAAGTTGAATGCAATACTTCCTCTGCCTACTAGAAGTGGTAGAGAAACAAAAAAAAAAAAATGGGAAAAAATTAAGTTTTTCTTGGGCATGTAGTGCGTCTAAGACTGGTATTTACTTTCATTCTCACGTATGTACATTGTACGTGGTAGGTAGAGAAGCTAATGTATTTCACGTAAAATTTCGATACCAAGATTCTCCGTAAATACATGTTTTGAGAACCCATGCATAAAAAGGCATTTTTAGAAAAAGATCTATGTTTGTCTGTGTATATGTATGTATGAACATACATTTGTGAACATGAATAACTCATAAACGAACACTCCCTTAGACACCCAACTGGGTAAGGTTAGTATTTTCCAAGGATGCAACACTAAGATTTTCACAAAGAATCCCTTACCCCACTACCATTTTCATGAAACATGCAAAATGTTTCTCTAAAATGCCTTAACTATTTTGATTAAAGCACTATGTTTAAGATGTGTTTATCACAAGCGAAATGTATACCTTGAATTTTCTGGGAATAGTCTCTGAAGACCCTTCATACTGGATGATTTTTACCACTTTTTACTGGTAAACCATAAGAGATAGATAATAACTTGCTACACAGAAATTATAAATCTCGCTAAAATGCACAATATATGTTATGTATATTTTTGTAGGGTTAACCTTTTCTGCTCCGTGTTATTGACTTAAATTTTAAATTATTTAAACTTTTCTCAAATTCGAATCACCTTTTGTTTCATCTCTTATTTATTTTACTCCTGGTCTTACAAGGAGAACTAAATGTCAATTGTTTCACGTAGCGACCGGCTTTTTGCTTGTCCTAGCATGTGTGTATAACGCACATAGTATAAAGAAGGTATTGTATTTCACCCAAAAATTCCAAACCGAGATTTCACCGGAAATGCATATTTTGGAGTCCCCTGAATCCAAAAGAGCATTTTAAAAAACATGTCAGTGTATTTATGTATATGTGTAATGTTGGACTGTGTGCGAGGGGTGGGGCAACATAGCTCAAAAACGAAAACTCTATTAAATGCCAAACTTGGTATTTAAGTTCAATATCTTCTAAGGATTCTACAAGATTTTCAAGAAAATGCTCCCACTCCCAACTACTATTTAGATGAAACATTTTTTTTATTTTCTCAGAAATTACTCTAATGGCTTTGATGAAAGTGCCATTAGCTTTAAAGATATTATCATGGTATTTCATATATATATCTTGAATTTCGTGGAAATAGCCTCTGATGACTTCGTCGTTCTAGATAACTTTTGTATAACTCCTGAACTGTAAGTGATAGACAAAACTTATTACACATAAATATGGATTTCATTTAAACACACGGTTTATATAAATCACACACACACACACACACACACACATATATATATATATATATATATATATATATATACATATATTTTGTAGAGTTAACTGTTTTCTAGATGTTCCTTATTATTGATTTCATTTTTAATCTAACCTTAAACTTTTCTAAATGCAACTTTATGGAATACAAAAGAGAACTGAATTTCATTAGCAACCGGCCTTATACTTTTTCTGCTTAGTACATATTACATAGGTAGAGAAGGTATTGCACTCCACTCAAAAAGTTTATACCACTTTTTCACCGGAAACTCCCTTGAATAAAAACAATTCAGAAAAAGGTCCGTGTGTCAGTGTGTCCGTGTGTCTGCGAGCACGATAACTCAAAAACGAAAAGTCGGTAAAAGACTAAACGTTGAAAAATTTCAAACGTTTTGATCTTCTCAAAAATAACTCCAGTGATTTTAATTAAAATTCCGATTATTAAAGATGTTTGCATAACATATAAAATGTATATCTGGTTTTGATTAGAATACCGCATTTTACATGATAAATAAAATTAATTTCTTAAATTTTCTGGAAATAGTCTCCAAAAACCTCTTCATTCTAGATCACTTTGCACAACTGGAAAACCGTAAGGGATAGACGAAGACTTACTACACAAATAAAGTAGATGTCGGTACCCATAACAAATTATATGATACGTTTTTTTTTTTTTTTTTTTTGCTTTTTTGTTTTTTTGTAGAGTTTACCATTTCCGAGATATTCCTTGTTATTGCTTTCAGTTTTAAAATACTTAAGCTTTTCTCAAATGGGAGAAACGTTTCTCTCCTGGACGTGCAAAGAATCACATTTTAATCACATAGCAATCAGCTTTTAAAATATATTTTCCTTCCACTTATAAGAAAGTAATAACACCATTTTTGCTAAAGTTTATTTCGATTAGCCCAAAGGAGATAGAAGAATAAGCTTTTCAACAATAATTTGTAACAGAGATGTATAGAAAGTCATATCTATGGAACCCATCAGATTTTCTAACTATCTCTTTAGCCTAGTGTATTACCTACCGAATTACCCTTGCACTTAGTAGGAAGTAATAAACTGTTCATTTCAGCTAATGTTTATTTCGATTAGCATGATGAAGTTAAAAGACAGTAATAGTTTGAAGAGAAAATCATGTGAAAGTAACATATAAGATGTTTTAACTTGAAATGAACTCTAGGAAGAAATGGTCACATGATGCAATGAACATCTTTTCTCAAGGTCTCTGTAGCGATTGGCTATAGGCAGGTCTTGATGAGCCCAGGAGTTTTACTGCTCACCCATACAATATATCTGTGTGGCCGTAAAAAGATTAGCACTTCTGATTTGATAAAAAAAATCTGTAATTGAAATATACATGCTCCAAGACTTTGTCAGCTAATACTGAAACAATTATTAACGGGTATTCTTATTTTCTCTACACGTACTATGTACGTAGTGTATAGAGAAGGTATTGTATTGCACTCAAAAATTCGATACCGAGATTTCACCGGAAATACATGTTTTGGGTCCCCCTGAATCCAAAAAAAGCATTTTCAGAAAAAGGTCCGTGTGTGCGCGTGTGTGTCTGTGTGCCTGTGGACAGCATAGCTCAAAAAGGAAAAGACCGTTAAATACCAAACCTAGTATTTAAGATTGGTATCTTCCAAGAATGGGACATGTAGATTTTCAAGAAAATCCCCCCACCCCCAACTATCCTTTACATAGAACTTTTTTCGAAAAAATTTGATTTTCTTAAAAATGCCTCTAACGATTTTGATTAAAATATCGTATATTAAAGATACTTATCTGACAAATAAAATGTATATCTTGAATTTTCTGGGAATAGCCTCTGCAGACTACTTTATTCTGGATCAATTTTACGGAATGTTGCATAACTGCTAACCCGTAAAAGATGGATAAAAATTTACCACACAAAAACTGTAGAGCCCTTTAAAACACTCAATTTATGTTATATACATTTTTTTCCTGGAGTTGATCGTTTTTAGATATTCCTTATTTTTCGTTTCAGCTTGGAAAAACATAATTTTCTCACACAGGAATTTGTCAACTCCTGTCCATACAAACAAAGGAACTTCAGTCACATAGCAACCAGTTTTTGACTATCACTTTAACCTATGGTACTCCCTTATTTCGCTTCTACTTACAAGGAAGCAAGTGATAAGACTATTCTTGCTAATTTTTTCTCGATTAGCATGAAGTAAATGGAAGCATAAGCTTTTTAACAATAATTTGTTGCAGAGATGTAGAGAAAGTCATGCACATCGTATTTTTTATTATCATTATTATTTCTATTATTTTAATTGTTATTTTTATTGGAGAGCTACTAAAAGTATAATAGCGAAAGTTAATACGTTACTTCCACCCAGAATATAACTATAATATGGACTAAATGAATTTATTGAAGATATATACATTAGTATAAAAATAAAAGGACTTAAAATTAACATACTCAGATTTTATATATAATGTTACAGTGCTAATGGAAAATAAAGAAAATTTACAAGTATTTATTAGTAAATTGGTAAAACACTATCACTTGAATATTAATAGATCAAAAACAAAAATGTTGACTTGCAGGAGAAAAGAAAATAATAAGACACAAATTAAATTGCGTGGTAAACTATAAGATGAAGCTGAAGAATTTCAATACCTAGATAGCAAAATAACTGATGGAAGAAATAAAAAGGAATTATTAATATAATATACCACACAAAGCTTACCTCCAATCAGAAAAATCAATTATTTACATTTGTTGAAAACATATGTATGGAGCATAATGTTATATGGATGTGAAACTAGTAAAACTAAATCAGAGAGAAGAAAACTAGAAGCATCTGAAAAGTGTTATTCCAGGAAAATATTAAAATTTGGTTGAATTGACAAAATTACCGAGTAAAATTAAATTAGAGAGAAGCAAAATAGAAACATCTGAAAAATGTTATTCCAGGAAAATATTAAAAGTTGGTTGAACTGACAAAATTACCGATTAAGAAATGCATGAGTGAAAAAAATGGAACCGAATATAAAAATAAGAGTAGAGTACATATAGCACTTATTAAGATACCAAAGTATTTTGAAAATTATAATCTAAGGTACAATTGGAGGCAAGAATAGCAAAGCAAGAAGAAGACAAAGTACATGGAAAAAATGAAGAACAACATGAACTGCAGAACGTAAAAAAAAAATCTGATGTGCTTCATTCACATGATTTTCTCTAAATCTCTGTAACAAATTATTGTTGAAAACCTTATCTTCAAGATAAACATTAGCAGAAATGATCTTATTATTTGGTTTCTTGTAAGTAGAAGAGAAAAAAGGCAAGGCGCTAGGTAAAGCAATAATCAAATCTTTTAAAACCAGTTGTTGTGTGACTGAAATCCATTTCTGAGAAGAGAACAGCTATGTGATTCCAAATAAAATAAAAGTTTAAATATTTTACAACTGAAACAAATATCTTGGAAATGGTCAATGTCATTAAAAAATGTCCCTATAACCTAGATTGTGTGTTTTGACGAGATCTACATTTTTGTGTACTAAGTTGGCTATCTGTTTACCAGTTATGCAAAATCAACAAAATTCATCTAAAATAAAGAGGTCTTTTCAGATTATTTCCAGAAAATTCAAATATACATTTTTGTAATGTAAATATCTTTAATATATGGTATTTAAATCATAATCTTTAGAGGCATTTTTGAGAAAAACTAAATTTTCTAATTTTTTCCATGTAAAGGGTAGATTGGGATGGGGGAATTATCCTCAAAACCTTCGTGTCGCATCTTTGGAACAAACTAATCTTAAATACCAAAGTTTGAAATTTTACCAACTGTTGTTTTGGAGTTATCGTGTTCACGGACCAACCCTGCGCGCGGAATGTTCTTTTTTATCCAAGAACCCTAAAACGTGTATTTCCGGCAAAAGAACCGGTATCAAAAGTTTAGGTGGTGTACAATACCTTCTACTACCTATAAGTAGAGAAACTAAAAATGTGATATGTTCCATTGAATAGCTTTGTCCATCTATTCTGCAGCAAAACTATTATTACAAAAGAGCATTCTTTTATCTACAAGATGCTAATCAAGATAAACATTATCAGAATGTCTTATCACTTAATTCCTTATAAGTAGGCTACAGTGAGTCAAATTTTACAAAAAGCTGTCGCTATGTAATTTTCATTGAAATTCGGTTCTCTTTTCATGGTCAGGAGCAAAACAAAAGTGATATGAAACGAATGAGCACTTCCATTTGGAGAAAAGCTTTAAGTATTTTAAAATTTAAACAATAAGGGAACATCTGAAATTTTTAATTTTAAAAAACTGTATATAATATAAATTGTATTTTTTAACGAGACCTACATATTTGTTACAATCAGTGGATCTTGTTTTGAAATTAGAGACAACGTCCAATTCTGGGATGTAGATCTAGTCAGAAATTACATTTATCGATTTCTCTTGGTAATTATTAATACATTTTTATACAGATTAACTCTGGTATTCAATTGTTCATAGAATTCAATAATTATTTACAATTACATGTGTATTTTCTAAAACCAATTCGTGCAGTATGCATTCTTAGAATATTATATTTACTACGCTGCATTAATTATTACCATATTTTATGATTAAATGCAATCCTCCTTGTTATATAAGGTCAGAGTAATGAGGCATCTTTTTAATTCTGACCAAAATTTGTTTTTGTATGAAATATGCAATACCTTTATAGAAGGTGGAACTGAATTAAATAAAAGAATACCATTGTACATGTCTTCAAATTAATTGATGGTATATGTAAATCGTGTCTGTGTCTAGTTCCTTTGCTATGTAAACTTTTTTGTAAAAGTTTTTGTAAACTTTTCAGGGCTATTTATTCCAAATAATAATACGGCTAGAGTATATTCGTTAGTTAATGACAAATTCCAAACCTTTTAAACAGTGATTTGCAGTGAGCTGATTGTCCTGTGCAGTAAGGTTTTGTTATTTCCTACCTTTACCTGTCATACAAAGTCATGTAGAGGAATTCGGGGGCCATTACCAAGAAATTCAGGATATACTCTTTATATGCGATGCAAACATCTTTAATGATAGGAATTTAATTAAAGTCATTAGAGGAATTCGGGGGCCATTACCAAGAAATTCAGGATATACTCTTTATATGCGATGCAAACATCTTTAATGATAGGAATTTAATTAGAGTCATTAGAGGAATTCGGGGGCCATTACCAAGAAATTCAGGATATACTCTTTATATGCGATGCAAACATCTTTAATGATAGGAATTTAATTAAAGTCATTAGAGGAATTCGGGGGCCATTACCAAGAAATTCAGGATATACTCTTTATATGCGATGCAAACATCTTTAATGATAGGAATTTAATTAAAGTCATTAGAGGAATTCGGGGGCCATTACCAAGAAATTCAGGATATACTCTTTATATGCGATGCAAACATCTTTAATGATAGGAATTTAATTAAAGTCATTTTTTAAGAAAATTGAAAAAAAATCGAAAAATGTTCCACGTAAAGTGTAGTTTGGAAGGGTGGTATTTTCCTAAAAATCGTCATGTTGCATCCTTTTAAGATACTAGATTTAAATACCAAGTTTTTGTTGTTTAGTAATGCTTTCCACACACACACACACACACACACACACACTCGCAGGGCTTTTTCTAAAACTACTTTTTGGATTCAGTGATCCTCAATATATGTATTTTCGGTGAAATTTGTTATAGATTTTGGGTGGAATATAATACATCCTCTATGTACATGTGCTATAGAAAGTAAAAAGGCAGAAACGGAGAAGATTAGAATGGATAATGTTTCTGTTACTGCTGTTTTAGTTGCACACACCAGAGCCACATATTTTAAGTGAGAAAGTACTTGTAGTTAAACCTAATATAATTTAAATGTACAACTTGAAACAGTAATTATTTTAAATTCTTCCATTTTTTTTCTAAAAAAACATATAACTAAAAATACAATGACGAAATTATTTTTATGCCCTATGTGAAGTTGTCGGTTGGTTATGACAAATTAACATTCTCATAATTAGGACGCCGAGAGCTGTGTCACGGGCCCGCTGCATCCTAGCTTAATTTGAATGACGCTCCCTTTGAGGAAATTGTTATGTAACATTTGAATACATGAAATTATCATTATCTATCGGGCATGTAAGCTGCTTATCGTCATGGGTAATGAGGCAGCTCATAAACATTTATACTTGCAAACCGTGAGCTCGCTTTCCATAATTAATGAATCCATCCAGGTGTATAGAGCACAGGAAGGGTTTTCAATAGCGATATATCATCGGCAGACGTGCACATAATGATTTAATATGACATGTGCCTCATTTCAAACAGGATTTCATTATTGCCCACAATAGAACGTGAACTGGTGGTGAATATCGGTGTTTGTTGTAAGTAAGCGGTAATCTAATGTCAAACATTACAGTATAGTGATAAGATCATGCGAAGGATTCACACACCTACCTTCACAGGAAGTAAAATGCCATTTCTAGAGAAAATGATTTTCGTGATTATTATTTAATTCAAATAAAGAGTAGGAGTGTAACATTTTTATATTAATTAATTAAAAGGTCTATATTATATGCAGTCATTTATTAGCCGCCTTTAATTTTTTGTTTATTTATATAGCCCCTTTAATTACTTCAGGCCAAGTGCCTCAGTCGTTTTGCCTGGAACTGGTGCATTTCATTCTCGCGGCCGGCCTCTCTGAGCGAAGGGTTTTTGTACGGGTCATTAGGCGAATGCTGGAGAGGTTTCAGTTCTTCGAATTTCCTATCCCTTCATTACATCTCCATTTCTTGCAACCGGTCACTTTCAGGGTTGTAAGTGTCGGCGAGGACTGTGGTGGCGCCCTTCTATGGTGGTGAATACGCTTTGGAAATACAGCTCTCGGAGGCGGAGTGGCAAGGATTCGTGTGTAGGATTCAGGGAGATCAGTGCGGGCTCCTAAACCTTCCCGCTCTAGATAAAGAACTGCTAGAATTATGTTAGGGACGTTCCTAACAATTACAAACCCTCGGCAACTACATATCTATGCGCATTTCTCACCTGTTCGAATTTTGCTTCGGTAAGAAATCATCGTGTTTCTTTATAAAAGCTGCATAGCATATTAGCCTTGGCACGTGGAGAATTGCTTTCGATGCAGGATGGTTATGTTGTTTAGTCAGGAAGATTCCCCATCCTCCGTAGAGTCTGGATGTGAACAAGAATGTGTCAGTTCAGTGTAATTAGCCAAAGTAATAACCTTCCAACAGCAAAGAGGGTGAAAATCATTGTTGATGAGCAATTTCTCAAATGATAAAAAGTTGACCTTATGACCGGTTTGTGAGGGGTGCGTTGAGTAAAAGAATACAAAGGTCTGCTCTCTTAATAGGACCTAATTTTAGACATCTTAAAGACCTCACCTGGGAGTCTTGTGTTCGATTTCCGACCGGGGGAAATGAAAATGTTTCTTCAATTAGAATTGTTCTATACCTTCTGCTGTACATGTGAGAAGTAATCCGCATGTACAAAGCCTATAAAAAGCTAATATAGAGTTCAAAAGGAAAACAACAATATTTCAGTCAAAAGTACCCAATATGACTATTGTGTGTGTGTGTGTGTGTGTGTGTGTGTGTGTGTGTCTGTGAGTTTGTGTAACTCCGGAAGAGGTTCCACAGTGCAGCCACATGGGATTACTGTACATAGATGTAGAGAAAGTAATGTGATTGGAACACATCAGAATGTTATGATTAACAGGAAATGGAAGCACAGTGTCGTCTCATTTTCTAATAACATGTCTTGGTCTTGGATTCAGCAGATTTTCGCTTACCCGATTTCTTCCTCTGGTTATATATACATACATTCATGTATATACAGTGTATAGGTACTGTGTACACAGCCAATACCTAAGAGGTATATTTACGCAATATAGTTTAAATAAGATATCGAACAACTATATATGCACTCAAAGGTGGGCCTGGTGTAGTCCGAGCTTAATAAAATTTGCAGTCCCAATGTATTTACAAACTGCAGAAAATTAATGGAATAATACTGCTACATCCTTTCATTCAATGTTCTGCATAATAATTACACTGTAATGAATAACTTATTTACAAGCAGGGGTTCCCAGGACAGTCTATGATTGAAACATTAGTTCTGAATTAGGGTGTGCTGTAGAAATCTGATGAATAGGGGATGTGTCATTCCTAAACTGCGCATCACATTCCATTCACAATACACAGCTGCAAAAATTTGACTAGGTTTATTGTTGCAGAGTATAAAACGTGTCCCTAAACCACAGGGATTTCCCGATGGAATGTCAGCTATGGTGTCGGAACGGAATTCCAGAGCAGTTTATATGAGTTTTCCAGGACGAAGCGTCACCATGGAATGTGCACGTCAAGTTTATCAGCTATCGACTTCCCTCAACAAGAAAAGGGAACCACATCGCTACAATGTACGCCAACTTCAATAACGCCTTTGATTAAGCAAATAAAACCGTTAATCATACAATAACACAGAACAGAAATGTGAAAACAAAGAAACTATTAATTAATTTTTAAAAATATTTACAGAAAATAACGGTGGCGTGTAAAGTAGTTTATAGAAATAATGTAAACTATAGGAGCAATTTGGGAAGCATTTCCTTGAGGCTGATACGTAAGGAGAAACTTCTATGCAAAGGCTCTATGAGCAGTGAAAAAATTCATGGATACTGAAAAATCCTATGTTAAAACGGATATTTAAACATGGCTGTTCGGCTTTGGTGCCGGAGAAACAAACAGCATGATTCTTCCGTCACAGGCATAGTGGCAATTTAACACATGATTCAACGGATGTAAGCAAATTCTCATGTGTTCTATTCGCATAACTTTCTCTTTGTGTCTGTTCTGCAAACAAACTAGTCTTACACAAGATTATCCTTTCATCTAATAATGGTAAACATTAGCAGAAATGGGTTCATTACTTAGTTCCTTATAAGTAGAAAGGAAATACCGGAATACACTAGGCAAAAGCAATAGTCAATCAAATCTTTTAACAGCTATCGCTACGAGACTGAAATTGATAGTCGGTTCTCTCTCTGTAATTTAACGTCCTTTAACCTGGTTGGTCATATCGGACATTGAAATTGGTGAAACGATGCTCAAATGATCTCGGGCTCCATGGACCTTACAGTTACTTGACATTCGTCTTCTCAGGATAAGGGAAAACCCCGAAAAAAATCTTATCTGGGTAACTCACCCTAACCGAGATTCGAACTCACGACCTGTTGACTGTGAGGCAGACACGCTACCCCCACACTACCCAGGCGGGCTTCGGTTCTGTTTCAATGGCCAGCAGAGAAACAAAAGGGATATGAAGTGGTTAAGGATTTCTCTCTTGAGAAAAGTTCAAGTACTCCAAAACTGAAACCAATAACAGGGAATATCTCGGAAATGATAAGTTCTACAAAAAAAAAAAAAACTTATATGATATACGTTGTATGTTTTAATGTGATCTATATGTTTTGTGAGGAACGATTCTTTCTATCTATTACGGTTTACCAGTTATACAACATTTATTCAGTATTAAGAAGATTTCCGAATTATTCGCAAGATATGCAGAATGTACATTTATTTACCATTTGACTTAGAGAAATAATAAAAAAAGTATTAGTTCAATCGTGCAGCTGGAACTCTCGCTATAACGTGCTTGAGCGCATCTGGTATTACGCAGACATCCTCTGAACACCAATAAATTGCTGTTTCCGTGTCATGGCCGTTCCAGTGAAGAACAATAATGGAGCCGAGTCGCATAGTTCCCAAGCTTCAGCACGCGTCCGCCAGTTAAGTCTTGCGCAGTACGCAGTAATACCCACGCCTCTGCAGCCACCCAACCTACTGCTCAGTATACATCCAAGCCACCAGTTATCATTCTTATCTCCTCCTGCTGGGTCGAAGCTAGATGTGTTAAGTTTCTGTCATGAGAAGGTGGATGTGTTCCAAATGAAACTTAGGGATCGCGATGTCATTCGAATCTGGTTGCCCTTTAGGCGCCTACTCTCAACCAGGGTCACGATACAAGGAAAAAGCTTATGTGGCCTACGTGCAGTGTTCTATACTATCTTTTCTCTCACCTAGGCAGCAATAAAAATGTTGAATGTCAAGGGAAAGAGAACTAGCTAATTTGGGAAATTTAATGGAAAAGAGATTAAGATAAAAGGAGAGAGAGAGAACAGCAGAGAAAACAGAGAATGTGATAGAAAATACAACAGCGGTAGCGCAAAGAGCCAGGGAGTAAAGCAGTTGTGACGCTTGAGCGCTACTCAAATATATTAGGATAAGTAATATAGTTAAAGTAACAGGACATGATATTGTAAATAATAATAATAATAATAATAATAATAATAGTACCTCCGCCTTTATACCATAACATATATTGCTATAATTATTTAAATATCTGGTCCTCTCGTACTACGACATATAATAAAATTAAAGATAGAAACATAGCTCAGACAGAATAGGTGACAAGAGATTTTATTAAAGAGATTTTACTCCTTTACAGATAAAATGTAAGGATTTTATACTTATGAAATGACATTTCTCTTTACGATTTTTGTTAATTGCAACCATTTTCCTAATTATCGATGTTGAACTTGCACTACTTTTTGCAAGGCCTCTGTTATAGTGTTCCAGTTAGAGTGCTGTTTCTAAGTAAAACTTTTATGCAATTACTTTATACATTTGGAGCACAGAATTCCTTTGATGGTAGAACACCCAAACGTTTTCCTTATGAATAACAGAAGTCAGTGTTCTGGTTTTTTCATCCAGAGGTACCGAGTTCGGTTTCCGGATGATTCGGAGAATTTTTCTTTATCCAGAATGATTCCCTAGTTGCCACAGAATCTGGAATTACGAATATGGCGGGAGTGAATACGGGTATGTGTAAATAAACTGAAACCCCAAAGTTATCTAACTATAGTTCAACGATCAAAACGTGTCTCAAGTCAAAGCCCCGGTTTGATCATAGAAATTAAAGGGAGCTATCCAGTTTAAACAAAAAAGCAAAAAAACAAACAAAAAAACAGTCAACTGAGACATACACTTGAACTTGAGTGGTTTCTCCGTGTCCCGGAAACAAGAAAGTCCTTACTATTCTAGAACTTTAATAGCAAAATACATATCTAAGGAGATATGTGGATGTAGCACTTAAGTGGTACTTATACATAATTGATTCTGTATATAATAAAACATCCAGCCTAATAACGATAAATTACTATTATTGTCATTTAAAGTGAAGAGAAGACTGAGCTATTAATATGATAATGAGCACAGAAAATTGTGCACATACAGGCATATAATGTAATGCCACCGAAAGGTTGTGTCACTACCCAATGTCGTCAGCACGTTCCCTTACAAAACCTAACCCATTCGAAACGCTGTTATCCAAGATTTAACAAAGAGGATTCTCAATTTCGAACCCACGGCCCGTGAGGAAAGTGATAATAAGATTGTTTATAGCGGGCTGATTGGAAAGCTTGGGGTGGGTGTGTGTGAGAGGGAACAAGGGTAGATTAGTTTCTCCCTGACACAGATTAGAGATTTATCGTTGAATTGGATAGAAAGTAAATGGATCCCTTACGAAATGAAGGATGAGATTGGGGGGGGGGCTCACACATCATTGCCATCTGGCAGTTTCGTCTCACATTACAACGCAGATTATGTCATACACTAGGCGAGATTCCATTATACACTTGCATAAGTGCACACATGACACTAATACTGATAGAAACTCAACGTGCATTAAGTAGCTTTAGTAAGTTTATAAACCAACGGTACAGAGCATAGACCTGAGTTTCTAGACAAATATCTAATGTGCTCCATTCACATAGCTTTCTCCATCTACTCAGTAACAAACCTTATTCTTCTATCGAGATAGATATTAGCAGAAATAATTCTATTACTTATTTCCTTGAGATAGTAGGAAAATAAGGGAATACCCTAGGCTAAATAAATAATTATCGTACTTTATAAGCTATCACCATGAGAGGACATTCAAAATCCATTCTTTGCATGCTCAAGAGAAAAACAAAAGAGATACGAAACGAATAGCCACTTCCCATTTGAGAAAAGCTAAAGCATTATAAAATTAAAACCAATAACCAGGAATATCTCGGAAATAAGTAATTCCATGAAAAAAGTATAATGCAAAAACTGAGTGTTTAAATGGGATCTGCATTTCTTGTGAACTATAATTTTGTCTATCTCTTACGGTTTACCAATTATGCAACGAATGAAGAGGACTTGAGAAGCTATTCCCAGATATTTAAAGTCTATAATTTTTATTTGTTATATATATATATATATATATATATATATATATATATATATATATATACTCGTATATATGGTACATATGGTATTTTAATCAAAATCGTAAAAGACATTTGTGAGAAAATCAAGATTTTAGAAAAATGTTCCATGTAGGGGTACGGGGTGCAGGGATTTCATGAAAACCTATTGTCGTATCTCTGGAAGTTAGCGTAACTCCATGGCACGTCAGTCCACAAGGGATCTTGGCCTAGCGCCCGGCCGCTGCATCTCCCATCTCGGCCCGAAGGCGTCAAAATGGGTGCAGAGCTGGAGGGTGAGACGTGATCAGCGCCTCGAGTCCCCCCGGCCGGTTAATGCGGTCTTCTCGATCTGGAGCCGCTACTTCTCAACCAAGTAGCTCTCCAGGGACCTCACGAGGCTGAGTGCACCCCGGGTCAGGTCTCCCACGCCGGTACCGGAAATGAGCCAAGGTCTCCCGCTTGGCAAGCAGCCCCGCTACTACCGCGTTAAGACGACCATCTCTGGAAGGTACTCAACTTAAATACCAACTTTGCTACTTAACGAAACCTCGTTTTGGAGCTGTGCTGTTCGCGGACACATGGATATTTTTCCAAAAATGTGTGTGCTTTTTTTTTTTTTTTTTTTATGCAGAGGTTCCTAAAGCGTGTATTTTCAAGGAAATATTTGTATCGAGTTTTTTGGTAGAATGCAATAGCTTCTCTACTTGATATATATGTGCTAGAGAAAGTAACAAGCTCCTAAACTATTAAAGAAAAGTTTAAGATATTTCAATTTCTCGTTCCAGGCTTTTTAAGGTACAATTGTTTGTTTTATTCTGCTTCACAAACGGCGAAGCAGCCATAAATTGCTTTCTCTTTTACTATATATTATAGAACATGATTATTTCTTCCAAAGTCTATCTTTTGTTCCGAATATTGTTTTCATACACCGGCTCCCTTTGCCTTGTTACTCTCTCTTTCTCTCTAGCACGTACGTCGTACTTAATAGGTGGAGAAGGTATTGCATATCACCCACAAATTTGATAATAAGATTTCACAGGAAGTATACGGTTTGAGGTGCAGGAATACAAACAGAAAGATGTTTTAGGAAAAGGGTCAATGTGTGTCTGGGAACAGTAAAGCCTAAAAAGAAAATGTCGGGGAAATTCCAAATGTATTTATGTTTATATTTTCCAGGATACGACGTGAAGATTTTCCAGGATATCCCTGCCTCCGACTAACCTTGGAATAGTTTTAAAATATTTTATTTTATTAGCAATGACTCCAACAGTTTTAATTAAAATGCTACATATTAAACATTTTATTTAAAAACCAAATCTGTATCCAGAATGGTATTGGACTAAACGTTTTTCCACACAAGCCGTGTGTAGGGCAGGAGTTGGATAGGTAGAGTCAGACTGAAAAAGTTAATGCTATAGCCGGGATTTCAACAACGGATCTGCCGATCTTTAGTCGGGTGCTCTGCCACTGAGCTACCATGACAACATGCCGGCATAGCACTGAAATTCTCAACTGATTCGCATGTTTCCCGGTGAACCACAAGGTGATCTCAAATTATTTTTGAGATGACCACCCCAATGGAGGCTTACAATGTGGTAAGTACTTAAGTCCCAGGATTCATAGTATAGCCAACTATTATGGTCAATTGGTATTGATTTAATTATTTTTTCACACAGGCCGCGTGTAGGACAGGAGTTGGATAAGTAGAGTCAGACTGAAGTCACGGCTTGCGTGAAAAACAATTACTCCAATACCAATTGACCATAATAGTTGGTTATACTATGAATCCTGGGTCTAAAGTACCTATAACATTGTAAGTCGCCATTGGGTTTTGTCAACTCAAAATAATTTCAGATTTCCTTGTGGTTTACCGGGAAACATGCGAGTCAGTTGAGAAATTCAATACTCTGCCGGCATGTTGCCATGGTGGCTCAGTGGCAGAGAAACCGGCTACAGACCGGGAGATCCGTGGTTCTAATCCCGGTAATGGCATTGCATTTTTCAGGCTGGCTCTACCTATCCAACTATACCTTTTATGTTTTGCGAATAACCAAACTCCTTTATTTTTTTATCTTGAATAACTGGCATACTATAAGCGACAGACGAAAACCTGCTACAGAAAAATTAGATCTCTTTTAAAGCAGAAAACTTATTGTTAATAACCTTTTAGTATGACACAAACCATTTTCAAGATGCCCGTTATAATTGTTGTTCGTATTGTTCAAAAGTTGTTATTCTTTTCAAGTCCTATGAATATTCAGTTATTTTTATATATGGATTGTATGGAAAGAACATGGAATTTTAAGGTCAGTATATAGCGTCCAGCTCTTAAAGATTGTACTGTTGCTATTCCGTTGGTGTACTGTTACAAAGGTTTATCTCGAGTGAAATGAAGAGATTCAGGTTGTTTAGTCACGATCTAGCTATAAACGGTAGAAATGTCATGTGAATATAATACATTAAGTTTTTTAAAGAGTTTTCAGCAACTCCCTGTGATCATTTTCTGAAGGTGCTCGTAAAACGTTGTCATTAGCGTAAAGAAGGATGCCTAGTTAATAGCATTTTACTGAACTTCCCAACTTGATTAAGCTGTAAATGAAGACCTAAAGTCATTATCGACCTGGTCATTAAAATATGGACTAAAGTTGAATCCAGGAAAGTCACAAGCAATCATTATGGGGACGAACGGTTGGTGGGAATTCTGAATATGGATAACATAGAATAACTTGCATTAATTAAGTTTGAAATCCCATTTCCTAATACATTAAAAATGTGAGTTTATATGGATCAAAATGTAAACTGCAAACGGAAGTTACACATATATACGAAAAAATATTCTCTTATCCTTTAAATTATAAGAATTACTTTCTACCTTTTAATTAAGAAAATATTAATACAAGCGCTTGCAATGTCTCATTTTAACAATTGTGGTTCTCTTTTTAGTAACTTTACTGAAATTTCAATCCGTAAGACTTTGGTGAGCTCAGAATACGTGCATTCTGTATCACTTCTTTTATTCTTGCATTCCAAAATATCTAAATGTTCCTTTTAAATACCTTTTGAGTGTCATAATCGAGTGACTCGCCCAAGAAACTCTTTCTTGCTATACTTGTTCATCATGCAACCTTCTATTCATTAGCATTAGCTCGTGTTTGGAATTTCCTGCCAGAAGAATAAATGGAATACCAGAAAGGTCATGGGAACTGAGGGACAGGGTAACTGGACGGAGACCAGGTGATCCGTGGTTCAAATCCCGGCTAGGGCATTGAAATTATTCACTGTGATTCTATCCTTCTAATTCTTGTGGAAGAAGCGATTGTGTGATTATTCCAAATAAGTTTTGCGCAGCCGAATGCCGTGGTAGTTGTTGCATTTGTCTCTGACATTCAGTCGTGAAAGAGCCACGAGTTCGAATTCTCTATGGGCATGATGCTTAGTGTTGTGTGAGCTGTCTAAGTCATTCTATCTCCTGATGACTAAGTAGGTTACGCCTGAAGGCGTTATTATGTAATAACGATGATAATAATAGTAATAATAATAATAATAATAATAATAATAATAGTACTGTTATGCAGTTCAACAGGAAAACTAATAGTTTTGGGACCTTTATATGCTTAATGCTATTTAGTTGTATATAGCATAATATTTTTTTCACCTTAATACTATTTTCATTTTATTGTATGTATTGCCTGGTCTAGTGCACGAGAAGGCCGTATAGCCCTAAACAAATGGAGTGTATTTATGGACGCTTTTTAACTGCTGTGGTTCTCAGGTCCCATTCTAAATTGGGCGTGAAAGAACGCTTAATTTTGCTCAGAGGCCTCTCTGTCATGCTTGAGGTTCTTTTACGTGCCGTAAATCTACGATACGGGACCAGTGGCTTTACTTTCCTTCCGAAGGAAGCTATGCTAAGGATTTTTATACCCGAAACAATCCATCGTCCTCCGCTGGGTTTGAACTCGCGGATTTGGGTATATGAAGTTAGCATGGTAACCATTACACCACGGAGGGCGACCTTATAACCCTAGTCTAGTTACGGTAAATAAATAAATGAATCGATTTAGAAATTAAAAACATACAAGGCCTTTATATTTCCTCTAAAGATACAAACTCTCTTTTAGTAATTTAACACACATTTTCCTGTTTTTACTTTCTCTAAATAGGCCTCAGGACACAGGCAGAAAAGGTATTACACTCCACCCAAAAATGTGATGCCAAAATTTCACCGGAAATACACAATTTAGTCTTTGTATACAAAAGGCATTTTTAGGAAAAGGTCCTGTGGGTATGTGTGTGTGCGCGCGCGCGCGTGCAGAGTGTCTGTGTGTACCTGTGTCTGCGAACTCAATAACTCAAAAAAGCACCAAACTGGATATTTAGGTTTTGTATCTTCAAGGATGCGACACGAAGATTTAGAGGAAACCCCCAACCCCAAACTACCCTTTACATTGAAAAGTTTCGAAAATTTTCATTTTTTAAAAAATGGCTCTAACGATTTTGATTAAAATGGCGCATATTAAAGATGTTTACATGGCAAATAAAATATCTGTCATGATTTTTCTGGAAATAGCCTCTGAATAACTCTTCATTTTGAATGACATTTGAATAACTGATAAACTGTAAGAGATAGACAAAGCTTACTATCTAAAAACTGTAGATATGTTAAAAGATACGATTTATGTCGTATACATTTTTTTTCGTGGAGATGACCATTTCCGGGATATTTTTTGCTATTGATTTTAGTTTTAAAATAGTTCAACTTTTCTCATATGAGAATTGGTCAATTTCTACCAAGGCAAAGAAACGGGTTTCAAGCACATGGCAACCAGCTTTTAAAAAAGTTAACTGTCGCTTTAGCCTAGTGTATTCCCTTACTTCCCTTCTACTTACAAGGAAACACACTTCTGATAATGTTTATCTCGATTACTATGAAGTAATATAAGACTAAACTTGTTAACAATAATTTGTAATAGAGATGTAGAGAAAGTCATGTGAATAGAATTCATTTCATTTTTGTCTGATGTCTCTACTTACTGTAAAAACAAACATATGATTGATATTACCTAGTTTACACTTTACAGCGTCGCATTCTTGTATACAACAAATCTTACATGCTTATCTATCAATATTTTCTATGTATATGCACAGTGTGGAGATATCTTTTAAACTTGTTTGTGTCGCAACTAAATAATTTTTTTAATTATACTTTTATTTAATGTCGCTTAACTACACAGGTCTTTAGCGACAACACCATATAACAATGAGAGATTTTATAATAGAATATTTACACATTAAATTAATAATTATATCTAGTTTGTAACATTAATTATTGGAATTCTAACAATAATACTTATGTATGTAGTGTATCATACAACAGTGTATTAACAGTATACAATATTTTACAGTGCAGTAGTAAGTTTACAATATTTTATGTATTTAAACAATGATAATAATTTGGTTGGTTTGTCGAGTGCTGCCTGAAGATCTGGAGGAATTTGATGGCTGGTTCTGTCGCAACTAAATATTGTAGTCCATACAAACATTAGATATTGAGATTTCAGCGGAAATACGTATTCTGAGTTCCTGAATAAAAGCACTTCGGTGTGAGTAAAATAATTCATTAAGGAAAAGTCAATTAATTAACAAATTTCGTAATTAAGTTCAGCATCTTTTAAAAATGCATCATGAAGACTTGAAGACAGGTTCGCACCCCAAACTTCCTAGATAAAAAATGTTTTACCATTGTTAATTTTTGCAAAACTTTAATCAAAATAGATTATTTTAAGACATTTCTAGTAATCTAAGTCCACGTTCCTGAGGGTGGGCAACGGAATTGGCTGTTGGGGTGATGCATGGCGGGGACTTAGTGAGACCCGGGGCCGTTACGGTGGCCGAGAAGGCCCACCAGGAATCCTGAAACAGAGGCAGTGGACAGGTCCTCCATGACAACCCGTTCCAGAAAAATGCTTGTTACGCTTCCTCAGAAAGAAAAAAATCTGGACGGATTAAGGCACAGACCTCGGCTAAGAAAGGGCCTATGGCTATGGCTATATGGAACATTCAAGGGCTAAGTACTAAATATAAAAGGTGCTTACACAGCAGTATTAATAGAAACTAAAAGAAAGGGAGAGGGCGTGAAATATCTGTCGAATATATCCACATCTGGAGTGGGGTACAAAATCAGAGAGACCAAAGTAGGAGTTTCTGCGTTAATTAAGAAGTAATTGAAATCAGCAATTAAGCTTTGGGGAGAGGTAAACGAAAGATGTATCATGATAGAGTTAGTTATGTAGGGTAAAAACATGCACTAACAAATGGTTTAGAGTCTTAGTAGAAGGAATACCTAAACAGAAGGAACTGATAATTATGGGAGAGTTTAATGGCAGAATAGGCAGAGGAATAGAGGATACTGTTGGTCCATATGGAGAGGATAAAGAGAACGATAATGCACAACTTTTGAAAGAGGAGTGTAAAAGGAGTGAATGGCCTTGTTATTGTGAATTCTGTGTTCAAGCACCGGGCGGGACGTTTATAAATATGCTTGGGAAGAACACACCAAAGCTACGATGAATTATTGATTGCCTAATTGTTAGAAAAGAGAGGAAAATAATGGTGCAGGATGTTAAAGTAAGGCGTGGACCAGATCACTGTATGTTAACATCAATGATAGCATGTCCCGTAAAAAGACAGAATATAAGTAAAGAAGTAAACCCAGAAGTAGGAGAATTATTAGAAGAACCAGGATATAATTACATTTGCTACATGAAGAAAGCATTAAAAACCTTTACAGAAAGATATCCAGAGGAAGATTAGAATTCAGTTAATTTATATGAGCATCTTAGAATATGTATCATTGAAGCTGCAATAGAAGTACTTGTCACAGAAAATGGTAGAAAATATAAAAACTATTAGATTGATATACAAACGTTTGAAATACAAAAGGAAGATGCATACAGAAAGTACATAAGTTCGAAATCAGAGAATGGCCATCAAGAGAATAGAATAGTTAAAGTACAGGTCAGGTAACAAAAGAGAGGAATATGGTACAAGATATGTGGGGAAATTGAACATACTGTAGGATACACAAGGTCAGCCCAAGCTTGAAAGACTCCTAAAAAATTACATATTATAAATGTATCAAAATCGTTTAACTTCGTACAGTTGAAGAATCGTCAGGAATATTTTAAATATCTTTTAACATAAGTCGGGGTTAAATCATGTGTAGTGCAGGTAAATCATGTGTAGTGAACATATTTGTAATTGGACAGATCACAGAAAAAATGTAGGTGAACAAAAAAGAAGTACATCTGGCATTTATAAATTTGGAAAAGACATGATTCTGTACCCATACTCAGACTATGGAAGTTACTGATGAGATTTGGTATTTCTCAATCTCCAATACATTATATAAAGAGAATGCAAGACCTTAAAGCACGAATAAAATGGGATAACAGAGTTCTCAATAGCTAGCAAGGAAATGTCTCCAACACTGGTTAAGATACTTTAGAAGATACACTAGAAAATTTGGAACGGGAATAAATGTAAGCAACCACTTCATACATAGTTTATTATTTGCGGATGTCCGGTTATAATAGGACAGGAGAAAGAAGATATAGAATACATGTTTCGTAAACTTGTAGATACATTTAAAAAGGGAGGGGGTCCAACTAAAACTGAATATATCGTGATTGGAGGGAACGGAGAAGGACTGACGGTTAATGATATTATAATTAAATGTGTTGACGAATTTAAATATCTTGATTCTATTGTGGACAATGTGCGAAAGATATTAACAATAGAGTAAACTTTGCAAGGAAAGCAATTGGATAGTTGAATAGTGTCCTCTGGGTAAAACAGAACTTCTTAAGAACTATAGCTGAAAGTATTCCCACATGTGGTTCCGAAAGCTGAACCACAAATGGGAAAATGCAGAAAAAATACTGGCGACTGAAATGGATGGACTGAGAAGAATCATGAGAATATTTAGAATGCAGCATGTTAGCAATACTTTTATTAGAAATGAAATGGAAGCGGATGAAACCGTTCTTGATAGAGTAGAGAAAAAGTCTCAGCAATGGTATGGACATATTCAGTGAATGTCGGATGAAAGATGGACTAAGCGCAGCATCAGTTGGGAAGTACTGGCAGACGGAGACGTGGAAGGACGAGGAAGACGTGACATGAAGAATAAGTACAACCATGCAGAAGGAGGTCTAGAAGCAGAACATGGCAGGATAGGAGTAGGTGGAATTAGGGGGCGAACTGTTGTAAAGAGAAAAACCTGTAAACAAAAAATCATGAATGTAATGCAACTATCTTGCAAAATGTTCTGCCTTCTAGATGATTTTTTTGCAAATGTTAAACTATAAGAAACAAAGAAAATTTACCTCAAACACGAAATATGTATATGCCAGAAGGCTCATTGCTAATATCCCTTCATCGTTAAAAGAATTGCAGAACTCAACGGGGTTATTTCAAGTTGAAACCCGTCAGTGGGAAAGTAGCGTGAGTAATCTTTGGTTTAACATTCTCCATGAAGGCGAACCGCTCACTATCTCCGCTAATAAATAAGAGAGTAAAAGTAATGCCGCTCACGCCGGTTCCCCGCTGGCTGGATTTAACTTGAAATAGTTATATATACAAGTTTTACTGAGTCATCAGTCATTTCCGAAATATTTACTTTATTCTTTTTATTTTCCAATACATTTGGCATAATTACTGATAAAGAAATGCCACTATTTCAATGTTTTCACGATGCAATGGAAAAAGTATGGAATGTTGACACCACCTTTTAAAGATTTGACCATCGTTTCAGCGTACTTTAATTCGAACCTAGAACGAAATAGGTAATGAAAGCATACATACAGAATTTTATCTCAATCAACATGTATCACGTCAAATTGTAAAAGAATAGTTTGTTTACGTTATATAAAATCCATGATAGTGGTTAGAAAATGTAAATAAAATACATTAGATCTTTGTTTTCCTAAAACATAATAAATTAAACGACATTTCCACACATAATTCATTGATGAAGCTACAGTTAGGACTATATTGTACGAAACAAGGAAAATACTTTCACTGACTCCTTAAGAATTTACAGAAAGGTTCATATTTCTCTTTTACATCATGAGACATGCTTTAAATAGACACAAATGTAGAGAACGGGGTATAGAACCAGAGATTCTACATGATATACTGAGAGACATAGTGCTTCTAAAATGTTTCGCATTTGACCACTAGATTCGCTATAGCAATGCTCTATCACCTTCTCCATTTTCGCTTTTTTTATCACCCACAACACACATAATAGATAGGAAAGCTATTTTGTTCCATTCAAATTTCACCGGAGATAAATATTCTGAAGTTCATTGAATCCAAAAAGAAGCATTATTTGTTTCTTTAGAAAAAAAGGTTATGTTATGTGTGCTCGTGTATATATATATGTGTGTGTCTGTGTGTGTGTGTGTGTGTGTGTGTGTGTGTGTGTGTGTGTGTGTCTAGACAGCATAACTCTAAAACGAAAAGTCGGTCATATGTTAATTTGGTATTTAAGCTCATCATGTTCTTCCAAGGATGTGACACGAAGATTTCAAGAAAATGCCCTACCCAAATAGAATATTTTTCGAACATTTTGATTTTCTAAAAAGTGACTATAACGATGTTGATTAAAATATCATTTGTTTAAGATTGTTTCATGGAACATGTAATTCTCTCTTGATTTTCTGGGAATAGTCTCTGAAGCCCTTTTTTATGGATGACTGTTGCATAGCTAGTAAACCATAGCAATATAGACAAAAGGTGCACAACAAATGTAGGTCTAGTGCAAACACACCATGTATGTGAAATACATTTTTTGTGGTGATAATGGTTTGTGATATATTCCTAGTTATTGGTTAGAACTTTTCAGTGCTTATATTTACTCAAATTATGATTCATTATTCTATTTTCTTTTGTTAGTCAAGGAAAGAGAACCCAACATCAAGAGCCATTACATAAAACCAGCTCTTTGAAGATCTGACTATCGTTTATTGAATTCCTCTAATCCTGTTGTATATGAAAGGAACTGTGTGCAGAAGTTTATCTCGATTAACTGAAGCAGACAGAAATAAACATTTAAGATAAGTTTGCTGAAAATGGGTAGAGAAAGGTCTGGTACACTGTTACTATATTAGATGCACTATAATCCTTTCAAATATTAAGGTGCACTTAACACTCTAAACATTGAAATACACAATTAAGTAGATTCTATTTCTATGCATTTTAAATAAATTGGTTGCGCACAATTTACAACAATAAAATTTCCACATGATCGTAGTTTTCGTGGTCAGTACATTTGGCAGCACATTGTCCGTATTCTCATCTTTGGTCACACACCTTTATCAAGAGAATATGTGAATCAAAATAGTTGATAAAACATTAGTGCTAACAAGCAGTAATGGAGCAATAATAAACGAAACGTTGAATAAAAAATTGAATACAGAATTTTTCATTAATCTGAATGTTCCCCACAAAAAACAAAAGCAAAAAAAACAAAACAAAACAAAAAAAAATTACTTGAAATTTTCATCCAACTTAAAGATGGAGTTATTACAAGCTCTCTGGATCATTGGAAGAGTGAGATAGCAAAATGAATCAGTAGGATAAATTCTCTAGCCAATTGGATACATTTGCAAAACAGTTGTGTCAAGTCAGTTGGAGATTTTCACGAAGGGCTTTTAAAGAAATTATAAATTTGTTACCAACAAACACTCTTTATCTTTACTAATAGTTTGTGAAGGTGATACAGAATCACCTGGATGATTTTGTGCGCGAGTGCTGTATCGCTACATCCTGCTATGGCGGTTTAGCCACCATTACCTTCAATTTTCAAAACTCACACGTTGACAGTTGAAGACGCGAATGTTAAAAGGCAACTAGATACATTTTATGCTTATTTTAAACTTAATTTTCAGTGATTTGATCGTTTCATTTGAATTGTCATATACCTTCTGCACAGTTCTTCCTAATGTATTTATTACGGTAAGCAATAGCTTCGCACTCGTAAGCCTGCCTCGTCGCCAAGAATGGTAAGACTGTCAAATGGTACCGCGTGTCCTGAAAGGTCTCTGAGGCGTGTTTCAGACATGGCCTCTCTGTCATAAGTTGCATTTCAAATCATTCTTAGACAATTGCTCGGAAACTAATCAAAGGAACGGTTATTTTTTTTCTCTCCTCCAATGAAGCATATTAGGAATTTAAAAACGACCATCTGTATGTTTTCCTTCCTTCCAAACACATGCGTGCGCAAAGGTGTTTTAAAAACGTTAAAAGCAAAAAATAAAAGAAACATTTGTACTGCATATATACTATATATCATGTTGAAATGAAAGAAAGGGAACTTGTACAGAAGGTGGAGTGTAGTTGTTACTGTGCCTCGGTTCATGTTTTCTGGAATAACACTGAAACACCACTTATTGATTTAAACGTTCCAAAACGTTATGATGGTGATGTTGGTACTAGGTATATTAATTTACTTCCATCAATTAAATACGCTAAACCGCTTTTGCGGAGAACGGATCATGCGAGTATTTTGTATACCTTCTGGAGAATGTAGTGCGTGCTGGCATGTTGCCATGTTAGCTCAGTGTTTAGAGCAACAGGATGGAGACCAAAAGAACAGTGGCTCAAATCCTGATATGACATTGAATTTTTCAGCCTAACTCTATCTTTGCAAGTCCTGTCACGACTGTGTGGAAGAAACAAGAAATTCACACCTAACATACTGCTCAATAACTATTCAAGCCACCCAGTACATAGGCGAAGTGGTTTCGAGGAGCTTGAGTAGAAAACTACAACAATGACCCTATTGTTCGTCACACAATACCTAAGAGTTTTTTCATTTAAGGGACTTTCCCTTACAGCATAAATAAACAAAATATAAATATAATTGCGATTAAAAGAATCATACGGAGAAACCTAAACTGAAGATCCGATTGGATCAAACCCACATTCAGAGGGTATTTGGAGTAGAAGAGAAACCAGTATCTTTATTTTTATGGGGTTATTTCATGCTATAAACCAATTATTTTGTAAGGCTAATTGTAAATGCTGCAATTTGCGGCCCTCGAAATATAAAAACATTAAAATTATGGTAAACCAGCCTTTTAAAAGGTTAATGTAGTATCCTCAGAACACGGTTGCCAATTTTGCAAATAACCATACCAGTCACTCAGAATTATAGATTTATTCCCAAAATTATCATATAGAACATTTTATAATGCTCAAAAAACACTGACGACAGTAATGTTGTGTTTACGGCACTTACAGTTTCTCTACCACTATGTCCTGTTGCCGTAGCATACAAATGGACTGTTATCAAGGCATTTAAAGTTTTCTCAGTTACTTGAAATGCTTCATACCCAACACTTTCATAAGCGGAGATAGCAGGATGTGTCAGTATATTCCGAGTTTTAATTTTTATTGAACCCACCTTATAAAACACTGGTTCACAAGAAGCGTTGCAATAAGACGACGAAATCACTACCAGGTCTTCGAAATGATTATGTGCATCAAACTCGCATATCCATCCAGAAGCTATCAGATTCAGACTTGTTCTTTGTTTGACAGGGAATATTGGTAAATTCGAATTTCTTTTCCAATGGTCATCAAAGTTCTGTGCTTATTGCTTATATTAAATGGTTTTGTTTGCTAGCGATGCTGTCAATTGGCAGGATGAGCTTCTCGGGATGAACAAATCTACACAAGAAGGTTTTGTGAGAAATGTGGCTAATTATCATATCGGTACTTTTATGTATAGTGTCCGATACTTTAAATTTGCTCTGAGTTATATTTAACACAAAGTACTACCAAGTAATACACAACATTTTGCTCAATTAGACTATGTTATTCAAATCACAATTCACACAATTTTGGGCCAGACGGTACTTCCATCTGCAGACGCATGTTATGCCAGCCGTGTGTAGGTCATGAGTTGGATGGATAGAGTCAGTTGAGAAATTCAATGCCAAGGCCGGGATTTTATGGCAACATGCAGGCGTAGCATTGAATTTCTCAACTGACTCCCATGTTTCCCAGTAAAGAATAAGGTGATCTCAAATTATTTTGAGATGACAACCCCAATGGCGACTTACAATGTTGTAAGTACTTCAAGTCTCGGGATTCATAGAATAGCCAACCATTAAAGCAATCCTAATTGACCATAATCTTTCAATGGCAGAGCAACCGGCTAGAGACCGGGAGATCCGTGGTTCAAATCCCGGCTATGACATTGCATTTTTCAGTCTTACTCTATGTATCCAACTCCTGTCCTATACACGGCTTGTATGAAAAAGCAATTAAATCAACACCAATTGACCATAATAGTTGGCTATATTATGGATCCTGGGACTTACAACTTTGTAAGTCGCTATTGGGGTTGTCATCTCAAAATAATGGTAGCTCAGTGGTAGAGAGACTGGCTAGAGACCCGGAGATTCGCGGTTCAAATCCCGGCTATGACATTGCATTTTTCAGTCTGATTCTACCTATCTAACTTCTGTCCTATACACGGCTTGTGTGAAAAAACAATTAAATAAACACCAATTGGACATAATAGTAGGTCATACTATGAATCCTGGGACCTAAAGTACTTACAACCATTGGGGTTGTCATCTCAAAATAACTTCACCAGGCAACTTACAAGTCAGTTGAGAAATTTAATTCTACGCCGGTGTATAGCTATGTTAGCTCAGTGGTAGAGCAACCGGCTAGAGACCGGGAGATCCATGGTTAAAATCGCGGTTATGGCATTGAATTTTCCAGTCTCACTCTACCTACCCAAAGTATTAATCGTTTGATAGTTTTTAAATACGAAAAGTGCACGGCCAGCCATCGGATAGTGCTTCAAATGTGTTTGGAAGGAAGAAAAACCTAATGTGTTCCATTTACATGAGTTTCTGTAGTTGTTCCGCAAAAACGTCTCTTACAAAAGCTTTTTTTTTTATCTACATCATGCTAATTGAGATAAACATTAGCAGAATTGGTCTTATTACTTGCTTCCTTGTAAGTAGAAGGGAAATAAGGGAATACATTGGCCTGAACGCATATCCAAATCCTTTAAAACTGGTCTCTATATGAAAAAAATTAAAATTCGGTTCTTTTTGCTTCCTAGGAGTAAACAAAAGAGAGACGAAAAGAAAGATGACTTCCCATTTGAAAAAAAAAAATAAGTCGATTAAAAGTGAAACCAATAACACGGAATATTCATGAAACTGATAACTGTACAACAAAAATATACTTTACATAAACTATCTGTTTTAACAATCTACACTTTTTATGTAGTATTTGTCTATCTCTTACGCTTTACCAGTTATACAAAAGTTATACAAAAGTCATCGATGATAAAGAGGTCTTTCAGAAAATTCAAAATATAAATTTTGTTTTGTCATAAAAATATATATAAAGCATATGGTATTTTAATCAAAATCGTTGGATTCAGTTTTGAAATGCTGCATGTAAGGAGTAGCTGGGGGGGGGGGGATTCTTGAAACCTTTCGTGTCGCATTCTTGGAAGATACAAACTTAAATACCAAGTTTGGTGTTCAGCCGATATTTACTTTTTGAATTATGCTGTCCACATGTACACACGCACACACATACACGCGCTCAGATCTTTTTCTAATTTTTTTTTATTTATGTATTCAGAGGACCCAAAAACATTTTTTCCGGTGAAATCGTGGTAACATATGTAGAACTATTATATGCATAGTCTTGGTTAAACTCCTGTAAGCTTTCAGAAATATTCATTTTCAATATAGTATAGTTTATCGAGAAAGTACCCTATTGTACAATACAAACGGCAAAAATTGGGTAATTATAAGCTCCATGTAATATCTTTATAATGGAAAGTTATTGCTGATTGCTGAAGTTATTTCAAGATGCTTATTTTTGCACTGTAGCAATCACCGTGTCAGTGATGTGGTTAATAAAGTTACCGAGGTTGATAACATGCGATATTTATTTGACAATGTATTTGATAGTTTGTATTCCGCCTCACCAAAAATCCAACATGTACTGCATTTAAGTGCTCGTTAAATAAGTTTGAGATTAAGAGTAATTAAGAGGGTTGTTCGAGTCAATCCGGGACTTTGTTTAAAACAAAATAGAAGAACAAAGTTAAAAGTGTGGAAAGTGGATTTATTTTTCCACATAATCTCCAGCTACAGTTATACACTTATCCCAGCATTTGACTAACACCTGAAATGCTTCCGCATAGAAAGATTTAGAGTTCCTACGGAACCATTGCAGGACATCATGCTTCACTTCATCATCAGTGTTGAAAGGTTTTCCTCCAAAGAATTCCTTCAGGGGCCCAAACAGGTGGAAATCACTTGGCGCTAAGTCAGGATAATAAGAGCAAGATCTCTCAGCCGAGTTTCATGATTGTTTGGAATGTGCGTTGAGCGGTATGCAGTCGTGCATTGTCTTGCAAAAAGAGAACACCCTTTGTGATCAAACCCGGACGTTTCTTCCGTAAATTCTTATGCAGATCACGCAGAACATGACAGGAATACTCACTGTTGATAGTGTCTACGATTGTCCAGGATCACCTGCTCCACACGCTGAATGTTCTCAGGAATGACTACGTGATCCACCACGACCAGGGTCGTCAGTAGTAGAGATACGGCCATCTTTGAACTGCTTACACCATTCAAATGTCTTACGGCGACTGAGTGTCTCATCACCGTACTGAGTTTGAAGTCTTCTGTAAATTTCAGCAGGTTTTATGTCCTCGACTGTAAACTTCATCAGAACACGCTGTTACGTGTGGACGTTCATACTGTTGTCCGCCATATTGAATAACGGTCTATCCAGAAGCACCGTCTACCAGTAACAGGACACAGGTGCCATTTTCTACAAAACCTCCAGCCTAGGCCTGAATAAAATGAAAGTCCCGATTGACTTGAAGGACCGTTGTAGATTGCTTCCAGCGCCAGATCTGTTTGAGCGGTTTGGCATAATTATGAAGCTTTGTTAACCATTTGAGGTAGCTAGCAATCACCCTAAAAGAACTAGTAAAGACTTACAAAAGACTTAAAATAATACTTAATGATAATTATATGATAATAAACTAGGTATAATGTTGAAAGCTCCTGATAGAGCTTGAGGACTGTATCATTGCTCATAAACTGTTAGAAGCCAAAATTCATGTGTTGAACACCTTGTCTTATACTTAGCTGTAGAAATCTTCGCAATAGTCATCTGCACAAAGAGAAAGTAAAGGAAATGACAGTTCTTCTGAAGCTGAGTAATATCTAATATGGCAGAACGTATGCAGACGCCATAAACGCACTTTGTTATAAACATCTATTGTGGATACTGCTGAAATTAAATTCAAACAACTGATGAATTATCTAGAAGTTTTATATATTTGCAAATGGCCTGCTGATCCAGAT
Source organism: Hymenopus coronatus (assembly GCA_030762935.1). Classification (NCBI taxonomy): domain Eukaryota; kingdom Metazoa; phylum Arthropoda; class Insecta; order Mantodea; family Hymenopodidae; genus Hymenopus; species Hymenopus coronatus. Next base: position 140,158,676 of record CM060888.1, on the reverse strand, counting down.
ATTTGTTTTTGGAGATTCCTCCATCAAAGTCTAGAAAGAAATTTGAACAGTTGCTGAAAAATGTACAACAGTATTCGTGAGTTCCGTTTTACTGTGTGTTCTAAATCACAAGTGTTCCATTCACATGACTTTCTCTAGCTGTTCCACACTCTTGCAAAATATTGTTCTTCCTTCTATTTCATACTAATCGAGACAAGCATTGGCAGAATAATCTTAAGAAATACTCTCCTTATCGTAAAAGGGATGTAAGATAATACACTAGGCTAAAGCAATAGTCAAATATTTTAAAAGCTGTCTCCTTGCGATTGTCGTTGAAATTTGGTTCTTAGCATGGCCAGAGTAAAACAAAAGAAACACGGACGATTTCCTGTTTGAGAAAACTATAAGCATTTTAAAATTAAAACATAACCAGGAATATTTCGGAAATGGTTAAGGCGACAAAAATGTAAATGACATAAATAGTGTATTTTGGTGAGATCTAGGTTTTTGTGCAGTAAGTTACGGTTTGCCTGTTATGCAAAATTCAGCGCAATTCATCCAAAATGAAAACGTCTTCAGAGGTATGCCCAGAAAATTCAAGATATACCTACATTTAATTTGTGATGGACATGTCTTTAGTATACCGTATTTTAATCAAAATCGTTAGAGCTATTTTGGAGAAAATAACAATTTTCGAAAACTTTTTCCATATAAAGGGTAGTTTGGGGTGGAGTGACTGTCTTGAAAATCTTCGTGTCAGATCCTTGGAAGATACTGAATTTAAATACCAAATTTGGTATTTAACGGGCTCTTCGTTTTTAAGTTATGCGTTCAGAGACACATAGACACACAGCAAACACATAGGCAGGCAGACGGACAAATACATATACAGACAAGCCCTTTTAAAAATCCTTTTTGGGATTCAGGGGGTCTTAAAACATATATTTTCAGTGAAACCTCGGTATCGAATTTTTGAGCGGAATATAACAAAAATGTGGCCGCGCATGTGGGATTTGTGGTGGACAAAGTGGAGCAGGGGCGGGTTGTCTCCGGCTTCTCCGGTTTTCCCGCCATTACATTCCACCAGTGCTCCATCTTCCTGTATAGACAGTGTCATCCCTGCGGTGCCATAAGTAGTTAAAGCGTTAAGTACTGTAACAATATACATTGTACATGCCGGCTAGAGAAAGTAAAATGGAGTTCAAAAGACAACCTCGGAATGGGAGCATCGCTACTAACTGGTAAGTATATGAGTCTATATTTCAGTGTGACTGTTATAGAAGTTTGAATAAGGACAGTCTATACGAAATGTTGAATTTGAAAACTTGGTCCTATTCTTCATCTTTAAACAGGTTCTCCTGTCCTGCCTGATTGCATATTTAGATAGTGAATGCGGCCGCCAAACACAACATTTTGCGATTTTCTGTAGGCTATAAACAACATGAAAAAAAATGTGTATAACTAATTTTATCGTGAGAATATGTTTCCATTTTGAGCGTGGTGGATGTTTTAGAGGGAAGGAGACACACAACAATTCAGATAGAAGGGAATGCTTGCATCTTCCAGTATTGCAATGTGACCGCGAGGATTTTCTGATTCGCATTTCATACAATCAGTACTGTATGTTTAGCCGTACCAATCGTACTATCTTATAAACTTTAAATTATTGTACGCACCCACAGTTATGTTACGAGTTGGCTAGCTTACTTAACATGATTTACTGTAATGGTTACCATGCTAACTTCATATACCCAAGGTCGCGGGTTCAAACCCGGCGTCAAAATCCTTAGCATGGCTTCCTTCGGAAGGGAAGTAAAGCTGTGGGTCCCGTGTCGTAGATTTACGGCACGCAAAAGAACCTCAAGCCTGATAGAGAGGCCTCTGAGCAAAATTAAGCGATCTTTCACGCCCAATATAGAATGGCACGCTGAGAACCAAATGAGTTAAAGAGCGTCCATAAATAACAGGCCATTTCATTTCAACATGACTTACTAACGAAGGATGATCGTATTACAATAGCTATTTGGGGAGGCCATATGTTCTAAACCATGATCTAAAGCGAAGTGTATAGTTTTAGCTGTTATAAAGGCATTAAAATACTTTCTGTAAGATGAAATACATGAAGATAGGACAGTGTTTCCAAACTAAGAAGGGTGCAACTTGATATTAATAAAGGAACTGTGAAATTAGCTGTGTTTCCATTATGTTGTCTGGTCCCTGACGTCACACACTTGAACACGCCCCCTCAGCTTATGAATATGACAGAGGTGGAGTGATAACTTATTCCCTTTCTACGTTACCGTTTCAATTAAATTTCAGTTGGTGCAATTTAAACGGAGTGCTAAATGCCGTGCATCCTTCTTAATGAAATCTCTTCTGGCAGGGACCTAACCTCTCTCTCTCGCTCTGACTCCACGTCGACTCATCTCTCACCAAATCCTCTTATTCATGTTTAAAAAGTGTAAAAAGCAATTATTTTTTCATGTATTCCCTTGATTCATTTAGAAAAATGCTCTTCATTGCAACGCCACGTCAGTCAAAGAATCAAAAAGACAGCATATTCTTTAAGGCTATTGAGTTCTTATTTTAAATGTCTCCTGACTTCAAGTTCAGACACAAGAATCATAAATCGGACTTTGTTCACTGAGAAAACATTATTGTCAGTTAACTGTCGATTTTTAATTTCTCACATTTCTCATGCAATTTTCTTCTTCTTTTTCTTCTTCTTCTTCTTCATCATCACCATAACCATTACCATCATCATCTTCGTATTTTCTACTCAACTTCAGGTATTAGGCAAGAACGTCTCTTCTAGCTTCAAAATGTGCCCAACCATCATTTCCTTGGTCTCCTTAGATATCTACTTCTTTAGGCCTATAGGTAGTAAAATCATTTTATGCTCGATCATGCCAAAATGTAGTATTTATACGACTGGTAGAAGTACTTTAATGGGACTCATTAAAGCACACCTGTTCATTAAAGTATTGGTATTTGACCAATCAGAAGTGGTCATGTAACATTGTGAAAGTACAAGTATCGATTATTCTCGTTTCGATAGACAACGGTACTAGCGCGATTTTAGAAAAAAGTCAAAATATCTGACACTAGTAACAGTGATATTCAACTTACACCCCCAGAAATTACGACAAAAGCACTCAATGCTACCAATAACTTGTTCCACCAAAGTCAAGAAAGATGTACGAGAAATTCTAATCACAATTCATGGCTTGGAGAATATCAAAAGGTATAAATTCTTTCTCACAAAATGTATTGCTAGTGTATTTGGAAGAATTGTCTCTAAATATAAAATCATTGACCTTGTGGACTCACTATTCAATTTGTTCTGGTTTTCATTGTCTATACTTTTTTTAGGTGAAAGTGTATCACATGTTAAAAGCTGTTAATAGGGAAGTAATCAATATTTCTGCGTCTGCGTAGTACGTCTCACAAAACTAGCAACTTTGTTTGACACAGGTGCTACAAGGATATTGTATTATAACCATAGATAAAGGAATAACGACTGTAACACATCATTCAAACCAGAAACGAATACTTCTTAAAACTTTAATTTAAATACATGGTCGAGCATAAACAGTCATATGAAGCTTGATTATAAAGTCAATTAAAACTTTCGTATGGTAATAATAAGGCTCGCGTATTAATTACTATCATTATAGTCTCGTTGCATAATATACTATTCTTGGGAGCATCTCTGGTGACTTTCTATTGACATGCAGTCTTAATAAATGTATATAATTTGCAATTTTTTTGCCAGAGAAGTGTCTCTTGCAATCTTTTCTAGCATAACACTTATTTAGTTATTATTCTTCAATTATTTTCTGAATGCAGATAAATAAAACTAGCATTACATTTTAGGAATAACTATAAAAGCGTAAAAATAAAAGCTAGATAGCAAATTATCAATCAATGAGATGATAAAATAACAGAAAGAGAGCAAATATAAACATTTTACCTTGACTGTTTCGTTCATGACACGTGATCGTAAAAAGTGGCTAATCCAGTACATTGGTGTGTAAAATCCAACCAATCGGAACTCATTATCTGTGCATTTTAATATTTTTTTTATCATACCTACGTGTAATTGTTTTTCTAAATTTATCGCACCCAAGTACATTTGATTTCTCTCTTTGTTTCGTCTCAGTGTGCAATGATATCGCGCAAATACACGTCAAGACAAAAGGGTTTTTAAGGAGTATAAGCTAATCATTGGTATTTTATTCACGAAATAATCTTATTAAATACAACTTCTCTCTAAATAAATTCACTCGCAACAAGCTGGTCAGGAATTTTTCGATAAAATTAAGAGCTCTCGTTATATTACTTATGGAAAAATCTGACGTGATCCATTCACATGACTTTCTCTACATCTCTGCAACACATTATTGTTAAAAAAAAAACTTATGCTTCTACTTACTTTGCTAATCGAGAAAAAATTAGCAGAACTAGTCTTATTACTTGCTTCCTTGTAAGTAGAAGCGAAATAAGGTTAAAGCATTGGTTAAAGGGATAGCCAAAAGCTGGTTACTATGCGACTGAAGTTGCTTTGTTTGTATGTACACGAGTTGACAAATTCTTGTATGAGAAAAGTAAGTTTTTCCAAGCTGAAACCAAAAACAAGGAATGTCTAAAAAAAACCATCAACTCCACGAAAAAAATGTACATAACATAAATTCTGTGTTTTAAAGTGCTCTACATTTTTTGTGAGTTAATTTTTTGTCCATCTCTTACGGTTTAGCAGTTATACAAAATTCCGTAAAATTGATGCAGAATAAAGTAGTCTCCAGAAGCTATTCCCAGAAAACTCAAGATATACATTTTATTTATGAGGTAAATATCTTTAATATACGATATTTTAATCAAAATCGTTAGAGCCAATTTTTAAGAAAATCAAAATTTTCGAAAAAATGTCCCTGCAAAGGGTAGTTGGGGTTAAAGGGATTTTCTATAAAATCTTCGTGTCGCATCCTTGGAAGATACCAATCTTAAATACCAAGTTTGGCATTTAACGGTCTTTTCGTTTTTGAGCTATGTTGTCCAGAGACACACACACACACACACACACCCCTTGACACACTCACGCACACACACGGACCTTTTTCTAAAAATACTATTTTTGGATTCTGGTGAAATCTCGGTATGAATTTTTGGGTGCAATACCTTCTCTATACGCTATGTACATAGTACATGTAGAGTAAGTAAAGACTGGGTCAGAAAAATGTTTAAATGGCGCACATCAAATTATTTAAGGATCCTTTTTACCTGAAGACAAATTTTCAGATATAGGTGATTTTTCATTTCGAAGTTCTTCAGAAAGCATACTATTTTTCCCAGAACGATTTCTCTAGTTCCAAATATAATATTGATCACTTCAACGTGGTCAAGTTGATACAAGATTATGATAGGGCATGTTGGATTCGCTTATTTGCATGATTTTCATGACCCTCAAATCTTGCAGCAGGATCCATTATGTGTCTGTGTGTGTACATATATATCGAGCTTTTGTCCCGGTTATTATCTATCCCATTACTGCTATCGAGAGAAGTTCTATGCACCTCTTCTCGCAGGACATTAGCTCTTATTTGGTGATTCCCCTGGTTGCGAAACGCTGCAGTAAATAAACAGGAAGCTAAGACGTGCGACAGTGTATCAATCTTACTTCATCTTCTGCACGGGGAGTCTTGGCATCTTCCTGGAACAGCCTAATACAGATTGTATTTGTTTAATGGAAACATCCTACCTCATAACTACCGCTCGCCTACCTACAACCGATCCACGCAACATTAGCGGCCATCTTCATGGTCAGGAGGGACCCTCGTCAGTCATCTGATGTTTATTCTTCAGATAAATTAGAAATTCAGCTGATGAAACCATTAGCAGAAGTAGATTCAATTAAAAAGTGAGCAAATACATGTTTAGTTATATTGATTCAACCAAAGAGTATAAAGCTTAATCATATAGGTAAGGCTAGTGAAAGTTTTTTTTTTCCCAAAATTCTAAAATTGTACTTAACATTTTAATATAAAAATTAAATAAAAATAAAAGATAAAAAAAACAAACATTAAAGTTTAACATACTTAAAATAATAACAAATTTTAAATTCACGATTACCGTGTTAGCCTCTTGTACCCAGGTCGCGGGTTCAAAACCGGCGGAGGGTGATGGATTTTTCGGGTGTAAAAATCCTTAGCATGGCATGGGAAGTAGACGTTGCTCCCGTGACGTAGACTTACGGACGTAAAAGAACCTCAAACCTGATAAAGAGGTATATGATTAACATTAAGCTGCCTTTCATCCCCAATATAGAACGGGACGCTGAGGCTTCAGAGTAGTTAAAGAGCATAATACTCATAAATAACACTCAATTATATTTCAGAGACCCTCGCATTTGTGTATCCATGTACATTTCATATTCTCAGCTTTATTAATTGAATATTAAATGTAACTTTTGAAATTACATATTTTTTTATTTGGATTGTATAATAAATGGTTTTCGAGCAAGAGTTTTAATATTTTCTTGTATATAACAATGTTTCGTTGTTAAACATATTAAAAAACACAGGTGATGAGAGATGATTCTCTAATTAATTTAGGCGTTTAATTAGTTCCTTGCGAAAGTCTCTGGTGCTAATAAGTTCACATCCAGACCTTATAAAAATCTGTACATTGTTGTTTGTTGTAGTATGGCTTCCATGATGTTTTGAATAACCTTTTTACAGTCTCTCTGTCAGTGTATGCTGTTGGTAGTGCTAGCATTTATTTTAAGGTGGTATTAAGTATTCTATTAGTCCTGCCAAAGTAGTTTGGTTCTTTCTACTGACAATAATATAACATTTTATATTATATAGGATATATAAATAATCAGAGTTAAGGCCTTCAAATTAACTTTAAGAACTTTAAGAGTTAAGACATTTAAATGATATTTTGGTCATTTTTAAGCATGAGTAGATGCTAGAAAATCGAGCTTCTTACTTTCTAAATTATGTTCTTAGTACACAGTAGATGCAGAAGGTATTGTATTCCACCCAAAAAATTCGATACCGTTTACATCGGCTTTGAGGCAGACATCCTTCTTGTTTGACCTAGCCTTACATAAAGACAGAAGCAAAGGAGCATGATAATTAAAGGAAATAAAGTCGCTAATAATATTCACGCAACTTAGGCTGACATATTATTATGGAAAAAGCAACAACCAAATTTGATTGTAACTTAAAAAAATCTAATGTGTTCCATTCACATGACTTTCTCTATATCTCTGCAACAAATTATTGCTAAAAAGCTTATGCTTCTATTCACTTCATGCTAATCAAGAAAATATTAGGAAAAATGGTCTTTTTACTAGTTTCCTTGTGAGTAGAAGCAAAATAAGGAAGTACCATAGGTTAAAGCGACAGTCAAAAGCTGGTTGCTATGTGACTGAAGTTCCTTTATTTGTGTGGACAGGGGTTCACAAATTCCTGTATGAGGAAAGTATAAGTTTTTCAAAGCTGTAACTAAAAACAAGGAATATTTCAAAAACGATCAACTCCACGAAAAAAAATATATGACATATATTGTGTGCTTTGACATGCTCTACAGTTTTTGTGTGGTAAGTTTTTGTTCATCTCTTACGGTTTAGCAGTTATACAAAGTTACGTAAAATTCATTCAGAATAAAGTAGTCTTCAGAGTCTAATCCCAGAAAATTCAAGATACACACTTTATTTGTCAGGTAAATATCTTTAATATATGCTATTTTAATCAAAATCGTTAGATCCGTTTTTAAGAAAATCAAAAATTGTTAAAAAAGTTCCATGTAAAGGGTAGGTTGGGGTTGGGGGATTTTTCTCAAAATCCTCGTGTCGCATCTCTGGAAGATACTAAACTTAAATACCAAGTTTGGTATTTTACCGACTTTTTGTTTTTCAGTGTTCGTTTTTACAGACACACGGACACACATACAAGGACCTTTTTCTGAAAATTTGTTGTTTTTATTGGATAAAGGAGACCCTAAAACATATATTTCAGGTGAAATCTGGGTAGCGAATTTTTGGGTGGAATACACTACCGTCTCTATACACTATATACATAGTACGTATAGAGAAAGTAAAAAAAGGCAAAAATAAATGGGATCAATGCCATAAAAATAAATCATTGAGCTCGGAGACAGTACAGGTGGACCCCATTATGCGCGAAATCTTGCCGAACTCGTTTAAAATATCAAAGTCCTTAGTACTTTTAACAAAAATGACCATCATCATCATCATCTTTCTAATAAGCTTGTTAAGCACAATTTACACACGTAAGCATTTAACACAGATCTCCATGCAACATCTTGGCCTTAGCTCCAGGTGCTGTTGGATCTGGAGCTCAATTCAATGACTGAGCATTTTCCCCATTCTTTCTATCGTCTGCGAGAGAGATTTGGTCACTTTAGTCAGACATATCATTTGTTTTCTATTTGATTCCTCAAAGTCATAAATAGTTGGCACTGTGGATTCACAAAGTCCTCCGTAGTCGCTGGTTCCCAAAGATCGCGAGTTCAAACCCGGCGGAGGGTTATAGATTTTTTCGGGCATTAAAATTTAGTATGGCTTACCTTGGATAGGAAGTAAAGCCGTTGGTCCCCCTTTTATCTGGCATTTTAAACACAGAGCCTCTAAGTGCAACTTCAAGCACTGCTGACCTGAACTGACGACTCACATCTGAACGAACGCGACAGAAGTGACGTAATTATTATAGCTTCCGCGTACTGTTATTAGATGGCAGCACTGATCTTTAAACTAAAACTGAAAATGCATGTTAAGATATGCTAACGGAGGCCGTTCTGCTTGGCTGTACACTAAAAGAGCAACGAGTAACTCGCAACTCGCTTACACGTAACATGCTATACGGGCAGTATTGAGAGAATCCATCGTCAAGGCTTAGATCAAGTGCTGAAGTGAAATATTGCAGCATGGACTTTTCCCAGTGACATTTTGTCTACCATACTCCACCACAACTCTGCGATTGGGTACGCACGTGTACTGTGACTCACACGAGTTGAGTTGGAACAACCTACGCTAACGCCTTTTTGCTTCCATGTGTGCGAAAACGAGGATAATGAATCGGCATATAGTGGGATATACCGTTATGCGGCACGAAATGTCACGACGGAAGAATATCAAAAGTGAAACTACAAATCACTAAGAAGACAGTATTTCGATGGTATATCCGTAGGTATCTTAAAAGGGCTAATGTACAAATACATAATAATTATACTTACATATATTTGGTTACTATTTTGTGCACCATGTTTTACTTAGATCATGTTACTGTTACAAAATGAAGTATTCATTTTTATACAGAACAGTGAATGATAGTATTGCATTTCTTTATGAACCGTATTCTCGGAGAAGGCAACAATCGCATAGCTGTATATAGCACGAGTGTCTGCTGCAAATCACAAAAGAAGCAGAGATTCCCCTTTTCTTCAAAAGCCTGGAGCAATAATTGCCCCTGCAATCAATGCAGTAATATGCAGACGAGATGAGTCACACAGCAAGTGGATGTTTTCACCCTCGTGCATCTGAAGTGAGGGTAAGCAGTGAGATTTACAGCTGTTCTGCATCAAACATTAGTTATAGCCATAGCTTTATTAAGTTTTTGTGGTCAAAGCTATCACAATTTCAAAAAGAAATTTTAACCAAAGAAACAGAACAATGACAAAATTTATCTCATTTCTTTACCTTTTCTAATCCTGCATTTAAGACTTAGATATAATGGCATTCGATTGAAATATTACTTACCGCATAGCATCGCAAGTGCGTGGCTAGGAGATTTTAAGGCTACATAGACATATTTTAAAAGGTACTTGTGTTTCTTTGGAAACAAATTATGAAATTTTCGTATTCGACTTGGGCATATTTTACGACAACCATCTGCAAAGATGCATAAATTCCATTTTCCTCTCCTTCATGATATTTTTATGATTTGTATAAAGAAAAACAAAATGAAGATATAAAAGTGTAATTAGCCCACCTGGGTAGCGTGTCTGCCTCACATTCAAATGGTTGTGAGTTCGAATCTAGCTTAGGGTGTGTTACTCGGATAAGGTTTTTTTTCGGGATTTTCCCTTGTCCTGAGAAGACAAATGTCGAGTAACTTTAAGCTCCATGGACCTCGAAATCATTTGAGCATCATTTCACCAATTTCATTCATCGCCCGATATGACTAACAGGTTATGGGACGTTAAAACTTTAAAAAAAAGAAGAAAAAAATGTAATTAGCTAACCAAATTGCTTTGGAAGTTTTAACCTTTTTTGTAACTAATTATTTTTTCTTGCTGACGTCGTTGTGAGACCTAAAGCACTCTATCATACGAGCAGGCCAAACCGCCATATTGAATCACAAAGCTCTTGTGTGGAATGTTAAACACTTCATTTGTGCAGCTCGTAACTGTAAAAACAGCAGTAGACAAGGGCTCTCTCTAAAGTTTCATCCTTTTCTTGCTGACAACATAAGAAGAAAGAAATGTCTGTAATGTAAGTCAAACGAGGAACCAATTTTCTGGAGAACAATATCAGTTTTGAGTTATTTAATGGTCATTTTACACTAGAATTTAAAAGCTATAGATAATTATGCATAATTTGCTTAGGTAGGTTTTGAAGCAAGGCTGTTAGTAGGTATAAGAATAGCTCGATTGGTATAACTGGCGGCTAGAATACGACCGTTCGGCAGACCGAATCTCTTCCCCAGTAAGTTCATTTTTCTTCCCAATTTCCTTTTATTTCCAACATCAAATCAACTAAAGTTTACTTTATAAATTACCATCGCACTTTTATAGATTTAATATTAACAATAAATTAAATTTAAACGTAAGTTTTCACAAGTAATGTTCGAAGAAAGCCAATTTGAGTTAACCGTGCAGGTGGGAAACGGAAACTAAGCCTAATGCTATACCAACAAATTTTAATACGTTTAACCCACGAGCTAGAATTGCAGTCCAAAGAAAAAGAATTTGCAAAATAGATGTAATTAGGCCTGCAGATTAAATATTTGAATCTTTGTTATTCATAGACATTTTACAGAATTTGTTTAATTAATGGGTTAACACCACAGTAATTTATTTCAGCCTTACTAATTTAAAAGATTATGATATAGTTATTACATTAATTTTCTAGAATAGCTAGACCCCTAAATAGGTTCTTAAATTGAAATCTATATGAAACAAAATATAACCACAAGGAGTCACATAAAATTCTGAGGTATGTGATTGTAAATTTATAACAATGTCACTGTTGTATTCATTAACACCCTTTTCTATCATAAAGTATCTTTCAAAGGAGGATAAAATTATTTAAAATCTAAGACTAATTCCAACATTATTTTTATTTTTAATTTGAATACTATTATGTAATTAAACATGATATATCTATATTTAAAAATCTTAATCCTTTCATAAACAAGTTATCATTACAATTGGTTTTATCAATATAAACCGTAGAACTACACAAATAGAAATGTATTTATGTAAAATCAATATGATTGATTATGGATGCAACTTACTTTCTGCACATTCAAATAATAAAAGTATTAAATTCATATAGGAATGCCATATATAAGTTAATTAAATAAGGTGCATTCAAAAAGAAACGAGCCGGAGGTATCAGTACCGAAACCAGTTCCTGTATGTTAGAAGTATTGGCCCTGACACTTGTCCCACTGTGACACAAGGCCCTGAATGGCTCTCTCATAAAATTCCCGGGGCTGTGATGTGAACCAGTTCCGCTAGTACAGCTGAACGTCGTCGTCCGAGGCGAATCCTTTGCCACTCAGAGCCTTTTTAAGGGGACCAAATATGGCGTAATCTTAGGGAGAGCGGTCTGGACTGTATGGAGGGCGGCCGTGAACCTCCCATTTGAATTTCTGCAAGAGTGCCGCGACTGTGTTGGCCGTATGAGGCTTTGTATTGTCGTGGAGTTGAATGACCCCACGGATGAGATTACATGGTCGTTTTCATTTGATCACTTGGCGAAGGTTGGTCAACGTTTGTGGGTAACGCTGGGCATTCACTGTTGTCCCGTGCTGCAGAAAGTGTATCAGAATGGGGCCATCTTGGTCAAAGAAGAACGTCAGCATAACCTTTCCTGCACTCGTATGGATGGTGTTGGCTTTTTTGGTGGTGGTGACTCTGGATGCTTCCACTGGAAACTTTGTCATTTTGATTCTGGTGCGAAGTGATGACACCATGACTCATCTCCAGCCACCACTCGGGCCAGGAACTCATTCCCCTCCCTAGCATAGCGCTGCAGATGACCCAGGAAGTGTGAACACTTCCGACGCTCAATTCGACCTCGACGGCTATGGCTTTCACTGTCACTCGGCGGTTCTGGGTGCCAGCTGGAAGATGCCATCGGTACTGCAGTGTGGTGCTCCAGACTGTGCATCATCGTCTAACGACACCCATCCTTCCCTGAAGAGTTTGTGCCACGCCTTGACCCTTGTAAGGGACATGCAGTGTTCGCCGTACACTTGTGGCATTTCTCATGAATATCCATTCTCCGAGTAGTCCTTGCGCTGTCAGAAAACGAACACCTCTTTGCTCTTCTTGTGACGCAACCATTTCAATGTTGCAATGCGACTGGCATCGTTAGACGATTGTTGTATGCTGCTGCTAGCTGTATATAGTTACGTGACGTGCACGCGTGCCCTCTAGCGACGGGCTGTGAACTTCCACACTCTAGTTGGAACCACACTTCGTTACACACACCACGATATTAACATCCTGTCACCGGTTTGCGCATTCCAGACTCTGGCTCGTTTCTTTTTGAACGCCCCTTATATTTATACAGAAAAGTGAAAATATTAATGAGATGACAACTGATATTTTTCGTAGCTGCAAAATACTCTGTATTAAAACACATTTGTCAACCACTTCTGAAGATACATAAGGTATCTGATAACTCCTGAGATTACCAGGAATTACATTTTTGGAAAATAAAAATCCAAGACTGGAAGAGCAAGTAGCGAATACAATTGAGAGAAAAGCTATACTTTTATCAGATATTAAAGAATTGCGATTCGTACCAACACTGTGAGCTACTATTTTAAACATATATACCATTTTCACAGTTTTAAGACCTCTGTGTTAGCATCTTTTGTGTTAGTCTTTTACAGGTACACACTCTTAAAAAACTGGAAACTGTAATAAATTTTCGGTGTAATAGATTATAAAAATATATGCATAGTCTTGTAATAATTAATGTTTACAATAAATTATCTCACCTTTTAAAGACTGTAAAATAATATATTGCTTTCAAGAATAAATTGGGTATTTATATATGTATCTGTGAATTTTTATTTGATGCAGGAATCTTAGATAACGATTTGATATATTTAATATTTCATATATATATATATATATATATATATATATATAAGTAGTTTTGATATTATTATTGTTATTATTATTTTAATCGGTAAATAAACATATAAAAGAATTTGTAAGCTATTTCAGTTTGCACGTTATTATAATGCTAAGAAAGTGCGCAGAACCCATTAACACAGTTGTTACTCCTAACCTATTATAGATAGGTAAGGACATGCAGTATAACAAATATGACAATTTTACCTGGTTTTAAGAATCTGTAATAGGATTGTAAATATCTTCTATAGTTTTCGACTTATGTCAAATTAATCATTACAAGAATTATGTACGAATCGGCACCACGGTAGCAATCCTTTCTTATTATCCTTATAGTTTCTCTTTTGTGTAACGTAGAAAAAGCAATTTTTGTCGTTCTTTTGTATATTAAAGGTACTTTATAAAAATAAAATGAAAAGTGTATGTATCGATACCTTAAACGTGCATACACATGTTGCTTTTCTTGCCGAGAATCATCTAGTATTTATCTGCCCTCTTGACTATGCGATTCGAAATGGTGCATTGTTCTGCTTGTATAATACAGCGCTCCAGTGGGACCACCCGAGGCAGGGTCCGTGTTGGCCAAACATTCCATCTGGAACCGTTAAGGACCTAGTCCATGCTTACTCCGACGTCATCCGGATCTGGTCACTCTTCCTCTGGTTCCTCCCTCTCGGGGGTCACGGTAAAGCATAAAGGGCCGATTGTCTACGGATGATGCTCTGTCTCAAAGACCTCTTCGGTTCATTCGTAACTTTACATTTATCTTTACTCGGAACTATAAAATTATATCATTACTTTTATCTTTCTTTTGTTATTTTATTTAGAACATCGACAACCATTGCTGCTGAGGTAAACTATCAGATTTCTTTTTCTTTCTCTTCTGATCTGGGATTGGTCAACTCGAACAGCTGCTGCTGAACAGCTGATTTATAAAAGCAGATTTTTAACTCGTACAACATTTTATAAATAGTGACAACCTGATATTTAAATTACTAAAAGTATAATTAAATATGAAGCGTAAAACTTATTTTTAAATGTAATTAAAGCATTTAGAACATTTAAATAAATATGTGACCTTTTAAGATAGAACTAAACAGAACGTGACATATTACCTAATACGGTACTAGTTGCATTTAGGATTAAAGAATAGATTAATATATTTAAAGTAAGTATAGTTTGCATATATAAAAGAAAGAGATAGATAGTATGTTATAGTGTTTACCGCCCGCTTAAACTACTTGTACCGCAGGCAAGGGCTAGATAGTTAGAAGGTAATAGAATAAATAAGGAATTTTAGAAGTATTGTTGGGTACCAGTAATAAATATAATGCTGCAGGGCTGTGTTAGGAAAGTAGAATTTTAGTAAGTAGTATAGTTAGTGCCCAAAAGAGATGTATAAGAAATAAGAAAAATAGTTGTATTTATTTTGATGATGTTCATTTCAGGAAAATCAACGTACGAAAGACCCCTTTAAGAATGAACCAATTTGTAGAAACTGCCTAGCGTATCCTCTTTGACCACTCTTTCCTGGCAGGAAACAGGGACAATCTAAGAAAGGCAACTAAAATTTGAACCAAAATACTAAAACAATTTCAGACATCATATTTTGGGAAACAATGAAGGCATCTTTTCTAATGGGGTTGCACAATAAGTATTTTAGGCAGTAATGAAACTATATATATGGGTCGTTCTCACAAAGTGGTACAAATTGATTCCCAAGGTGGTAAATATAATTTATATGCGGTAGAAATTTCAGAATTTTGTCAAGGTTATAGAAACAAGGTTGTAATAGCTGCACATATTACAACTCTTAAATAAATAAAAAAACTGAACATTTTGAAGTATTTTGAAGATGTTACTAAATTATCATTTTGGTCACTGTCCTTGATCAAGTGTTTCTTAAGCTATCGTATAAATAAACAGAATAAAACATTTTTATATTTCACGATACTATTATGTATCTATATATTTCAACCACGGCATTCCTTCAAAACACCGCAAAATGTCAAAATATTTTTCTGCAGTAGGACTGTTTTATGAATTATTACTGTCCTTTAAATTTTAAATCTCGCGCTCATGAATTGCATTTTGCGCCAAAAGCACTAATATCAGTGCTGGCAACTTCGTAAGCTTTGGTATGGAGAAGCAATAAGTAGTGATGTTTCTCCACGTGTCGTGTTTTTCGTACAAAATTGTGAAAACCCGTAGCGTATTGTAATTGCTCATCATTCCGGTCACACGATTTTCTTAATGTTTCTTACAAATTGAACGTTTTTCCACGGTTAAATATACACCGGAACTTAACCTCCGCTCTGTTTCCCGCTCTTTGTTACAATGTAGCAAACAAATGTTATCAACATGTTCAAACGTCATTTCGGTCACGTGACCTAACTTTTAACCTGTGACCAAAATGACCAATTTTCCAATCACGTGACCGGATTGACGAAGCAAATCGTTTTGTTAAACAACACATGACATTAATTTAAATTCATAAATATTCCACTTAAAACTAAATGCTATTTAGGATCAGAGATTCAAGACAATGTTGCTTAACAGCAGAGATCCAAGATTTTCGTTTTTCTTTCTTTTAGGGTTGCAAAATTTTGGAATCAAGAAAAATGGTGAAGGTGGTGGTTGCAAAAAGTAGAGAGAAAGAGAAAGAATCAGCAAAGTACCAACACCAGAAAGAGCTGACTGCTGAGCGACAAAGAAGAAGGGCAAAAATGAGTGAAGAAGACTGGGAGAAGAAGAGGCAGAAAGACAGAGAGCTCTATAAAAGAAGAAGGAAGAAGGGACATTGAAAGGTATTAAAAATTATCTCCCAGAGAACAGAGGAGTAAGAGAAAAGCATGGAAAACGGTGAACAAGAAATACAGGCTAAAGGTGATTTCTGTGCAGATTCCCCAACATTCAGATGAAGATGCAACGCCTCCTTCAGAAGAATCTTTTCAAAAAGAATGTGGAAGACGGCAAGTCAGTCGTAGACAGTCCAAAGCATATCGAGTAATAAAGAAGCATGAAAAAGAAATAAAAGAATTGAAAAGAAAACTAGAAAAATATAAGAACAGGTTATAGAGAGAGCAGAAAAAAGATGGGCCAATATCACTTCGTCTAACGACAAAGTTCAGCGGCTGATTGGAAAACAAAAGGTTGGAAAAGGAATAAAGAAGCAATTGTTTATTTGCTATGCCTTGGAAAAACGGCTAAAACACCAAACCGATGCCACAAAACCTCGAACTAAAGGGAGACTATTAATTAACAAGGCTATAGGAAAGGAAGCACAGAGTACAAAGACAACTGAAACACGTTCTTTCTTACAGAATCGATTCAATATTTAAAGTCAGAAGTGGCAATATTATTGTCAATTATACAAGAAGAAAAGAAACATCTCATTTCAAAAGATATTAAGACCAACATTCTGAAATTCTTCGAAGATAATATCACGCGCATGACTCTCGGGAAGGACTATGTAAAGCAGAATGGAGTAATAAAACAAAGAAGAATTCTACAGGGCACTATAAAATTGCTTTACTAAGTTTCTGACAGAAAATCAGTCCATGCATGTGCCATATGCAACTTTTTGCCGACTAAGACCGTTTTGAGTTACATCCGCTAAAACAAAGCTGGAGAAACTAGAAGCAGAGTAACTTTGAATTTTTAATTCATGCTCTGAAAGCTAATAATGTCATTATATCAAGTTCAACTGATATAGTAAATGAAGCAGTGTGCTCGAGTTGAAGTGAAAACTGTATGATGAGCAGATGTGATAATAATGTTGACTATCAATGTGATGAAGATAGTAAAATAACGTATTCAAAATGGGAATGCGTTTTCGAAGATAGGAATATTAAAGGACAACCAAGGATACTAAAAAAATTTGTGAAAAAAAGTAAATTTTATGTGGCTCATCAAGCTCAGACATTTAAACAAAGAAAAAATAACTTGAATAAAATTGAGCTTATTTTCCACCTTGACTTCTCAGAAAACTATGTAGCGAAATATTCTGAGGAAATACAGTCAGTACATTTTGGGGCTTCCAAACAGCAAATATCGTTACACACTGGCTTACTGTACTACCAAGCTGAAGAAGAAATCGTTCATTCAACTTCTTTCTGCACAGTTTCTGATGTTTTAGATCATCAAGCTCACGGGATATGGACTCATTTAGAGCCCATTTTACATAAAGCTGCGAAGAACTTTCCTGCCACCAGCAGAACTGACTTCTTCTCATAATATAGCTATGATGATCGCAGTCATACCTGATATATTTTCCTATGCTAATGAAATTACATGAAACTATTCAGAGGCTGGTCACGGCAAGGCAGCAGTAGATGGTGTTAGAGGTACGCTGAAACGCAGTGCGGATGTCTTGTATCTCACGGCAGGGATGTCTGTAATGCATCTGATTTTGTAAACATTTTCAAGGAATCAAGTTCAATAGATGTCGTATATGTACCAGATGCTAATTTTGAGAAAATGAAGAACACTCTATTGAATTATAACATGACTTATATTCCCGGCATTCTAAAGATTCACCAGATAACATGGGATGGAGCCATATTAAATAAGAGAAGACTTTCTTGCTTCACATGCACTCCTAGTGAAGTTTGTAATCATGTCCATTTCTCTCCGAAATTCCTCCTGTTAGACCAGGCCAAACAGAACAGTCGTCTGATTCTGACTCCATCCAGTGTCCAAGCAACGACTTCACTTGCAAAAGATATTTACAGCTCTGAAAACGAAGAAGCAGCAGCAGCAGCAGCAGCAGCAGCTTCAACTGGTGTAATTGAAAAGGAAATTGCCAGTAAGAAAGATGGGAAATTTCGTCATCGTAAATTTTGAAACAAGATTTGATCAGAGATATCTTGTCCAATGCATAAAAGATCCCGAAGATGAAGTTGAATATTTTTTTTTTTTGAAGCACAGTAACAAAGAAAATTTGTATGTTGTCAATGAAAGAGATGTTTCTTTCTTTGAAAAAAAACCGCCAAATTGTAGGTGTAATTCAGGATTTAAAAATGGAAAATAAGGCAGAAGAAAATATTTCAAAGTAACTAGCGACGTTGAAGCTGTTTAAATTAACTTTCAGATAAATAAATAATGTTCTTGGCTCTATAATTGTTTTTGCTTTGAAGCTCTTGTAATATTTGCTTAAAAATGCCTCTAATGTTTCAGTTTCTTTATTACATTGCATTTTCAGTAAAATTATTATAATACGTTTTTAATTTGAAATAATTGATTTTTCCTGAATTTCATTACTTCAATGAAGATGTAAAATTATTGGAACTAAAATAAATTTAAAACATCTATAAATAAGTACATTATTACTGTTTTTGATACTACTCCAGTCATTCCGGTCACATTGGCGTCATTTCGGTCACGACTGAAGTATATAACAAAACACAGAGATCATTTAAAAAAGTAATTATCAAATTGATTAAGAAATCTCTTTAAGTGGTATATTTTCTAATAAATCTAAATTTATATCTGATAAACCTGGTCTTTCAAGTATAACAAAACGTTTAGGGAAGTGAATTGCAACTAAAATAAAGTTATTCTTATACCAGTTCGGTTTTACGTTCAAAACATAACTGATTTTATAATCGGTGCTTTTATTCTACAGTTTAAACAATCTATTATAAGAATCTCATATTATTTGGATGTTTGTATTGATTGCCATTTTTTTCTTGTGTTTAGAGCAAGCGTGATCGAAATGATGTAAACCTCCACCAGGTTTCAATTAAGATATCATAATTCTAAAACAAATTAAATGTCAGCTCAGCCACTAAGATCGGGTGTACAAAACACTAACAGTATACTTCTGAAGTGAAAATAAGAATAATTTATCAGAGTTTAATTTCGACAAGTAGGTATTCTAAAGGTACAACATTTGAGATCATGCATTCTGGAGAAGTTTCTGGGACTGAGTCGTGTAATAGCAGATGTTATTTTAGTTGTATTTTATTTCCAAACAAACTAAATAGAAATATTCAGCAAGGAAATATTTCCAAGAAAATACATTGTTTGAGAAACTAAATCAAATGTTAGGTTTTCTTTCAGCCTCAATTGTAGTGAAAGGTGCTACGGCTTATAAAATATCTCAATCTTCTGGGATGCATGTTATTCCAGAGGTGTATTTTCTTCCAAGCTCTTTCATATTTGCATTTTCAGTTAAATAGTGAACAAGCGAAAAAGTAATTAACTTTCCTTCACTTTTCGATCACAGGAAGTAGATTTGCATCAAGTTCTTTTGCACCAAGCTTTGCTATCTTGATAGCAATAATTACTGTACTCCTTGAAAGATGGATCTCAGCCGTTAAAAGAGGGGCAAGTTTACTTTGTGGCTAAATTACGTTGCAAAATTTGGCAATACGTTTATCCAAGTAATTAAAAAGAATGCATGTCTAAGCCCACTTATGTAGTGTTGAGGTAGTACGGCTTTTTTATCGGAGAATTCCCATATTCTGAAAAGTTGAGTAACTCTAAGCTCCATAGATCCTGGGTTCATTTAAACTTATAATCGATTTCATTAATCCTCTGAAGGATAAATCTTAAACTAAAAAAATAAACATTTAAAGCATATCTTGCTAAAGAAGGCATGCATAATGCTTGAACAGTTAAATCCGCTCTATCAGCAAAGCTGCAATTTTAAATTTCAAACTACTGAAATAGAATACTATATTCTATTTCAAGCAAGTGAAACCTTCGATTATTATGTGCATACGAGCCACTTCGACTAAGAGAACGGGAGCTCTGGCGTTTCGCCTATGTTCCGCATTCGAGGGGTCGCGAGTTCGATACCCGTGGACGGCCTCTGTCCCATGGGTGTTTTCGGAGGTTTCCTTGGGTTGCCAGGCGAATGAATGTTGGGTGGGCTTCTTCCTTTCCAAAACTTTCTGTCCCACTATTTCATTTCCATTGTCATTTCATTAGTCAGCAACGGTGCTCGGTGCGGCGAGGCAGGGAAGAAGAATGCTCATACGACTCTCTCGGTCCTCCGACTCCCTGCCGGCAGATCCTCTCTGCTCACTCCTTGCGGGACGCACGTACAATAACTCGCACTGGTTCGGCGCCGAGTCCCCTCCGTCTGAGTACTAATCCAGCCCTAACCACATCAACGGCATTCTACTTTGCCATGCGGTCATACATAAGGTTCAATGTTTAATTTTCTCATTGCTGATTCGTCATTTTTCAGTTTGTTAGAGAAGGGGCATCACCATTTAAAGGCAGATTGAAAAGTCTTATTGCATTAACGTTACATCATCTTAACTTAATTTCTTACAAGATATAGACGAATGCATTCTAAATACACTGTTACACTTTTTTATTCCATAAGTGTGTTTATTAGTAATGAGTAGAGACAAACTGAAAAATTCAATGACAGCCGGGATTTAAACCACGAATCTTCTGGTCTCCAACAGGTTGCTCTAACAACTGAGCTACCATACCGACACATTTTTGTTAATTGCGTCATCAAAGTTGTGTCAAAACTTATTTATTAGCAAGATTTTAAGTAGCTATTTTGTCAACGCCCAAATGAAATCACTCACGCAATTAGAGATTGTTTTTTTCTCCTAAAATTCAATAAAGTCAATTCAGCTAGCAGTAAACGAACCGAAAGTATAATTCACAACAAAAGGCGTTGAAAACAAAACTGGACAAAAATTCACTTATATTTGCAAAGAAGGAAACCACAGAGAAGCTTCCATATTGCTATATTTTTTTAATTAATATTTATTTTTAGTCGCTTTGACTCGCAAGAGTCTTATCGCGACTGAAACAGTGATACAATGTGATAACAATAATTATTACAGGATGGTTATAAAGATACATTGGAATAATAATTGTGTTAATTAACATTCTGTTGGAAAACAGGTAACAATGTATACAAAATGAGATCTTATGAAGTTTATATAGAGTATTATTAAATTTTACAGATATATTTAATTAATTTTAATGATCTATAGTATATTTCTTACATTTTTGTGAATGAAAGCAAATAAAAGCTGTGTTAATGTATATCACAATTTTAGATTAAACTGTAGAAATTGATAGCTTTTAGGAACATAACAACATTTTTATACATGGTTTCATTATTTAGTACTTTTGTATCACCTGTGATTTTGTACTTTTCCTCTGGGGATCATAACGGCGGCATTATGAAAGTATGTGAGACACTGTCAGTGGAGTATTGCAAGTTGTACACTGAGGTTGGGCATCTTTGGTGGTCAAGTAGGTATGAGTTATTGTTGTGTGGTCAATTCTCAGACGAGTGATAAAGGTTTGATGTTTCCTATTTAGGTTTTTAAAACAGCAAACAGCAGTGGAGGATCCTCTAACTGAGTGTAGTTTAGTTCCTTGATGTTGAGGCCATTGAGTTTTCCAGGCATTGTTGATTTTAGTACGGATATAAATGGAGAAGTCTGAATGGTGCACTGGAATGTCAGTGTTACACACAGGTTTCCGAAGAGCAGTTTTGGCTGCCTCGTCTGCTTTCTCGTTGCCGGGAATTTGTTGATGAGAAGGAACCCAACAAAGGATCACTTGTTTTCCTTGTTCTAAGGCCCGATTATAGGAAATTTGAACATTTTGGGTAAGTTGGTTGTCTTTATAAATATTTTGAGTTGCAATTAGAGCCAATTTGGAATCTAAAAAGATTATGAATGACTGATTCTTAGATTCTGTTATATACGAGAAGGTTGCTTTTATAACGTATAGTTCACTGGAAAATGTAGAGAAACAGTCATAAAATTTTATAGTCTGAACTTGATCTGGTAGGATTATTGCACATCCTACCCCATGAGCTGATTTTGAGCCATCTGTAAATATTTGTTCATAGTCAGAATGTGTACCAGACACTTCTTTAAAGCGCTGTTGATAAATAAGTGTAGATGGTTGTCCTTTTCTGTAGGATTCCATTTCTATGTTAAGTTTTGGTTTTTTAAGCCTCCAGGGAGGAACATCGTGAAGTCCGGTTGTTGTTAGCTTCGGAAGGCTGGTTTGTTGTTTCTTTAAGTAGTAATTAATTTTATCGTAGAATGGTAATGATTTAAATGGATGCTGGAGTTTATCTCTTTTGGGTGTTTTGGGAAATACATAGTTATAAGCATTTGAGTAGGTTAATCCAGCTATTTTCATTGCATACTTTAAACTTAAGCATTCTCGACGTACTTCAAGGGGAGATTCATCTAATTCCAAATGTAAACTATCGATTGGACTAGTATGGTTGGCTCCCAAATCAATCCTTAAGGCTGCGGATTGTACAGAGATCTTTAAGTAGCGAGGGGCTGGCTGAATTATACACTATTGAAGCGTAATCTAGTTTGGATCTTATTAATGCTTTATATGTCGTGTGAAGGACTTTTATGTCGGATCCCCAGTTACTAGTACAGAGAATTCTTAATATATTTGTCCTTGTTTGCTATCTGTTGTCAGTAATTTTATATGTGAAGACCAAGTTAGTCTTTTGTCAAATGTTAACCCTAATATTCTCACAGAACTGACAATTTCAACCGTTTTGCCATTTATAAGTAGCTGGAGTTTATTTTCCTTGAAAAATTTATACATTTACTTTTATATTCAGAGAATTTGAACCCTATTTCGCTGGACTAGTCTTGAATTGAGTGCAATGATTTCTATAAAATTTCTTGAGTTGTGGATGAATTTCTTCCTGAACAAAAAATAAAAACGTCATCTACAAAGAGACATGCTTTAGCTGGTGGTAAAACATGATTCGCTATTTTGTTCATTGCAACAATGAATAGTGTTACACTCAAGATTGAGCCTTGAGGAACGCCATTATTTATTAATACGCTCTGAGATAGACTACCATTCACTCTGATCTGTCGGTTTTGAAGGAAATTAGAGATGAAGCTTAGCATGTGTTCATTTATATTTATATCTTGTAATACTTTTAGTGTATCATAGGCCTTTTCTATATCTATAGTGAGACACATTAGGTGCCGGGAATTATTAAATGCCTCTTTCATTTCGGTTTCAAGAGCAATTAAATTATCAATCGTTGAGTGAAACTGGTGAAAGCCACTTTGAGATTGGCTGAAAAAGTGGTTCTCCTCCAGCATCCAGCGTAAACGTTTATCTATTACTTTTCCATGACTTTGCACATAGTAGATGTTAGTGCGATGGGCTTATAGTTTACTGGATGTACATATAGAATATCCTTATTTGGTTTAAGAATAGATAAGAATAGATACTATTGAGTGTTGCCATGATGAAGGAAATACAGTATTAACGCGTATATGATTGAATATATTCGTGAGATATCCTACACCAACTTGAGGTAATTGCTTTAGGAATTCAAAAGGGATATTATCTGGACCAGGACTCGTGCTTTCAAAACCAAATAGAGCATCTTGTACTTCTTCAATACTGATTGAATCGTTATAAGCGTAGTTAGTATTTCTACTCATATTAACAATTTGTGCTGGGTTTAATGGTGTATCATTCCGGTGTGGGCTCGACACGTTTCCAAAAAAAAAAAATTGGAAAGTGTTGGCTATTTCTTCGGAATCAGTTTTGATACTGCTATCATCAGGATTACGATGGACGCGCCGTGGAAGAGTGGTTAGACCGCTCACTCTCACCTAGACGTCCGGGTTCGATCCCAAGCGACCGCATGTGAGATTTGTGGTGGACAAAGCGGCGCTGAGGCGGGTTTTCTCCGGGTACTCCGGTTTTCCCCACCATCGCATTCTACGGTGCTCCATATTCACTCATGTATCATCAGTATCACCGCCTGCGGTGCCATAAGTAGTTAAAGCGGGCGTTAAACACTACCAAAAAAAAATCTGGATTACGAATAGCCGTTTTCTGGGCACCATAACTCCCTCCTTTTATCTTCTTTATTTTGTGTTCTCAGTTAATGTAGAGAGGAAGGTCAACCACGTTTTGACGATCCTACGTGCATTTGCACGATATTTTAGGAGTTCCTGCTTATTACTTAAAATAGGGTGCCGTCTGAAGTGATTAAAGCCACGATTTTTATTTGCTATAGCTTCCCTGCACTTTTCATTCCAGGTGTAATAAATGTTTGTGGAATACTTAATGTTGCAGATCTAATAACACACAACTGCTGTAATATAGATCTCGATATCCCAGATGAACTCTTAGCGTCTGTAGCTTCGTCTTCTCTATACGGAGACTGTGTACTGCAACCTTATAAAATGTTCACTTATAACATATAAATGAAGATCATTGTGTTTAGAATTGTAATCTGCGCATCACCTTGGGAACGACAGGTTTCCTTGTTCCACATTTCTTGAAATACATACAATATACAAAATTTTATATGCTCATAGTAATTAAAATTAATACATTTGAATAGTTTAACATAATAACGTTCCTACATATAAGTAAATTTTCTAAATTAACTATTTGTTTAGCTCTGTTCTTATGCTTTTTACATGCTTAACCAAATTACAGCACCCGGTGTCTTTTCTCTTTTGTTCTCCTTCTTCTTCTTCTCTTGTATTATGAGATTATTTATGTTTTATATACATAATATGCTTTGATAAACAGCAATTCTTAGCTATTTTATACATAAAAATGCGTTATTTTTGTTACATTACCTTGGCTATGCTACTTTCGTAAACCATGCCATTTTAAGCAATATTCGTGTGTAAAGTGAGTTACGTTGACATTCTTTCTTTAGCTTTAATAGCCAAACTGAAATCTTTTATTACTGTTTTCACACTGTTTTAGCACATTTGTTTTATTTTCTATAGCCTAAATTGCTTTCATATTAAAATCTGTGTCAGTAGTGTGAATGTAACCATCAGATTTTTTTACATTAGACATTTTTCTCCTTCCCTGTCATACACACACAGAGGCACTTATACTCTTCATTCATTCATGCACACTCTCGGGAAGATAGGCAAATATTCTGGCTAGTAAAAAATGTCCATTCTCAGCGGGGTATTGAATCATAGACTCTTGGCACAGCAGACAGGAGCTCTGTTGACACACATACGAAACCAATTATTCCGTAAAGTTTTAAACATAGAGAATAATATACTTCAAAAACTGCTTACGCAAAAAGAAAGCTGATGTGTTACCTTTGCATAGCTGTGTCCCGTGTATCATTTATTTATTTGTACTCAGCTTCTTCTGCAAATTATTTTTAGTAAAGCTTATTTTCCTATCCACTTTATGCTAATCGAGATGAATCATTGTCATTGCACATTTAGTTCATGTAAACACAAGATACAGGAAACGGACCTCGTAGAACATTAAAAAGGGTCGCTATATTAACAATTCGAACATTTTTCATTACATTGCGAGAAAAATCTCAATAGCGACAAATAAGTAGTTCCTAACCTTCGGTGGAAACCTGGAGTTTGGGTCGCACTCATAAACTTACGAGTTTGTGGCAAACGTGAACATTGTAAACATCCTCTGCTCAACAGTAAAAACCATTTTCGATGACAATTCAGCTCCACTATTAAAGCGCCAATGGAATGGTCGAGATTAGGAAGTTTCAACCAATCGCGGTCATCTGACTGGAGCAATATTGTCGAAAAATGTTATCACAGCTGATGTTCATTTCTTTGAAAACTTGTCGCACCTGACTTTCGTATGTTTAATCTCCAGTCTTGTTATTAGTAACAAGATGACAATCCAGGCAGCCAACCTTCACTTTTAATAACTGTCAGTTCCAAAATTATACTTTCAATTAATTCACTTACAATATTTATTTAAAGTTTTATTCAGTTCGAAACGTATTTAGTTCAAAAAAGGAGTGAAATTAATCATTATTTGTATTTCTTACTTATGAGAGGGATGCAATAACCTCAAATAAAATAACGTTTGTTTCCATTTCATGTACTACTTATTAAAGGCTGAAATAAAAGAACAGATCCCTATTTTTATTGTTGCTATCGATATTTGTATACATTGGGTGTAGACACGGTCGGCCACTGAAGATATATAATTCAGAAGGCAGTGAAGAAAGAAAAGAAAAGAAAAAAATTCGGTAAATAAACATGGTCGACTGATTCATCTACCATTTGAGAACTAATGTAAGCATTATAATCATACCCTGATAAAATCGCCCTTCCTATATATCATAAAGTATTAATAGTCTATTTCGCTGAATTTTTTTATCAAATACAACTCGTCTTTTTATCCCTTAGGACAATTCACTCCCGTCCCGTCGCTCCGATCGTGAATTATCGATAAGACGAAAACACTCGTCATTTACTTATAACAATACCACGAGGTAGTAGGTTTTCGGTAATTTAATTGAAGTTAAAGAATGACCCTCAAAAACCAACCTCAGTGATCCCCACCTCAAGGAGTGGACAACGGGAAGTAGGAAACGTCAAAATGGGTGAAGAACAGTAGGTACATGTGTCTGAGACCGTCACGGTAACCGAAACAAACTTTAGAAACTCTGAAAGTCGGCAGGTACTCCAGGTTGGGTTATGCGCTGGGAAACGGTTAATGCAGTAGTCTCTCATAGATAGGAAAGAAGAATTGGCTGTGCAGTCTAACTTAGGCTTAATCTTCAAACACACACAGAAATAGACAAGACGCTTACAAACAGTACAAGAAGAACGAAGTACTAGGGAGGCCTTCAACTACAAACCTTCAGGAAGATGATCAAGAACGATCAAGGAAACGATGGGATATGTGAATAACCCGTGACAAGAAGAAGAAGAAGAATATTTGCTGTCGTTACAATTGAGAAATAATTGCCTAATGACAAACATAAATTTTGATGACTA
The DNA here is from genome assembly GCA_030762935.1 of Hymenopus coronatus. Taxonomy (NCBI): domain Eukaryota; kingdom Metazoa; phylum Arthropoda; class Insecta; order Mantodea; family Hymenopodidae; genus Hymenopus; species Hymenopus coronatus. The sequence goes on along the minus strand of CM060888.1, from coordinate 140,131,548 downwards.
ATTAAATTACTTAGTAAAGCCTCGAGGAAGAGCTATATCAACTCAGTGATTAATGCTCGGACTTCTTTGCCTCGAGCCCCTAAACATGTTGTCTGCGCATAGACATGCCCCGCTTAACGTCACTGCATCCCTCCAGTCTAATCATGCATTAACTATACTAAAATGCATTTTTATTCATGTTGAACCAACTATTCTGCTTAATAAACTTTGATAATATCTTAAAATAAATACAATAAACACACACAATTAAGTTCTCATTATAATATTATGAGCAACTATTTTACTTAAACTAAATTATAGTAACATAACATTAAAAACCATTCAAATTGGACAGGCACTCATTGTCAACACGTTCAGAAATCTGTCATGTACTTTTAGAGAGTACAGAATTGTAACAATGACATCCATGTGAGAAGTAAACTCACAACATTTGCTTGAATATATAGAAAAGTTTGGAGGTATGTATTTCACTATAAGACGAAGAAATATATTTTACAGCATCAGTCATGCAGAAACATATTTTCATCCAGAATCAATGCAATTATAAGCAATATATAATAAAATGTAATTGAAAGAACATAATTTAGTAGTTCACATTCAATCACTTTTCATGCTTTATCAAAATTATAGTGTTTTATGTAATAGAGTTTTGGAAACATAAATAAGTGGGCTATAAAATTGTTTCATTTCTATTCTGTTAAATTATCTGTAAATGTTTTGCATCAGAATGTTTGACATGAATTTATATTGCAAAAATTCTGTCATGCAAATCATCAAATACCAATCTTGTCTTCCGCACTTTTCTATACAACAGAGGGAATAAGTCAGTATCTTACCGGCTCTCCAAACCAAAGTCTTGGCGTACAACCTGATATAGCGCGCAATGAAGTCTATTGTTTACAATATGAGAACTATGCTGTAGAAATCTGGGCGTCCATTACTGACACTTGCTCCACTAGATTTGGTGTTGGTTGCCTGGACGCGTTTCGTCAATTTTCATGGTCATTTCTTGCAGGTTAGCAGAGTCATTTCTTGCAGGAGAGCTTCAGCGTCTAATATACAGGGGGTAGACAAAATAATGGAAACACTCCAGTTTCAGACATATTATTAGAAGAGGTTGCCTACCCTGAAGTTCTGATTAGATCTGCATTCTTTTGTTTGTGAGTACAAAGTGGATATAGTAGAACTGTTTTCCAGCATTATTATTGTTTCAGGTGTGCTGAAAGTGTAAACCATTGGACAATGAAAGACCTTTCTGATTTTCAAAGAGGGCAAATTGTTGGTGCCCGGCTAGCAGGAGCTACAGTGACTCAAACTGCCAATCTATTAAATATTGCAAGAAGTACAGTTTCTAAGGTTATGTCAGCATACTTGTCAAAAGGTAAAACATCTTCTGCAAAAAGTAACAGTGGCCGCAAACAGAAGTTAAACGACAGAGACAGGAGAGCCTTAAAGAAGATTGTATTAAGAAATCGTAAAACTACTGCAGATAAAGTGACAGCAGAACTGAATACATGTGTCAGTCAACCTGTTTCTACCAGAACTGTGAGGAGAGAGCTTCACAAGTTCGGATTACATGGCAGAGCAGCAATTGCCAAACCACTAATCACACAGACTAATGCAACAAAGCGAAAACAATGGTGCCATGAACATAAGACCTGGACAGTTGATGACTGGAAACATGTGATATGGTCTGATGAATCATCATTCACACTTTTCCCTACCACTGGCAGAGTATATGTTTGGAGAACACCTAAAGAAGCTTATGATCCTGACTGTTTAATGCCTACTGTTAAGCATGGTGGTGGGTCAGTCATGGTTTGGGCTGCAATATCTTGGTTTTCTGTAGGTCCTATCATAACACTGACTGGTAAAGTGACTGCTAATGTCTATAAGAGAATTTTTGGGGACCATGTGCACTCTATGGTGCAAACATTATTTCCTGCAAGCAATGCAATATTCCAAGATGACAATGCACCTGTTCATACTGCTGGATGTGTAGCAGAGTGGTTTGAAGAGATGAAGATGAAGTTAAACATCTTCCATGGCCAGCTCGATCCCCAGATATGAACATTATTGAGCCCATGTGGGATGAATTGGAAAGAAGAGTGAGGGCGAGATTTCCTCCTCCTTCATCCCTTAAGGAGCTTGAAACTATTATTCATGATGAGTGGTATAAAATACCTCTAGTAACAATTCATGCACTGTATGGATCAATTCTACGAAGGATTGAAGCTGTTTTGAAAGCAAATGGTGGAGCAACACCATATTAATAAAGTGTTTGTTCATTTCAAGAGGTGTTTCCATTATTTTGTAGGTGTCGTGCTAATTGCAGCGACATTAAGTAGAAGACGGACTTCTGCCTTCTTCTTGCGTGACCCTGGCGACCTCTGGTGGAACGTTTCAGAAGTGTTTGCTAGTTTTGAGTCTTTAGCTTGAATTTCAGTTCTCCTGGTGGTATTTCAAAATTAACATTACTGAAATTTTCTTCCAGATATGCAACTCTGAAGGAGTATTAATGGTTATAATTCCAAAAAGGATTGGCTACTGCTGATTTATCCAACTGTTTCAATTTGATATTTCTTTGATGTTCCTTTAAATGTGTTTTTAAGTTTCTCTTGGTTCTACCAATGTAAACTTTTTCACAATCATTACAATTTATTTGATAAATACCAGATTTATAACTTATTCACAGTTTTGTTAAGTGGATTGTTTAACATATTTTTTAAATTGAATCTGCTGCTAGGAACCAATGTTATGCTCTACTTTTCGAATACTTTTTTGAACTCTGGAAATAATTTTGGATAATAATTAAATCTTTTATACTTTAATTTATCTTTTATTGGTTTTTATAACCTAACTTCTTTCTTCTTCTTTTTTTTTTTTTTGTTCTTCTTGTTTATTAAAACAATATAAATCAATTGACTATTAAATCCATTGTTTTGAGAAAAATTAATGATTTGATTAAATTCTTTCCTGTGTTCTTCTTTTGTTAAAGGTACATTAATTAATCTGTATATTAAGCTTTGAAATAAACCATGTCGATCGCTTTTAGGACTGCATTTGTTATTTTTATGCTGTTATTTACATTTCTGTAAATACCAAACTGTAACTCATTCATTATTATTTTAAAATCTTGATATCCAACAAAGGCAGCATATAGTTATTTTCAGTTTCGATAGTGAACTTGATACTTTTATCCTGAGCATTTAATTTATTCAATGACTTATTTATGGCTTGGTTAGGAATGATAGCAAAAATATCATCCACATATCTATGCCATAATTTGAATATTTCAGGATATTCTTTAGTGACTTTGATTCCCAGAAAACTCATATATAAATCTGCTAAGAGTGGATTTCCCATAACTAGTCCTTGTGTCTGTTTATACAATTTATTGTCAAACGTAAAAAATGATTAATTGATACAGTAATCTGTAAGATCAATTATTGCTCTGATTATATTTTCATCAACTGAAATGGAAATTAACCATTCTTCTAATAAGCTTGGTAATTTTTCAATTGGTACATTTGTAAATAAAGAGGTGGAATCAAAGGAATCAAGTATGTCTTCTTCTATAAGCGTAAGGTGTTTAATTTTGCTAATTAAGTGCAGTGGATTTTTGACGTTCAAGGTGAAGTGAGTTAAACTTTTGTGTTAACCATTAGACAGGTTATAGCTGGTAGGTCTCATGTTGCCATCTGAGTTTTTCATGAGTTTTTGTCAAACAGTAAGTCCTGGGTGGTAGAGGATTACTAATTTTTAACAACTTTTAACCTCTGTTGGTATGACGTTTGAGTTGGCTATTACCTGGATAACAACTTTAACACTAGTATTTAGTGGATCTTTACTTACTGAAGTATAGTCATCTTTTTTTAGTAACTGCCAAACTGTAGATATATAATCTTCATTATTGAAAATTACTATTTTATTGCCCTTGTCAGCTTTTAGGTATACTACAGGATATTCATTGAGTTATTTAATTAGCTTTAATTCCTGAGTTTTCATACGATGATACTGTGAATCTTTAAGAATTTCTGAATATTGTAATTGTAATGTATTAGCAGCCTTTGTTGTAAGTCCCCAAATAGCCTTACTTATGTCTCACGAGTGTCTTCCGAGAAAGTCAAGCTGCTTTTAAAACCTTTATTCAGCACTTGTAATTCTTGATTATTGCAAGTTTCACTGCATAAATTAACTATATAATTACAATTTTCATGTTTTTTCGCAATTTATGTGATTGAAAATGTAGTAACCGAGATCATTCAATTTCTTTATTAAAGTCTCATTTAAATATGAAAGGTAGCTTTCTTCAAAGTTACTGCATAGTGGCAATTGTACTATACTTGTCACCTTTAAATACAATTGATAAAGTTGTACATTTATTCTGTGTAAACATTAATAATGTTTTCGATTTTCAGTTTTAATTGTGTTTTTTCTGCAATTTTTGATGCCGGTTAAGTCATTGAATTTAATGTATTATTTAACAAAATGTTGCGTGACTTTCCTTATAGCTGAAATGTAGATTCAGGAATTGAATGTTAATTTTTACTTGTAATTTAACAAATCTTTTGAAGTTAGTCTTTTGATGTGAATAAGTAATGTTAAAATCATGCAAAGTTACTTCCTGGCCAGCCATTTTAAAAAATTTTCCATATAACTTGAAGTTCCACATTTTGAGACATGTTTACTTTATAATTTAAAATAACTTATAAAAGCTGTTATGTACAGTGAATATATCGTATTGTACAAATCTGGACGTCCATTACTGGCATTTGCTCCTTTAGATTTGGTGTTGTGGGTCTGGACGCGTTTCGACAAACTTCATTGTCATTATCTTGTAAGTTAGCAGACGTCTCAGACATGATAGCTTCACTGCATATAACAACTTTTATAAGTTATTTTAAACAAAGTATGCTATTTGTGGCTGCTTTCAGTACACTCGTGAATTCGCTTTGTTTTTTATTAAATGCACTGGAATATTAATGTTCTATTCCTGTTATTGTTTTTTGAAGCTATACAATATACATAGTGGTAGATGCCAGAGATAATTTGTATTAATTGGTTATCACTATTGTTTATATTGTATTGTTTTGGAAGTACTGATTAGTATTATTAGATTACTTTAATGAAATATAGGGTAACATTTAAAAAGTTAATGTGGGAATATTAAACTCCAACTTCATTTGCTACTCAAACAAATACACATAAATTTTAAATATAATTAAGTACTCATACTATTGGGAACCAAAATAGTGTAAATAATTAATTAAAAAGATTATAGAAGGTCCACTGGACTTTAATACATTATTGAACACGATCGTCACTTAGAGGCGCTAGTATATAGTAGTATCACCGTGCTCGGATTGAAGACACCTTCAGGTGCAAAACGGAGGGGAATACAGCGAGCTCAGTCACCGTAGATATATGTCTGTCTCGCGTACCCTTTTCTATGTACCTTTGAAGAGGGGTACACCACGAGTGTAAACAATATAAACTCGCCTCTTTTCTCTCGACCTCCTTCCTCCTTTCCAGAAGTTAGTGGCACCAGAGTCACACCTATGTTTCCGTCCTTAATTTCTGAGATGATTGCCCTTAGTAAGTCTCAGCTGTGACAAAGAAGGCTCCGCAAAAATACCTGAAGAGCCCTCTTGGTTGAACACGTCTATAACCTGGCGAACATTCGTGTCCCCTTCATAACAGGTAGAAGATATAGGCCACCACTACATCTATGCAAATAAAACCACGGTTGCGCTGTTGAGAGATCAGTTCTTCGACGAAATAATAATTTGTGTCAAAAAAGTTTAAGGTATTTGTTTATAAATTTAACAGAAAATATGGATATTTAAAACAGTTTGATCAATATTTTACTAATAATTTATTTTCTCTAGAATGAAATATTTCTGAACTTTATGAAACGCTATGTTACATATTAATTAAAGCAAACATAGCTTCATCGTTGTCTCATTTCGTCTAAGGTAGAATGAACGCCATGAATTCTCATACGCCACGTTCGAAGTTCGTACTCCACACCTGAGAGAATGATGTCTCTTTCTCTCTTTCTATTCCCATCTTAGAGGTGCTCAGTTCGCAATGCACCAGTATTATAATTATTAGTGCGAATTAGGCCATGGCAAAGGCAAGAAAGCGACTGCGATAAAAGGCAGTTAAACACATGCTCCAATCTGAACATGGGTTTTAAATATTTTAAATAATATTATGACTTTTCATTTTTCTTTGCGGAACTGTCGACATCATAAAATAAGATCCGCTATTGCTGAAGTCTTAAAAGTAACATCTTAAAAGTGCAGGGCCCTCTCAAGACGACTCCTCTCGGCAGATGGACATACTCGCCATCCAATGGGCTCATCATCTAGATGTATCATTCATGTAACAGTGAGAATGGAACGGTAACAACAGCAGCTGAAGTACAAATCTACAACACCTGTACCATATAAACAAAACCCAAATTGCTTTATTTGTTTGAATTACGCTTCTTCTTCTTATCATCATCACTATTATTATTATTATTATTATTATTATTATTATTATTATTATTATTATTATCGTCATCATCATGCCCTCCAGTGTTTATTGAAGCTGCTGCAAAATGTGGAATATAGGAGTCTACCGTTCTGTACTACCTAGAGAAGTACAATATTTATTTTCAGCTGAAGCTATTGGGGCAAAGAAACTGCAGCTCATCACTTTACTAAGTTTTTCAGAAAGTTCAATCCAAAGGCCTGGTTGATATACAATATTCCAGCTTTTGCCCTTAAAGGTTCAATAATGATTCTTAAAAAGCATCTGTACTCAAATAAATGTATCTTTTTAAGTATATGCTCTAAAGAAGAAAGTCATACTTGAATCATTTTCCCGCTGATATATTTTAAAACGGCGTTTTCACCTGTTTTCCTAAGATTTTCATTTTACTTCAGTGAAAAGTGTGTTTTGTTTCCTTGAGTTATCGTTGTATATCATCATTTGTAAGATCTTAAACTTTCTATTTGCCAATCCCTTCTTTTGTAAAAGCTGAAATAAATCAGCTAAGCGAATGACATCTAATCCTTCTACCACATGCTTATGTATGCATTTCAAGTTGAGGTCAGTGGATGACTTACAGACAGATTTACGCCTGGCTCCACTGTTCTAACCATGACAATATCACTTCTCTGTAGCGTTCAATGGGAGTGCATTACAAACGTTTATTGACAGAATGTGGAAGTGCCAGTAATCTGCTTAATTAATAATGTAATGCTGATAATACTATACATAATTAATAATATAATTATTATAACATTTGTTATCCCTATATCTATATGGGTTTACTATTATGATAATATTAAAAAGGTAGGGGAACTCTTAAAGCATGCTAGATGTATATTCCACCTACAGTACATCGCAAGTCTGGCTACAACACATATAATTAAATGCACATTCGTCCAGGCTAGCAAAGTAATTCCACTATCCCACAGTTTTCAACAAACGTTTTTTGTATAGAGCCACTAATATCCACAGCAATAAAACAGAGAAAGTTAGTTTGCTGAATATTTAATTAAATGTTTGTGAAGTCACTTTATTTGTAAAACGTTTTTGTGACATGCATTCAGTTCACGAGCCACCACTGACTGGATGCCATTGCTGTCCCTCTCACAGTTCATCAGCTCGCTTTCCCTCTAGGACATTTGTGTTTCATACACTCTGCGAATGAAAAAGAAGGAAGAGTTTGTTCATGGCACAATTCAAGCATTGCGCCCCTCGGCTTTAAAATCTACCCCCCCCCCTCCCCGAACTGGCATGGAGGCGTTTCATTAATGTTTCAGTACTGTGACAGTGCCTGTAGTATAATCCACCCTCCTCCTCTCTAGACTTGTATATACTTAACACCCTTTCGCTTTGAATAGGGATGATGATTTTTTCATCAACTTTTGCCGAAGATTAGACTTCGGGGGTCTTAATGATTAGAGCGCGGGGGAAAAAATGATACGTGAATGATAGAAGGAAACGCTTTCTGCCGGTAGGTGTCTCCCCAGTCACCTCGCTTTGTGTGCAGTAAGGTAGAAAAATAAGTGAGGAGTCGCAGGAGGATGCCAGAAAACAAAATACTGCTTTCCAAAGCGAGATTGTTCTGTTGACGCAAGCTAATGACTGCTTTAATAATGATATCAAATATGCGAGTACTTGAGGTATGGTTACTTTCTCTGCCTAAGGTAGAGCAAATATTGTAATCGAAGCTTTAACATTCCTGAAAGAAGGGGAAACGAATCATTTAGCAACTGTAATGGTGTGCATATGTATATTTGCCCGTTTGTCAGTCTATCTTAACTCAAAGATGAAAAATGGAAAGGATACCTTATTGACTTATTTAATTGTACCTTTTAAAAATACTAGCCGAGGGATGGAGTAGTCTTTTATAGTTTATTGGAACAAAAAGCATTAGGCTATATTCATCTAAGAAGGGCTGAATAATCACAATCAAATAATTATTAAACGTCTTCAATTAAAAAAAATGTATGTATAGTTAAAAGTAACCACAAGACGAAAAATAACTCAAAGCTCTTTTGGTCAATTGCAATGACTACTCCCTTATTATTATTATCATTATTTTTATTAATACATGTTGTTATTAAAATGCACTCCGGCACAATTAGTGCTATGATACGAACTGCATGCACTTAGTAAACACTGTCTATAAACTATCCAAATGGTGGTACAGTTAAATTTGTAACTTTTTAATTTAATATCTTTACTGTTCATGCAGATAAATCTGGTTAAAATTCATAATATTTTTCGGAATGCATTGTTAAATCGAATAACAATACTCTGCCTGTTATAATTGACTTATTCGAGAATTGGCGATGAAACAAAAAGCATCCCATGGGATTAGCAGATACGACAGAATTTCCTGCTCGCTTGCGGGAACCAGTCTTAGCTGTATAATCCCGTATCTTCTTATCGTTATCTTCTTCGGAGCGTAAATTAGTCACTAATTATATTTTTAATAAATGTAATACATATATTCGTAATTTAATGTTTACATACACAAAAATAAGATAAAGAGGAATTAATTTTGAAACTAACTTAAGATATCCGAGAACCTTTAAAAAGCAAATCCATCATTTTAAATGAACAAGGAAGTATACTTACTGTGTTCCAAATTTAAGTATAGCTATAAGCTTACTTATCGTTTATAAGAGGGCTTTTTAGATGCACATTTGAAATGAAATGGGAGTACTTTCATCGAAACAATCGATTTCAGATCTTTCGATCTCTTCCATCTCAAGTTTACTTTGATATCTCCTCAATATGTTTTTCCTCGTGGGTTGTACACAGCGAGAAGTTTTGAGGACTTTATACACAAAATGAGTGACAAAAGTGCTGAGGCTACTGCTATCTTCCAGCAACTCCTCTTAAACCCCAACAGAGAACGTTCCTGCTGTTGTACTGACACGGGCGTCTTCAGCCTGCACTCATTGCCGTACAGACAACTGAAAATACAATGTAGAACACAAATAATACGTTTTACATTCACATGACTCTCTCTAACTATTCTGCAAAAAATTCCTTTTACAAAGCTTATTCTTCTATCTACTTCACATAAACAAAGATAAACATCAGCAGAAATGGTGTGTATTTTCTTATGGTTGGGGAATAAGCGAATACACTAGGCTAAAGCGAAATCCAAATATTTTAAGAGTTTATCGCTATGTAATGACATCGAAAATTCGTTCCATTTGCATGACTAGGATAAAAAAATAAAAGATCTGTTGTGTTCCATTCACATGACTTCTTCTACAGTTCTGCAGTAAATTATTTTTAAAAGCTTATTCTTCTATTTTTTTCATGATTATCTTCTATTTATTTATGTTTACTTCATGATGTTTCAAGGAAGAATAACTTGCATCCTTGTAAGTAGAAGGGAAATAAGGGAGTACCATAGCTAAAGCGATAGTCTAATGTTTTAAGAACTAGTAGCTATGTGATATAAGTTCCTTTATTTGTATGGTCAGGAGTTGACAAATTCATGTATGCGAAAAGTATAAGTATTTTAAAACTGAACCCCAAAACAAAAAATATTTAAAAAATGATGAACTCTATATAACATAAACTGCGTGTTTTAACGAGCTCTACATGTTTTAAAAGTAAGTTTTTATTTATCTCTTACGGTTTACCAGTTGTGCAAAATTCCGCAAAATTCATCCAGATGAAGATGTCTTCAGAGGCTATTCCCAGAAAATTCAAGATATACATTTTATTTTCCTTTAATATGCGATATTTTAATCAATTTTAGAGCAATTTTTGAGAAAATCAAAACATTAAAAAATGTTACAGTGTAAGGTTAGTCTTGTAAATCTTGGTAGTTAGTTACCTTCTCTTATCATCATAGTCTGAGGTAACGTAGGTTATCTAATTCATCCGGTGCATTGTAAGTCTTGCACTTTACACTTTTAATTAAATGAAACTAGGCCGTTCGCTGTTCTAAAACAATACAATATAAACAATAGTGATAACCAATTAATACAAATTATCTCTGGCATCTACCACTATGTATATTGTATAGCTTCAAAAAACAATATACAGGAATAGAACATTAATATTCCAGTGCATTTAATAAAAAACAAAGCGAATTCACGAGTGTACTGAAAGCAGCCACAAATAGCATACTTTGTTTAAAATAACTTATAAAAGTTGTTATATGCAGTGAAGCTATCATGTCTGAGACGTCTGCTAACTTACAAGATAATGACAATGAAGTTTGTCGAAACGCGTCCAGACCCACAACACCAAATCTAAAGGAGCAAATGCCAGTAATGGACGTCCAGATTTGTACAATACGATATATTCACTGTACATAACAGCTTTTATAAGTTATTTTAAATTATAAAGTAAACATGTCTCAAAATGTGGAACTTCAAGTTATATGGAAAATTTTTTAAAATGGCTGGCCAGGAAGTAACTTTGCATGATTTTAACATTACTTATTCACATCAAAAGACTAACTTCAAAAGATTTGTTAAATTACAAGTAAAAATTAACATTCAATTCCTGAATCTACATTTCAGCTATAAGGAAAGTCACGCAACATTTTGTTAAATAATACATTAAATTCAATGACTTAACCGGCATCAAAAATTGCAGAAAAAACACAATTAAAACTGAAAATCGAAAACATTATTAATGTTTACACAGAATAAATGTACAACTTTATCAATTGTATTTAAAGGTGACAAGTATAGTACAATTGCCACTATGCAGTAACTTTGAAGAAGCTACCTTTCATATTTAAATGAGACTTTAATAAAGAAATTGAATGATCTCAGTTACTACATTTTCAATCACATAAATTGCGAAAAAACATGAAAATTGTAATTATATAGTTAATTTATGCAGTGAAACTTGCAATAATCAAGAATTACAAGTGCTGAATAAAGGTTTTAAAAGCAGCTTGACTTTCTCGGAAGACACTCGTGAGACATAAGTAAGGCTATTTGGGGACTTACAACAAAGGCTGCTAATACATTACAATTACAATATTCAGAAATTCTTAAAGATTCACAGTATCATCGTATGAAAACTCAGGAATTAAAGCTAATTAAATAACTCAATGAATATCCTGTAGTATACCTAAAAGCTGACAAGGGCAATAAAATAGTAATTTTCAATAATGAAGATTATATATCTACAGTTTGGCAGTTACTAAAAAAAGATGACTATACTTCAGTAAGTAAAGATCCACTAAATACTAGTGTTAAACTTGTTATCCAGGTAATAGCCAACTCAAACGTCATACCAACAGAGGTTAAAAGTTGTTAAAAATTAGTAATCCTCTACCACCCAGGACTTACTGTTTGACAAAAACTCATGAAAAACTCAGATGGCAACATGAGACCTACCAGCTATAACCTGTCTAATGGTTAACACAAAAGTTTAACTCACTTCACCTTGAACGTCAAAAATCCACTGCACTTAATTAGCAAAATTAAACACCTTACACTTATAGAAGAAGACATACTTGATTCCTTTGATTCCACCTCTTTATTTACAAATGTACCAATTGAAAAATTACCAAGCTTATTAGAAGAATGGTTAATTTCCATTTCAGTTGATGAAAATATAATCAGAGAAACAATTGATCTTACAGATTACTGTATCAATTAATCATTTTTTACGTTTGACAATAAATTGTATAAACAGACACAAGGACTAGTTATGGGAAGTCCACTCTTAGCAGATTTATATATGAGTTTTCTGGGAATCAAAGTCACTAAAGAATATCCTGAAATATTCAAATTATGGCATAGATATGTGGATGATATTTTTGCTATCATTCCTAACCAAGCCATAAATAAGTCATTGAATAAATTAAATGCTCAGGATAAAAGTATCAAGTTCACTATCGAAACTGAAAATAACTATATGCTGCCTTTGTTGGATATCAAGATTTTAAAATAATAATGAGTTACAGTTTGGTATTTACAGAAATGTAAATAACTGCATAAAAATAACAAATGCAGTCCTAAAAGCGATCGACATGGTTTATTTCAAAGCTTAATATACAGATTAATTAATGTACCTTTAACAAAAGAAGAACACAGGAAAGAATTTAATCATATCATTAATTTTTCTCAAAACAATGGATTTAATAGTCAATTGATTTATATTGTTTTAATAAACAAGAAGAACAAAAAAAAAAAGAAGAAGAAAGAAGTTAGGTTATAAAAACCAATAAAAGATAAATTAAAGTATAAAAGATTTAATTATTATCCAAAATTATTTCCAGAGTTCAAAAAAGTATTCGAAAAGTAGAGCATAACATTGGTTCCTAGCAGCAGATTCAATTTAAAAAATATGTTAAACAATCCACTTAACAAAACTGTGAATAAGTTATAAATCTGGTATTTATCAAATAAATTGTAATGATTGTGAAAAAGTTTACATTGGTAGAACCAAGAGAAACTTAAAAACACATTTAAAGGAACATCAAAGAAATATCAAATTGAAACAGTTGGATAAATCAGCAGTAGCCAATCCTTTTTGGAATTATAACCATTAATACTCCTTCAGAGTTGCATATCTGGAAGAAAATTTCAGTAATGTTAATTTTGAAATACCACCAGGAGAACTGAAATTCAAGCTAAAGACTCAAAACTAGCAAACACTTCTGAAACGTTCCACCAGAGGTCGCCAGGGTCACGCAAGAAGAAGGCAGAAGTCCGTCTTCTACTTAATGTCGCTGCAATTAGCACGACACCTACAAAATAATGGAAACACCTCTTGAAATGAACAAACACTTTATTAATATGGTGTTGCTCCACCATTTGCTTTCAAAACAGCTTCAATCCTTCGTAGAATTGATCCATACAGTGCATGAATTGTTACTAGAGGTATTTTATACCACTCATCATGAATAATAGTTTCAAGCTCCTTAAGGGATGAAGGAGGAGGAAATCTCGCCCTCACTCTTCTTTCCAATTCATCCCACATGGGCTCAATAATGTTCATATCTGGGGATCGAGCTGGCCATGGAAGATGTTTAACTTCATCTTCATCTCTTCAAACCACTCTGCTACACATCCAGCAGTATGAACAGGTGCATTGTCATCTTGGAATATTGCATTGCTTGCAGGAAATAATGTTTGCACCATAGAGTGCACATGGTCCCCAAAAATTCTCTTATAGACATTAGCAGTCACTTTACCAGTCAGTGTTATGATAGGACCTACAGAAAACCAAGATATTGCAGCCCAAACCATGACTGACCCACCACCATGCTTAACAGTAGGCATTAAACAGTCAGGATCATAAGCTTCTTTAGGTGTTCTCCAAACATATACTCTGCCAGTGGTAGGGAAAAGTGTGAATGATGATTCATCAGACCATATCACATGTTTCCAGTCATCAACTGTCCAGGTCTTATGTTCATGGCACCATTGTTTTCGCTTTGTTGCATTAGTCTGTGTGATTAGTGGTTTGGCAATTGCTGCTCTGCCATGTAATCCGAACTTGTGAAGCTCTCTCCTCACAGTTCTGGTAGAAACAGGTTGACTGACACATGTATTCAGTTCTGCTGTCACTTTATCTGCAGTAGTTTTACGATTTCTTAATACAATCTTCTTTAAGGCTCTCCTGTCTCTGTCGTTTAACTTCTGTTTGCGGCCACTGTTACTTTTTGCAGAAGATGTTTTACCTTTTGACAAGTATGCTGACATAACCTTAGAAACTGTACTTCTTGCAATATTTAATAGATTGGCAGTTTGAGTCACTGTAGCTCCTGCTAGCCGGGCACCAACAATTTGCCCTCTTTGAAAATCAGAAAGGTCTTTCATTGTCCAATGGTTTACACTTTCAGCACACCTGAAACAATAATAATGCTGGAAAACAGTTCTACTATATCCACTTTGTACTCACAAACAAAAGAATGCAGATCTAATCAGAACTTCAGGGTAGGCAACCTCTTCTAATAATATGTCTGAAACTGGAGTGTTTCCATTATTTTGTCTACCCCCTGTATATTAGACGCTGAAGCTCTCCTGCAAGAAATGACTCTGCTAACCTGCAAGAAATGACCATGAAAATTGACGAAACGCGTCCAGGCAACCAACACCAAATCTAGTGGAGCAAGTGTCAGTAATGGACGCCCAGATTTCTACAGCATAGTTCTCATATTGTAAACAATAGACTTCATTGCGCGCTATATCAGGTTGTACGCCAAGACTTTGGTTTGGAGAGCCGGTAAGATACTGACTTATTCCCTCTGTTGTATAGAAAAGTGCGGAAGACAAGATTGGTATTTGATGATTTGCATGACAGAATTTTTGCAATATAAATTCATGTCAAACATTCTGATGCAAAACATTTACAGATAATTTAACAGAATAGAAATGAAACAATTTTATAGCCCACTTATTTATGTTTCCAAAACTCTATTACATAAAACACTATAATTTTGATAAAGCATGAAAAGTGATTGAATGTGAACTACTAAATTATGTTCTTTCAATTACATTTTATTATATATTGCTTATAATTGCATTGATTCTGGATGAAAATATGTTTCTGCATGACTGATGCTGTAAAATATATTTCTTCGTCTTATAGTGAAATACATACCTCCAAACTTTTCTATATATTCAAGCAAATGTTGTGAGTTTACTTCTCACATGGATGTCATTGTTACAATTCTGTACTCTCTAAAAGTACATGACAGATTTCTGAACGTGTTGACAATGAGTGCCTGTCCAATTTGAATGGTTTTTAATGTTATGTTACTATAATTTAGTTTAAGTAAAATAGTTGCTCATAATATTATAATGAGAACTTAATTGTGTGTGTTTATTGTATTTATTTTAAGATATTATCAAAGTTTATTAAGCAGAATAGTTGGTTCAACATGAATAAAAATGCATTTTAGTATAGTTAATGCATGATTAGACTGGAGGGATGCAGTGACGTTAAGCGGGGCATGTCTATGCGCAGACAACATGTTTAGGGGCTCGAGGCAAAGAAGTCCGAGCATTAATCACTGAGTTGATATAGCTCTTCCTCGAGGCTTTACTAAGTAATTTAATTAGTCATCAAAATTTATGTTTGTCATTAGGCAATTATTTCTCAATTGTAACGACAGCAAATATTCTTCTTCTTCTTCTTGTCACGGGTTATTCACATATCCCATCGTTTCCTTGATCGTTCTTGATCATCTTCCTGAAGGTTTGTAGTTGAAGGCCTCCCTAGTACTTCGTTCTTCTTGTACTGTTTGTAAGCGTCTTGTCTATTTCTGTGTGTGTTTGAAGATTAAGCCTAAGTTAGACTGCACAGCCAATTCTTCTTTCCTATCTATGAGAGACTACTGCATTAACCGTTTCCCAGCGCATAACCCAACCTGGAGTACCTGCCGACTTTCAGAGTTTCTAAAGTTTGTTTCGGTTACCGTGACGGTCTCAGACACATGTACCTACTGTTCTTCACCCATTTTGACGTTTCCTACTTCCCGTTGTCCACTCCTTGAGGTGGGGATCACTGAGGTTGGTTTTTGAGGGTCATTCTTTAACTTCAATTAAATTACCGAAAACCTACTACCTCGTGGTATTGTTATAAGTAAATGACGAGTGTTTTCGTCTTATCGATAATTCACGATCGGAGCGACGGGACGGGAGTGAATTGTCCTAAGGGATAAAAAGACGAGTTGTATTTGATAAAAAAATTCAGCGAAATAGACTATTAATACTTTATGATATATAGGAAGGGCGATTTTATCAGGGTATGATTATAATGCTTACATTAGTTCTCAAATGGTAGATGAATCAGTCGACCATGTTTATTTACCGAATTTTTTTCTTTTCTTTTCTTTCTTCACTGCCTTCTGAATAATATATCTTCAGTGACCGACCGTGTCTACACCCAATGTATACAAATATCGATAGCAACAATAAAAATAGGGATCTGTTATTTTATTTCAGCCTTTAATAAGTAGTACATGAAATGGAAACAAACGTTATTTTATTTGAGGTTATTGCATCCATCTCATATGTAAGAAAAACAAATAATGATTAATTTCACTCCTTTTTTGAACTAAATACGTTTCGAACTGAATAAAACTTTAAATAAATATTGTAAGTGAATTAATTGAAAGTATAATTTTGGAACTGACAGTTATTAAAAGTGAAGGTTGGCTGCCTGGATTGTCATCTTGTTACTAATAACAAGACTGGAGATTAAACATACGAAAGTCAGGTGCGACAAGTTTTCAAAGAAATGAACATCAGCTGTGATAACATTTTTCGACAATATTGCTCCAGTCAGATGACCGCGATTGGTTGAAACTTCCTAATCTCGACCATTCCATTGGCGCTTTAATAGTGGAGCTGAATTGTCATCGAAAATGGTTTTTACTGTTGAGCAGAGGATGTTTACAATGTTCACGTTTGCCACAAACTCGTAAGTTTATGAGTGCGACCCAAACTCCAGGTTTCCACCGAAGGTTAGGAACTACTTATTTGTCGCTATTGAGATTTTTCTCGCAATGTAATGAAAAATGTTCGAATTGTTAATATAGCGACCCTTTTTAATGTTCTACGAGGTCCGTTTCCTGTATCTTGTGTTTACATGAACTAAATGTGCAATGACAATGATTCATCTCGATTAGCATAAAGTGGATAGGAAAATAAGCTTTACTAAAAATAATTTGCAGAAGAAGCTGAGTACAAATAAATAAATGATACACGGGACACAGCTATGCAAAGGTAACACATCAGCTTTCTTTTTGCGTAAGCAGTTTTTGAAGTATATTATTCTCTGTGTTTAAAACTTTACGGAATAATTTGAAAGAAGTGATGATTCTCCAGTTTCCTATTCCTTCGCAATGATTGGTTGCTCTGATTCTCTTACAATTATTTCTTCGTGAATTCATATATTTGAAAATTATTTCCGTAACTTATTGCTTGTTTTGAAGTTGCGCAATGTGGATAGTAGAATCACAGTATGCTGTAATACTAGTATATACGGTATGTGTGCAATAGGGAAAATTATGTGACTGCACCACATCAAATTTGTTTTTCTTTGCCAAATTATATTTGGTTATCATGAGTGATGCAGCTGATGATCTCCAGCTTTGTGTGCCCGAGTCTGCGAGTTCAACCCTGAAGCCATTTTAATGTGGCCATATAATGCTTTATGTGCTGGTCATATATTAGAACATTTTAATCACATATAAAGTAATTCTCGTAAGAAACTTCCGGCACATCAACAATGCTAATATAGTGATTCGCAGATTATGACACTAAGTAATGTTATGGCTAAATTAGTTAAAACGGAAAAGTCAACAATAATTGTTACACTCAATGGATTTGATCGAATTTCTGTTTTTAGAAACAATCCCAAACTTATATCTAGTTTATTATCAATTAAACATTTTTAACAACACATTAAGGAAGAAGTATTATTTTTTAAAACTTTTTTTTTTGTGCTCTCGAATCTACAGCGCCATCGTTTTATGGTGAGGCCACAAACCGTCTACGTACCTAGCGGGCTGTACAGCAACGACTTTCATATCTTTCCGATGCGCAAAAACCGTGAATAGTGCGTTCAAGGTTAACTTTATCAGCAGTGTTTCAACCGCCGCTTTGTGTTTGTGTGGAAAAGATCGTTTGTGCAGGTGGGTCTCAAAGATGAAAGCATATTCAATGCCTGTGTTATGAGAGGCTTTATCTTAGTATTGCATTGAAATGCCTGCCTACAAAATCATACTTGAACAAGGATTTTTATCCACGATACATGAATTTGTAAAGCCTAATTATGTAGGTAATTTCAGCGGGAATTGCCTGGTTACGCAATTGCGAGTAAAGGCACTATGAGAAGAATGGTTAATAAGTTTAGGAGACGGGACCCCTAAACGCAAAAAGAGCATGATCTAAAGATAAAAACATTGAACAAACTGAAGCATCATTCGCAGAGGGGTCTTTAGGACGTTTTGCACTGCTGGAGGGTGTTTCAAAAGCCTCTGTTCTTACCGCTATTGTAGTTTAAAACTGAAACCCCACATAGTTACAACCTCGCGATAAACAAAAGTGGCTGAATTTTAACAATTGGATATTTCTGACAGAACTGTTGAAACGTAACTACTTAATTTTTTTCCGATGAGACATGGTTGCGGCTAATGTCATGTTGCCTCACAGAACTTCAGGTACAGAACTTATAAACACTATGCGGTGTTCCAAGGAGAACGCCGATATGTGGGTTCATTAAATGGCTTAACCCCTCCATTGTTGTTGTGATGATAATGTGGTTGTACTTTACCTGGTGTTCTTTTGTTCATTAACATTGTTCAGTTTCTTAGCGTGGCACGATCTGAGGAACCTGAATTCTGGGATAACTGTTTTATGTGGTGGCCAACTCAGGGTACTTAAATGGGAGGTCGAAGATCTAGCATTTGTGGTACATTAGGACAACACGACAAATTTCCCTTGAGGACATCAGGTGATAAGACTAACACTCACTCTTGAGACTGATAACACACATTCGTCTGTGTGAAGAACGCTATTATGACATCAGGTGATAAGAAAAGTTGAAGACTAACACTCTTGAGACTGATAACACAAAGAGGAGACTAACACTCACTCTTGAGACTGATAACACACATTCGTCTGTGTGAAGAACGCTATTATGACATCAGGTGATAAAAAAAGTTGAAGACTAACACTCTTGAGACTGATAACACAAAGAGGAGACTAACACTCACTCTTGAGACTGATAACACAAAGAGGAGACTAACACTCACTCTTGAGACTGATAACACAAAGAGGAGACTAACACTCACTCTTGAGACTGATAACACAAGGAGGAGACTAACACTCACTCTTGAGACTGATAACACAAAGAGGAGACTAACACTCACTCTTGAGACTGATAACACAAAGAGGAGACTAACACTCACTCTTGAGACTGATAACACACATTCGTCTGTGTGAAGAACGCTATTATGACATCAGGTGATAAAAAAAGTTGAAGAATAACACTCTTGAGACTGATAACACAAAGAGGAGACTAACACTCACTCTTGAGACTGATAACACACATTCGTCTGTGTGAAGAACGCTATTATGACATCAGGTGATAAGAAAAGTTGAAGACTAACACTCTTGAGACTGATAACACAAAGAGGAGACTAACACTCACTCTTGAGACTGATAACACAAAGAGGAGACTAACACTCACTCTTGAGACTGATAACACACATTCGTCTGTGTGAAGAACGCTATTATGACATCAGGTGATAAGAAAAGTTGAAGAATAACACTCTTGAGACTGATAACACAAAGAGGAGACTAACACTCACTCTTGAGACTGATAACACACATTCGTCTGTGTGAAGAACGCTATTATGACATCAGGTGATAAGAAAAGTTGAAGACTAACACTCTTGAGACTGATAACACAAAGAGGAGACTAACACTCACTCTTGAGACTGATAACACACATTCGTCTGTGTGAAGAACGCTATTATGACAACAGGTGAGTTCTCAGACGCAGAAATTATTACACACATTAATCTTCATTTAGTAAATCTCAAAGAAAGAAAAAAGAAACTTAGAACATTTCAGTGCCTTGTTCTTAGTGCCGAAGATCTGTTATAGAGACGACGTCTGAAGTTTCGAGGATGAACTTCCTGAATAGGTTTTATACTGGTGGCTTGCGCGCCCAAAATGCTCTTGATCACTTGGACCTATCACTACTGAAATCTTAAGTGTTTTCCTTAGAGTCGTTTCACTTGGTTCATTGTCCTTTAGGTCACGTGATACGGAACTAAAAAGGTTCCCAGATCGTCCCCTAAAACATGCCTCTGCATTCTCGTTTAGCTCGGCGTGAACAATATGGAACAGAAAGAAAACCAAGCTTTTAAACCTTCTCCTCTAAGTGCTTAACTTTGTACGACCTTGTAGGCCATAGCTGATAATATAGGTTTTCTCTGTGCTGAGTATCAACTATTTAAGTGTCAGGAGATAAATCTACATTAAGTATGAAATATGCATAATAAAATAAGCACAAATATTTAAATCATGTACACTGTTATTATATTATAAAATAACGTTTCAATTGGGCTGCGTGGGCGAATGGTTAGACCACTCGACTCGGCTCTTACCTACACAGCCTGAGTTCAATCCCAAGTGATCGCATATGAAATCTGTGGTGGAGAAAGTGATGCAGGAGCAGGTTTTATTCGCGATTTCCGGTTTGTCTCGCTATCGTATTCCACTGGTGTTCCATCTCTATTCAGTGTCATTGCCTGCGGTGCTAGAGTGGTAAAACCGGGCGTTAAACAGTATAAAATAAAAGAACAGCAACAAAGTCTCAATTATGCGATAATGGAAATGTCATCTGAGGATGCCAGGAATGTTTGACGCAGATGAATAACACCTTCAACACCTAAAAGGTGTTACATCACAAATAAAATGCATAGCATGCATTTTGAACGTCACTATCAAGAGTCTAAGCAAATCCCTTTTGAAAAGAGAAAATAGCTGGATTATTATTTCTAGCATCAAACCTAGATACGTCTCAACGCTTCCACATATTTAATAATATACAGTAGAACCAGTTGCACCAGTTCACAACAAAACCTGTTGCACCAGTTCACAACAAAACCAGTTGCACCAGTTCACAACAAAACCAGTTGCACCAGCTCACAACAAAACCAGTTGCACCAGTTCACAACAAAACCAGTTGCACCAGCTCACAACAAAACCAGTCGCAGCAGTTCACAACAAAACCAGTTGCACCAGTTCACAACAAAACCAGTTGCAGCAGCTCACAACAAAACCAGTTGCACCAGTTCACAACAAAACCAGTTGCATCAGCTCACAACAAAACCAGTTGCAGCAGTTCACAACAAAACCAGTTGCACCAGTTCACAACAAAACCAGTTGCACCAGCTCACAACAAAACCAGTTGCAGCGGTTCACAACAAAACCAGTTCACAACAAAACCAGTTCACAACAAAACCAGTTGCAGCGTTTCACAACAAAACCAGTTGCACCAGTTCACAACAAAACCAGTTGCAGCGGTTCACAGCAAAACCAGTTGCACCAGTTCACAGCAAAACCAGTTGCACCAGTTCACAACAAAACCAGTTGCACCAGCTCACAACAAAACCAGTTGCGCCAGTTCACAACAAAACCAGTTGCACCAGTTCACAGCAAAACCAGTTGCACCAGTTCACAACAAAACCAGTTGCAGCGTTTCACAACAAAACCAGTTGGACCAGTTCACAGCAAAACCAGTTGCACCAGCTCACAGCAAAACCAGTTGCACCGGTTCACAACAAGAGAGAGTAATCAGCGAAAACGTTGCAACGCTATTTTACTCCACGAGTAGTTAACGTCTGTCATTTGTAATTTCTACGCAATCATTGGCTGATAATGCGCTCGCTGGTGCACTGCAAAACGTCGGCGACTTCCCAGAATAATCAGAGCGTTATCTGAGAGGTTTTTATTAAGAAATATCAAGCGGATGTTAAGCTTTTCAGCAACAGGATAACTAATGCGATTAATGGTATTCCAATTTTCAAAACATTGTTTAGCAAAATTATGTGTTCTAAAAGACACACTCTTCTTAAGCAAATTTGTAAATACGAATGTCTAGTTCGAAACCTTATTCAACTAAATGTAGCGTTTACATTATTAAGATATGCGTTTCAGTCCACGAAGCGTTTATAGTCGCATTTTTTTTTTTTCTTTTTTATAAATACAGTTCCGGAGTCTGGTCGGAACTCCGGCGCTGTATATCCTACTTTTTATTTACCTAATTTGTTTACTTTGATTACTGTATGATTACTGATTTTCTGTTTTAGTGTTTACACACACACACATACACACATCCATGCCCAAGGCGAGACTCGAACCCACGATCCCCTGCGCTGCGAAACACCAAAGTGAGACGCTTTGGCGAGCGCGGCCATTGAGACTGGCACATTAGGCTAAACGATATTTGGTACAGCATATGTATTTAATTCTTTTGAGGAATAATGCAGTAATAAGGTAACATCAGCCAGGCAATAAATACGGGTACTTCACTTGGAAAACACATGTTATACAAATTCCAGTTTTCCTGGAATCTACAGAGCGGGATGTGGTTTCATCTGTGACCCGCATTTGGGAAATCGCGGGTTCACTTCCCCTGGCCGTCGTATCTATCGCATGCGTTTTTCGGGGTTTCCCCGAGTCGCCAGGCGAATGCTGGGAAGATGTCTTTCATTCCCGAATTTTCTTCCCTCCATGTTCTTTCCATTGCCATTTCAGTCATCCTTCATCTCGTTGTTTCTTTCAGAATTGGAAGTGTTGGCAATGTTGCTCGGTACGGAGTAGTTCTTAGTGACTATCTCCGATCCCCGACTGCAGTTGGTTGCCGGGATGAGAACCGCTCCGTTGGACCCCATGTAGGGCCAGGCCCCGGTCTGACTGTCCCACTATCGACTTGCTTCGGTCTGCAAACTGACATTACCGCGGTCGCTCCTGGTTCCGACAGCTCGGTGTATCCTCTCACCTCATCCTTCCCTCCTGATGCGCCGCCTCGTGGAGGCGTGGGTACATAAACTCAGGTTTCTTACCGAGTCCCCACCGACCGTAATCTATGCTATCCGGAAATATCTCTCTCTCTCTCTCTCTCTCTCTCGCTCTCTCTCTCGCTCTCTCTCTCTCTCTCTGTCTGTCTTCCTCTCAACACCAAAGAAAAGCACTACGAACTGTTAGCTCAAGTTACATATTTCTGTTTAAATTGTGGAAGAGAAATTGATAACAATGGTTTGTGTGCATAAAAAGCTAAGTAGGTAAGGCATTTATTTGCTTAAAGGTGGGTTTGGGACTTTCTGGATACAATCTGGCATCCTTTGCCTTATTTCCAAGAATTTCTGGCCCTTCCGCAAATGAATTGAAGGAAATAGAATATTGCGTTGGCCGCTGAACCTTTTCCCTAGAATTTATTGGACTTACGAATTCTCCCTGGGTAGTTAATTACAAGGCGGCAGATGATATCTCAGCGCATCAGATACTTTGTTCAGCAAACAGAGTTGTTTTCACTGATACGGTAGACAATGAAAATGGAAGTTTAGAATTATAAAATTATCAATAAGGGTAATACAATAAAGGCGATTATAAATCATCATCAACATGGTTTAAGCCTTTTCGCTCGTTTTGTTCTCATCATTTTAACTGTTCTGTCCATCTTCTTTTAGGTCTGCTGAAGTTTCGTTGCTCTTTTGGAGTATATTTTAAAACCAACTTCGTGTATCGGCGCTCATCCATTCTGTCCACACGTTGTTTCCGGTTATTTTGATGTTGTTTGATTCTTTCTAGTAGACTAAATTTGTTTAATTGTTTCTCCTTCTGTCTTTACGCGTATGTCCTCCTACGTGGCCAAGAAAACGCACCTCTGCAACTTTTATCTTTCTTTCCATTTTTTTGGTCCTTGCCCAACATTTATATTCATACGTTAACACTGGAACATCCATCACTTTTTAAAATGTCATTTTAAATTCATTATAAATGTATCCATACCATCATTTTTTCTCCAACAATACTAAGAGTAATGTAGAACATATATAAATAAGAAGATATCGTCGAAATTATTGACAAAGATATAATAAAAGTACAGTTGCCCAAAAACGAGAAAAAAATAGGTGTGCAATCCATGTCTATTTTGCCCAATGGGCTTATTTTCAGTATTAGTTCTGATGAGAGAGGGAAAGGGAATAGAGAATATTTAATTTCGCAAACTCCTCTAACAAAACATCGGATGTGACCCATTCACAGGACTTTCTCTAACTGTTCCTCAAATAAAATTCCTTACAAAATATTATTCTTTTATCTATTTGTATCTTATTTTATTTTATGCTTTTAATTTATCTATGATATTCTTTATCTCAGAATTGTCTTACGAGGGTTGGCTGATAAGTGCCGGACCTCACACAGATATGGCGCCATTAGGCCAGTTAGATGGTAGTATCATATAGTTCAACTCTAGGCTACCTTGTATCCACAGTTACAGGTCAATAACTTGTTTGGTTTTTGAATGACAGCATTTTAAACAAGACAACTTTAGAGTTTTCACGAAAATGGAAGATTTGAAAAAAAGAGCAGTGATTAAATACTTCCAGTTGAAAGGCTTAACGCTTAAAGAAACCAAGGAGGAAATGCACAGTACACTGGAAGACTCTGCCCCTTAATATTCGTTGGTTAAAGGTGGGTTGCTGAGTTTAAAATGGGACATACGAGCACTAGTGATGAGCCTCGCTCTGGACGCCCTGTAGAAGTGACAACTCCAGAGATCATTGAAAAAATATATTGTTTAGTACTGGAAGACCGCAGATTAACGTTATATGAGATAGCAGATGCTGTAATCATATCAAAAGAACGTGCAGGTAATATTTTAAATAATGTTTTGGACTTTCACAAGGTTTGTGCAAGATGGGTGCCACGTTTGTTGACAACTGATCTAAAATTGCAAAGAAAAACTGTTTCTGTTAAAAATGTAGAGCTCTACCGGAAAAATCCCAGTTAATTTTTGAGACGGCTTATTACCATGGATGAAACTTGGATACATCACTACACTCCAGAAAGTAAATCACAGTCAAAACAGTGGATTGCGCCAAGTGAACCAACTCCATAAAAGTCAAAGTCAATTTTGTCAGCTAACAAGGTTATGGCAAGTATTCTCTGGGATGCACAGTGATTACTTGGAAATGCGTAAAAGACTACTACGCAAGCTTACTGCAACGTTTGAGTGATGAGGTGAAAAGAAAAAGTCCTCATTTGGAAAAAAAAAAAATCTTGTTTCATCATGACAATGCTCAGGCCCATTGTTCAGTCATTGCAATGGGAAAAATGTGCGAATTGCCTGAACATCCACTCTATTCGCCACATCTAGCTCCCAGTGACTACCACCTATTCCCAAACCTCAACAAATTTCTTGGAGAACGAAGATTTCACACAGCAACGAAGTCATTTATGCGGCAAACGGCTATTTTGAGGACTTTGATAAATCGCACTACAGAGATGGTTTAATTAAATTAGAACACGGACATGACTTTCTGGAGATTATTTTGAGAAATAGAGCAAAAAAAAAAAAAAAATTAAATGCTGTTTTCGTTGTGTCGAACCTAGTATTACTTGCTTCCTTTAAGTAGAAGGAAAATAATGAAAGACACTAATTTAAAGCGATACTCAAAATCTTTTTCAAGCTACTGCTAAGGGAAACAATTAAACTTGGTTCTCTTTTGCATTACCGAAAATAAAACAAAAGAGATAAAACGAAAGTTGACTTCCCGTTTGAGAAAGTTTTAAGTAATTTAAAATTGAAACCGGCAACAGGGTCTATCTTGTAAACGATTTATTCTACAAAAAGAAAACAAAAAAACATGTGTTATATTCACAGGACGTTCTTACCTGTTCTATCCTTACAAAAGTGTATTCTAATGCCCACCTCTAGCTATTCAAGGTAAACATTTAAAGAAATACCCATACTAATTATTTCCTTGTAAGTAAAAAAGATAAGGAAATATACTACGCTAAAGCGATAGTCAAATATTTTATATGCTGTCGCTTTTTACATTCGGTTCTGTTTGCAAAGGTTAGGAGTAAAAATAAGAGAAATGAAAGATAACTTCCCGTTTGAGAAAAGTTAAGCAGTTTAAAACTTAAACAAAACAAAGGGTATCTCGAAAGTGGTTAACTTTACAAAAACTGTACATTGCATCAATTATGTGTTTTAGGGAGATCTACATTTTTTGTGTAGTAAGTTTTCCATCTCTTACGATTTATCATAAAAACGTCCAGAATGAAGAGGTCTTCTGAGTCTATGATCAGAGAATTCAAGATATACATTTTATTTTCCGTGTATATATTTTTAATTCGCGGTATTTTAATTAAAACGTTGGAGCAAGTTTTGGGGGGAAAAATCTAGATGTTTTCATGTAAAGGGTAGTTTGGGGTGAGGGGGTTTTCTGAAAAGTTTCGTGTCTATCCTTGGAAGATAGTAAACTTGATAACCAAGCTTAGTAGTTAATGTACTTTTCGTTTATGAGCTATGCTGTCCACAGACACACCTACATGTTTCTAAAAATAGTTTTTTATCCAGGGGAACCTAAAATGTATATTTCTGGTAAAATCTCGATATCGCAGTTTTGGTAGGAATACAATACCTTCTCTATATATTATATACATAGTACGTGTACAGGAAGTAAATATATATGACATAAGTTGTATGTTTTAATGATATTTATATTTTTGGTAGTAAGTTGTCTATCCATTTCGGCTTACAGTTATACTAAAGTCACCAAAAATAAAGAGGCTTTCAAAAAATTTAAGATATACCTTTTTGTTTGTCTTGAACATGTCTTAGACATATGGTATTTAAATAAAAATCGTTAGAGCCATTTTTGAGAAAATAAAATTTTCGAAAAATGTGGATATTTCTGAAAAGCTTCGTGTGGCATATTTGCCAGATAGTTACTGAACCTAAATACCAATTTTTGTATCTACCTGACTTTTCGTTTTTCAGTTATGCTGTCCAAAAGCACAAACAGAGCTTTTCCCAAAATTATTTTTTAAAACATGCTATTCCGGTGAAGTCTAGGTATCTGGATGGAATGCAATACCTTCTCTACCTACTATGCAGGTTGTATATTGCGCTAGAGCAAGTAAAAGGTATGCCTGTAATCTCAACCATTCGCGGCTCTTTGCCAGCATTGATTTAAATCTAGGCGCTACTACACCAGGTGGCCACGGCAAGCCGTCCCTCGCCCAAGTTAGTTACTCCCGGACAATGCGGATGTTTGCCTAAGCAAGTCTGGCAGCGGCTGGCGTACCGTGAGGTTGTCTGCCCACTGTGTGTCTAATGCGAGGGTTGTTTTATTTGTGTGCTGCTGCATATAGCTGCAGTTCTAGTGTCTGCGCGTATACCGGTTGAATTATGTATCTTTTCATACCTGTTTTCTGAGTCGACAACGGTAATCATGGCAGTTTATAAACGTGTGAATACTATCAAAATTCAGTTTGATACATCAGCGAGTAAACCCAGTGCATTAGAAATCCACCAGAGGCTAGTAAACTTTTTGGGGCTGCAAGCAGATCAAGTGGATATACTCCAGCTTCATACAAGAGAAAGAGCGATCTAGGTGAAACTGATATCCGCGGTATTGTATGATAATTTTCTGGCTCGTTATAAGGATGAGCAGCATTTTACGTACGCCTCCGGAGAAATCACAAATGTGAAAATTACACCGGGTGACCGGTACAGTGTATGACATACGCCGAGAAAAATGGGGTTCCCAATATCTTCTACCGTCCAACAATGGCGTGCATGCTTTGAAGATGGGGTTGAAACGTAATATACCAGCTAGTTTGATATTCGATTCATATTTGGTGGCCATCAGTTATATCGGTCAACCACAAGCTTGTCACCTGTGTCATGACACTACGCATTTGAAAGCAACTTGTACGCTTCGTGCAACGCGGCTTCCCATAGATCCCAGGAATCGACCGATCACTTTCAGCGAGGCGGTGGGTGCTGTCACATCTTCTCCTGCTGGGGACCAGGAACCACCGTCCATTACGACGCGCACCTCTGCCGTGGAACCGACTTCTGCGAATGGCTTATGTAAACCTTCAATTGCCGACAGTAACATTCCGACAGTGGAAGAGACACCGCTGGTTGCTGTGAAGCCCGAATATGTAAACGAGGATAAGCACTCCACACCCATTGATGAGTCACGGGAACTGTTGGAAACCCCTTCCGGAGCTGCTATATCGGCCGATTCTCAGGACGAAGCCATGGACGTTTTCAGTGATGAAGAGGTGCAGTTGTCGGCGAGTGAGATATCGCACTTGTGGCAGAAGGGTTGTTCTTCTCTGTCTAGCCGTGATCCTCGGATACGAGGCCAGTATCGGCTATTGGAGAGCGAGTTTATCTCGGCGCGAAAGCCATCTCAGGACGTACCACAATTGTTAAGTTCCACTGAGACTCGTAGCAAAGTGAAAGACCTAGAGTCTGGTAAGCGGCCGGCAGCGGATGATAGAGATAGTTTTGAGGATCTCCAACGCTCGTCTAAACTTGCTAAGGATGACGCGTACCTGGAAACTGACAACTGAGGTGCTTTGGTTCTGTGGTGATTACTGGTACTTTTCATCTGGCGCCGTCTCCAATACAATTCCTCTCCATTTGGATGCGTCTAGGTCTGCAAATCTGGGCTTCGCTTAACCTTAAGGGCTTGCGACAGGTGGTTAAACAAACTCATTTACGAGACTTCTTGATCAGTAATGACATAGATCTGTGCTTTTTACAAGAGGTGAATATTTGTAATCTGGACTTCTTGTATGGCTTCGATTACGAGACTAATCTTGGTCCTGAGGGTACTGGTACAGCGATTGTTTACCGACAAGGACTACATGTACACAGCTTTGAGTATCATCCTTCCGGTAGCGCTATTTCGTCTATATTTGATAACTTATGTTCGTGAATATCTATGCCCCTGCTGGTAATAATAAAAGGAAACAACGAGACGATCTTTTTCGGCAAGACCTCCTGCCTCATGTACCATCCGGAGCACCCTTTTTGATTGTGGGTAATTTTAATTGTACGCTGGCGGCTAAA
Organism: Hymenopus coronatus; assembly: GCA_030762935.1. Classification (NCBI taxonomy): domain Eukaryota; kingdom Metazoa; phylum Arthropoda; class Insecta; order Mantodea; family Hymenopodidae; genus Hymenopus; species Hymenopus coronatus. Next base: position 140,102,412 of record CM060888.1, on the reverse strand, counting down.
GATCAACGAGGAGCCTTCAATGGGTGTATCACTTTGCAGCAATTGGTGGAACAATTAAGCCTGAAGGACACCTGGGAGCGTCTGTATGGCGGCGAAGTCCAATTCACCTTCGTGAGAGTACAATCTGCTTCGAGGCTGGACCGTATGTATGTTTCGGCTGAGCTGATACCACGCATTCATCGTACGGAAATTGTGCCTATATCCTTTAGTGACCATAACGCACTCATTCATGCTATTCAAGGTAGGGTTACGAGCTGCAGTAGAGGCAGAGGTTACTGGAAGCTTAACTGCTCCTTGCTTACGGATGAGGAAGTGTTATCCGATTTCCAGGATTGTTGGTCCCGCCTACGGGAATCCTTTCTGCTAGAACCGAATAAAGCCTCTTGGTGGGTGTGTAAAGCTAAACCTGTGCTACGATCCTTCTTTCGAGCTGCAGCTTGTCGTCGCGCTATGACTAGAAGGGAAACCATGGAGTCATTGCCAAAGAATTGAACAGGCAGTGGGTTATTTCATTTTTTATTTGGAGTGGGAAGCTCTACCGCATTGCGCGTAGCCAACTGCGTCTCCCTAAAGGCCAGGGCGGCTGGGGGTTACTGGATGTGGCTGTACAGTCCCAGGCATTGATGCTTAAACTACTTCTGTTTGCCTTGGATGACAAAGGTCGCATTACAACAACAGTATGCCCCGTTTTGGACACAGGGAGAGCGTGACAAGGTTCTCCAGCTGTTTCATACAACGTACCAGGCACTCAGTGCGTTACCACCGGAAAAGGTCGCTAGTGGTGATTTTCGTTCTGTGAAAAATGTTTATGCTTCTCTTCGGCGACCTGTTGCTGTTACCCCACATGTCCAAGAGAAATATCCTCATTTGCCTTGGAAACGTATTTGGAACTGTTTTAGCATTCCGTACATTGATGTGGAATGGATAGTGGTAACATATGAGGTGGTCAATGAAGTTATTCCTACGGCATACAAATTATATCGTCACCAGACGACCATCCCCAGCAATTGCCCAATTTGTCATGCAGCGGATTCCCTTCCACATCGCTTGCTCCAATGTTCCGGTAAAGCAGCCATATGGACTTGGGTTTTGGGGAAATGTCGCAATTGGATACCTGGCAGTTGGAACCCTTCACCAATCGACATGTTACATCTGAATCTGCCGAAGCTGAATCCCCCATTGCACAATTCCCTTATTTGGTTGTTAATGGGTATCTTTACATGGTTACAGACGTTGGACAACCCCGCTGATTATACCCTGGCCAAACTCAGGCAATTTTTATACACTGAGAGATGGAAACTTGTCCAGAAACGCCAGACCGAGCCTTTCCAACCATGTATCCTGAAATTAATACACACTTGAAATTTTCGTGCATCACATCCTTCCTTGCCCATAACATAAACACTTACAAAGAATAACATATTTGGAAAAATATAGGAAATAAAAATAAAAAAGGGGAGGAAATATGGTATACTTGTGATATAACCCCTTTCCAAAAAAAAAAAAAAGAGAAAAAAAGGATGTATATATAAATTGCGAACATTAAGACATTATTGTGTTTGATAATAAAATAACATTAAAAAAATGTCGAATTACTTAAAAAAAAAAAAAAAAAAAAAAAAAAGGATACGTCATGAAGAAACCCCTTCATTCCAATCTATGTTTTACATGTTAAAGATTTATCCCCCCCCCCAAAAAAAAAAGCACATCAGTATGGGCATAACAACAGAGCGGAAACCTTGCTAAAGTAAGAACAGAGCTTGAAAACCAACACTTAACTGCTATAATTCCTCCAATAGCTCGTCACTAGAGCACTTGCTCACTGTGCTGGGGTGTCAGGTTTTGATTCCTGCGCTCGAGAAAGGCTCCTGTGTAGAAGAATGGTTGTCCCTGACAAACATTACCCACATGGGCCAATACTTATTAATGACCTGTTTCAAGGCATATCTGATAGCTAATTTATCAACACACATAATGCAACAATTTGTGCTTCATAATTAGCAATGTTAAATAAATGCTATTATATCTTTGATTGCAACAAAGAATAATGAATAATGTATTTATTTTCCTTAAACGGACTGACATATCTTTATTATTGGATTATTCATAATACAAATGCTCAAGAATTGGATTGGTAATTGAGGGGTGAATTAGATGGTAAGTGAGGAGTGACTTGAGTAAATGTTTTCATTTGTTCTTAAAAGTTTGAATGTTGGGCAAAATTCTTTTTTTGGGAGGGAGGGAGGAAGGGCCTTTGTTGAATGTTACTCAATTCACCCCTCACTTACCAATCCGCTTAATTTTACTCAATTTACCCCTCACTTACCAATCCATGTCCGCCTTGTTAGCTGCATTGATTTAAGCGGCTTTCAGTATTAGCATGGACACCTCTTAGCATTTCTGCAGGTACTGAAGCGAAAGTATGCGCATTCTTTCTTTTAACACATCTGGATTTTACGGTTCCGTTTCTTAAACCCTTGCTTTAATATCACCCTATATAAGTACCCCAAGGAAGTTAAATCAGACGATCTCACTGGCCATCGAATGCAGCCATCACGACTTATCCACCGTTCGGGATACACATTGTTGAGGCATTTTCTAATCCCTCTACAATAGTGGGGTGGTGCACTATCAGTGCGTCACAACTAACTGAAGTGGGATGTTCTCTAGATGTCCCAAATTCAGTTCATTCTATAGCAATTACAAACACAGCTGACCAGTTAGCGTGGGAGCCAAATAAACTGATCCAATGATGTGGTCTCCTGGAATGCCCCACCATGCGTTAACAGCAGTGCGCTTGCATATGATGTAGTTCTAACCAGTGAGGATTTTCAGGAGATCAGTAATGTAAATTATGTCTATTTACAGTGTGGTAATTGGCGAAATAGCATTCATCTCCCCTCAAAATCTGACCAATAAATTCATGATTTACGTGTATTTTATTTAAGAGAATTCACTAGAACGCTACCCGATTTTGGATTAGTTTTCACATTGCCTTTTTTGTATATATATTAATTTTTTTCACCACCGTTCGTGCAAATACATTAAACATAAAACACCAGAACACAAACTTGTTAATGCACTTTTGCGAAAATAAACAAGAAACAGTGAACATTTATTCCTGTAAAGTATTGATTGAGAATTGGAAATATCTTCCAAATATGTGTACCATATCCTTTTTTTTTTTTATGGCCAGAATTCAAGAAATATCAATTAGGGAGCTAGGAACTTTATTTATTTCAGGACGACCAGGAGCTATACATTACAACAAACAGGAAGAGGAAGAATGCCTAGATCTCGCATCCTAGGTTATTTAGGACCAATGTAGGAACAATAAAGATTCTCAGAGCCTGTAGTAGATCCAGGGTTTAAAGGAGACGATTCTGTTTCGCCACTTCTCTGCGTAAAGCTGGAATCACACACTGGCCGGTCTAAGGTACTAAGCCAAGCATAGGTACCCAATACTGTCCAAATAAGAGCTCTCCACAATGTAGGACGTGTCCAGAAAAACTTCAGGTGCAAAATATTTGTTGCTGAAGGATTCCAGGTGCGACCAGTCCACCACTGACATCTGTCCAATAGCCATGTCCATACCATCCATCCCTTTACCTGAGCATTCCAAGAGTCGTGTTCGAGTGAATCCGGAGCTTGGCATAGCGGTGATGATGACTATGTAGTGTATCTGTAGTTGGTATAATTTCATTGCCAATCTAATATGTCACTGAGACCCATTCCGTGTTGATTTCTGGTATAGCAAATTCGCGCCAAATATGCTTCCAGAGCACCTGCGGATACTTAACCTCTACATGTGGAGTAATTGGTGCCCTCTGTTGAAGATAGGTACTTCCTCAGCCGTCCGAAAACGGCCATTAACCACCTCTGCTGGTAGTAGTGTGCTTGAGTCACGTAGGACTTCACGAAACCTTTAGGTATCTTATGGAGTTCTTCCGCTCCCAAAATAACTGATAACGCCATTCTACGCCCATCCAGTGCTTGAAAAACCATTTTTAACAAAAGCGCTTTACATTACATCGCCACATCCAACAACCCCCAGCCACTTTTGGAAGACGTAACTGCGTACGGGAAATGCGCTACAACGTCCCTGCCCAAATGAAGTATCCGAGTACCTGTTAAATTCTCTCAGCGGTCTTCATCATCAACATTGAAGTATATTTCAAGAATCTTTGTGCGTAGCACAGTGGGTATTCTTAATACCGTGGTATATGGAGGATACGGCCCAATGGGGAGACTTTCAGATTTCCTCAATTTAAAATTCATCCCCGCATATCGGGCATATTCTTGAAAACAGCTTCGTAGACTCGTCGGTAGGGGGGAAGTTCCGACCTCTTCAGCTGCTCTGGTGTGGGCGCTGCGTACCCCGAGTACCCATTGGTACTTCTGACGTTACCAGAAGTAAGTCGGGCCGAACATCTGAGCCCCTCCCGTTGGGGAGTTGTTCGGATTGGGTAGGACTCGACGTGGTGGTGGTCCCGATGCCCATGGGTTATTAGGTCTTGGTTTCTGCCTTGACGGGGTTGCCTAGATACCTCAATGTCCTCTGGTACTAGCCTGGAGAGCTAGTAGACGGCATGCTAGCGTCTGTCGACACGACCAAGATTATTTTGTGGTCTTCCGTTCGGGGTTGATGAGCGTAAGTGGCGTATCCACTTCCGTCCCGGTATGCTCTCATGCCGGGGAGGGGCCTTTTTTAAGAAATCGGATATTGCGCTAATGGAAAAAGCCACGAAATCGTCCTTCTCTCCCTGGTGCGTCAAGAATGCGGGCTTCGGCCCTGGGTAGCCATTCGAACACAACTGTCACAACAACAACTGTTCGTCGGTAACCACCACCGCAATATCATCCGCATAGGCCCTAACGGCTAGTTTTCTGTCCATAGACCCGTGATCGTAGTTTGCAGCCAGGGAGTCGGAGCCAGGTATCAATACATACAGCAAATAACAGCATAGTCAGAGAACTACTTTGGCGGACGGATCTGTTGACCAGTATGGCGGCTAGTCGAAACCCATTGCATTGAATTCCAGAGGACTCAGCGTCATATAGTGCACGAAGGAGATGCTATAATTTGTCAGGAGCTTGACTCCAAATAAAGACTTATTAGTTGCCTAACCCGATCTTCTTGATCTTTAGTTATGTCATTGTTATCCTTAAAATGGCTAATTTGACATAAAAGAAAATAAAGAAAGAGTTAGAAAACATTAGGAGCAAAGGAAAGAAAGAGATCAGGAAGAGCCACAATGTTACTTTGTGACTTTCTCCCCAATGTAATTCATTACCTATATCAACATTCTCCCACCTCACTATGGAAGCGCTTCCATTACTGTTATTATGCTAACGGAATCTTGCTTATCCACGCTGTTAATGCATACGTCGTCATTTCCGCACTACCTTATGGGTGCGCTGACTTCCTCCTTTTCGCAATACCAAATATATATATATATATATATATATATATATATATATATATATATATATATATATATGCTACATTACGCAGAACAATGTGCTTCATTGAGCTTTTCAGATGCAACATTTGGCTGCAGACGTAGCTGTTTACCTGGAGAATGGACAATGAGTTTATTTCAGGTAGAAAACTCACCGCAAAGAGCTGAACGACCACCAGCGTTAATGCTGATGCATTTACACAGTTCACCCGAGCAATGATGAATGTTTTTACTTGTGTTGTTATCAGCTAATGTTCGTGGACCAACTCCATTCGAATTTCTACGAACCATCTACAATTGTTCATGGTGAATTTTGTGCAACCTATAGAAAAGCTTGTCAAATTTTGCATTTGCTAGAGGATGATATTCATTGGGATCACACGCTCGCTGATGCTGTTATTTCGTCTACTCAAATTCGATCACTGTTTGCTATCACACTTTCAACGTGCTTTCTATCGAGTCCACATTATTTGTGGGATGAATTCAAGGACATATGGCTAAAGATATTTTGCATCGAGTACGTACAACAATGGCAAATCCATAAATTGAAATTTGCGCAGAGATACACAATGAGGTATTGACATCTTTAGAGGATTTGTGCGTGATTATGTCCGGCAAGATGTTGCACGAATTAGGAATGCCTGCACGTAATGGTCCCTTTCACGATGCATTCAATCGTGAATTTGAATGAGAACGGCAATACGATAGAAATGCTTTGAGTCAATCCGTAAACAGTAAGGTCCCACTTTTAAATCAGCAGCAAAAAACAGCTTACGATATGATAATCAAAGCAGTTAATAAACGCAAAAGAGGAATCGTTTATCTTGATGCACCCTGTGGAACTAATAAAACACTCTTAATTTAATTTATTTTAGATACGATGTGGGCACAAAGTCAAAAAGTACTGGCGGTAGCATCAAACAGAATCGCTGCTACATTGTTAGAAGGCGGATGAGCCGCTCATTCAACGTTCAAACAATCCACTAAATTTGCAAACAATAAATGAACCGACATGTAATATAACCAAAACATCAGCAATAGCGAAAGTGCTACAAAATTGTAAAATGATAATGGAGGATGAGTGTACGATGGCGCACAAACGAGCATAGAAAACACTCCATCAAACATTAAGATATTTGCTCAGCAATCAAAATCTTCGGAGGTGCGAGGATTCTACTGGCAGGAGATTTTCTGCAAACGCTGCCAGTCATTCCTAGATCAACAGCCACTGATGAAGTAAATGCCTCCTTGAAGACATCATATTTGTGAAGATACGTGAAAAATCTAAAATTAACAACGAATATGAGTGGCGTTACAAAATGATCGGCGGAAGTGTTTTTAAAGACATTATTAGACATTGGCAATGGGAAAATTCCTGACACTACTACTGGCCTCATTTCGTTTCCACCAAATTTTGGTCACCTCACATCCTCAAAGGAACAATTAATATCGAAAGTGTTCACAAATGTTGGTGTAAACTATTAAAACAACGCCTTATTGGGCGAACGATCGACTAATAAGGATGTAGATGATTTAAATATAAAATTTCAGAGTAAAACTGATGCTCACATGCATTATTTAAGTCGATAAATTCCATTACCGATCCAAATGAAGTCGTCAATTATTCAACTGAATTCCTACATTCGTAGCAATTGCAGGATTATCACCACATCATGTACAGCTTGGTGCTAATTATGCTAGGTAATCTGAATCAATTAAAATTGCGCAACGGAACAAAAAAAATGAAAATGTTAGTTGAAGTTACTATAATCATAGGAAAGTTCAAAGCTGAGGATGTGCTTATTCCAAGAATACCACTAATGCCAACCGACTTTAAGCGTATTTAGTTGCCGGGGCACCTTACACTCGCAATCCCAAGGTTAATCGTTAGAAGTGTGAAATAAACCTTGAATTGCCGTGTTCTTAGCAAGGACAGTTATACGTTGCGTGCTCGAGAATCGGCAAACAGCCGGAGCTATTTGTTTCTCTCCGGAAGGAAGAACGAAAAATATTGTCTATTACAAGGTATTACAATAAAGCATTTTCAAATTATTTAATTGTAATTTTATTTCATTATATGGTCGTACTGTCAGCGGAAGATTTTGATCCAGTTTTTTTCATTAGGTACGCCACCCGTGCGAAGCTGGGGTGGGCAGCTAGTATGTGTGTATATATCAGGTGGCCCACGCAAGCCGGCCTCTGTAGTTTTATGTTTCCCGCATTCGCCGTATGCGTGTGCGTGTGTGTGTGTGTGTGTGTATATATGTATATATCGGATATCAGTTTTCGGTTTTTGTTTGTAGCCTGCCTGTATATATATATATATATATATATATATATATATATCGGATATCAGTATATATTCCCTGAGAGTGGTTTTATTCCCTGAGAGCGGAGAGAAGCCAGCTAAACACTACAGGCAGGCTACAAACAAAAACCGAAAACTGATATCCGTCTTTTGAACTATCCTGACTACGAGAATATTATCCTAAGATGTGTTTATTTACTTTGTAGTGGATGGAGCAGAACTCATGGTGTATTGCTATACATTCATTCAACATACTGGTGTACAATAAGACTAAGGAGAATTTCTTTTATCGACATTATGTTAATCGAGATAAATACTATAGAATTGCTGTTGATTACTTGCTACCTTGTAAACACAAGGTAAATAAGGAAATACAGCAGACTAAGTGATTATCAAATCTTTTAAAAAGTCGATCTCTATGTGAAACAATTGAAATTCGGTTCTGTTTGCAAAGTCGGCAATAAAACAAAACGGAGATAAAAGGAAACGTGACTTCCGTTTAATAAAAGCTAAAGGAACTTAAAATTGAAACCAATAACATTGCATATCTCGGAAACTATTAACTCTACAAAAAAAAGTATATGACATAAACTGTGTATTTTAAACATTCTTTGTGCAGTAAGTTTTGTCTAGCTCTTACGATTTACCAGTTAGACAAAAGTCATTAAGCTAGAAGAGGTCTTCAGATGATATTCCCAGAAAATTCAATATATACATTTCGTTTGTCATGAACACGACTTAAACACATAGCATTTCAACAAATATCGCTAGAGATACCTTTGAGAAAATCTACATTTTTGAAAAGTGATCCAAATTAAGGGTAGTTACGGTTGGGAAATTTTCCAGAAAATCTTCGTTTCGCATCCTGGTAGATACTGAACTTAAATACAAAATTGGTATTTAACCAACTTTTTCTTTTTGATTTATGCTGTCCTCAGAAACACACACACACACACACACACACACACACATATGCACAGAAACATTTTTTCACAAAAATGCTTGTTTCTTTTATTTAGAGGACCCTAAAACATTCATTTTCGATGAAATCTTGGTATATCGAATATTTGGGTGGATTGAATGTGCTAGAGAAAGTAAAATAATAATAATAATAATAATAATAATAATAATAATAATAATAATAATGTTAAAAATGCCATGTGAATATAGCACATCAGAATTTTTAAAAGTAACATGTTTGGGACAATGTTGGGAATAGCGAAGCCCACTTCCATAAAAGCGACTATTTTAAGGAAGGAAGCCAAAAAATACCTAAAGAAAGAAAAAAAAAACAGGTGACGTGTTCCATTCATATAACTTTCTCTAGCTGTTCCATATACTATTAGTATAAAAGATTATTTTTGTATCTACATCATGTTTATTGCGGTAAACATTAGCAGAATTGCTCCCATTACTTGATCCTTGTAAGAAAATATAAGGGAGTATACCAGACTAATCAAACCTTTTAAAAGCTGGTCATGTGAAACAATTGAGGTTCGGTTCCCTTAGCATGGTACAGTTTGAAAAAAGTTAGGAAGCTTAAACTCTACACAAAGAACGTATACTATATAAATTATGTGCTTTAACGAGATCTACAACTTCATCTATTAAGGTTTAACCGTTATGCAAAATTCTGTATAACTCATCCAGAATAAAGAGCCCTTCAGACGCTATTCCCCGAAAATTGGAAATATAAGTTTTATTTGTGATATAAATATCTTTAATATATTATTTTTTATATATTGTTGAGGAAAATAACTTTTTCAAAAATGTTTCCATTTAAAGAATAGTTTATGGGAGGGGGATTTTCTTGAAAAAATTTTGGCATCCTTGAAAGATACTATTCACAAATACTAAGTTTGGTGTTCAATGTCACACACACACACACACACACACACACACGCTTTTTCTATAAATGCTTTTTTTCAGATTCAGGGGCCTCAAAACATATATTTCCAGTGAAATCTCGAATACAATATCTACTCTAGCTACTTGTAAATACATACGTGCTAGAGAAAGGAAAACGGGCTGTGTTGCTTTCTTAAAACATTCAGAACATAAAGTCGAGGTTGTCACTTTTATTTGTTCATTCGAATCCTATCTGCTCTTAAGCTTCTTTTAACAATTTATTTTACATTTGTGCAGAACACCGGTATTTCTGAAGTTCTGGTTCTAAGTTTGATTGACAACAATACCTGCCTACTTTGGGTAGGAGCTACTCCATTAATAAATAAAATTTATTGTAATCCATTATTCAAATTATATATAAAGGTACCTTTAAAAATGACACGCAATATCTGGTATTTATCTCTGCTTTATTCTCGAAGTATAATGATAAATCCAATACTGACAACTCGACGCAAATAAATTCTTTGACTTTCGCTTGAATAGCTCCAAACACAGCTTCGAAGTTGAACATTTTTGTTCACTGTGAGCAATCGTGGCAGCATGGGGTTCACAATGTTCCCATCTCCTATTTATCATGCAGAATATGAATTGTTGCTGCCATCGAAACAGCTGTGGCTTCCACTAATTCGCGAACTTTCGTGAGAGTCATATCGTGCACTTTTTCTCAATAACCACATAACCACATCTGCCGGCTGCTCTTCACCAAAAACGGATGTTTGATCAGTTTGAAGTCGTTGAACAATATCGAACTGTTGTCGAAGATGACGACAAATCCCCTAAAACAGCATTCAAATTCGCATTTATGTTCTGGTAAGCTTTCCGTCCTAAATGTTAGCGAAAACAGATAGAACGGCTAACTGAAAGTCTGGCAAATTCAAACTAACCTATGGATCAGCATCAAATATAGTTGGCGACGTATAATAAATTACAGTATACGATGGTAACACCAACTCTCGTTAACAGCACCACTATTTTGAAAACGGGTACTTATTCATCCATTCTCGTAACTTTAAATGTTCAATTATTAGTTTTCCACCATATAGCATTAATAAACTGATGAAACATAATCATTTTTATTAGTTCTGAAACAGAATAGAAACGTCTTCTGTGTTCTTTTCATTGACAAGCCGCCACTGGGAGCGTGCGTGTGTAAGTCACGATGCTTCTGGAATTTATGATAGAAAAAGGTTTGATCTTAGCATGCTGACTCTTTGTTCGAGAGGAATGAAATGTGAAATTTAATTTCGAATTTCTTTCGCTCAGTTGAATTTCAGAGATTGGATGGATGCAGGCATTGGGTGGATGACGCACTTTCAAGAGCCAGCGGGAAAACAGATTAACAGCACATTGCATGTGAAGTGCGTAGCAGCTTCGAATATTAGCTGTCAGCTCTCGGAGCCGGTCCAGCATGCATCAAACCCGTCACTGACACCGTTAATGCTGAGCCGTGTAGCAATGTCAAATTTTAATTTAATTTATAAGTGCACATCAGAAAATGTGTGCGTTTCAAACCACACATTAAAGAAGTGGATTTAATTAAAAACTACGCTATATTCTCCAGGGAAATTACGAAGTACTTTTTAAGGTTAAGAAATGGGACTTGGTCCATTTCATTTAAAAGAAATTCTTATGTGTTATATTCACATAGCTTTCTCTACTTGTCCCTCTAAATTATATTTACAAACACTTATTATGTGATGCACTTCTTGGTTAAAAAATTACTTTCCAATTCATATTTACACATTCCATTGTACAGAATATTAGGTAAAACGAGTCAGATTTTTGAAGTCGCTTGCAATGGTTTACAATTCCACCCTGTTTGCATTAAATGGGGGGGAGACATTTAAATTTGTTTCAAGAGTTCAAAGGTTAGAATAATAATAATGACAAGAAGTATGTTGGATATGGCTAAGTGAAGGAAAAAATATATCACACTAATTATTTGTTTTAATCAGATTTACATCTTTCTGTGTAGTAAGATTTTAACTATCTCTTGGGGTTTACCACTTGTACAGAGGTCCTTCAAAATGAAGGGAACTTCATAGGCTATTCCAGAAAATTCAGAATGAATTTTATTTCTGATGTATATCAGAATCAATTTATTAAAAATGGAGAATATCGAACAATTTTTCATGTAAAAGATAGTTCAAATTTACTTCATTATTGATTTTTGCTGAATATCTATCGATGATTTCCATGAATAATTCAGTAAAAAATCAAGTAAGTTTATATATGTATGTTATAGAAAATAATTTCTAAGATTTTTGAGATTATTTTCTTTCAAATTTGAAGTGAACTAGAACGCGAAATATTAAGAGCAATAACAGGAAAAGTAACATTTAATGCTAACAACATCCATGATATGATTGCAGTAATTCAAATATTTGTACCATAGTTCTCATTTTAAACTTGAGGCTATATTTTCCGAAAGAATTAACTGAGCAAACAGGAAAGTAGAGGGGTAATAGACTAGCGAGGCCTTATTATCGAAGTGCAAAGTAAGGGCTCAATGGAAGTAAGTGATATGTAAATACAGATATATTGCACTTCTAAGAATTGACCAGCCATTTATATATTAAAATAACTCGTAAGGAAAATGGGGAATAGAACAGCGGGTGAGTATTAAGCTAATGTGTTAAACGGTAGGTGGAGTAAACAGGTGTATCAACCATCAGCATTCAGCATGGAGATCTGATTCCGCGTCTCTCGCGTATTCAATTCACTTGAGGGAATAAAAACTCGTGTAAGTTTTACCATGTAAATAATAATCGTATATTTTGTTTGGATTACGCTGTAATAACTTGGCGTAACGTAATCTAATACTTCGCTTCACTGGACTCTCATATGAAATACAAGCTGTCGCGCATAAAGGACATGAAAGTGGATTTAAGTGTTTTTCACACAATCCGTGTATAGGACAGGAGTTAGGTAGAATCAGAATGAAAAATGCAATGCTATAGCCGGGATTTGAACCACTGCCATGGTAGCTCAGTGGCAGAGCAACCGGCTAGAGATCGGGAGATCTGTGGTTCAAATCCCGGCTATGGCGTTGAACTTTTTAGTCTGTCTCTACCTATCTGACGATGAAAGTGTTATTGTTTGAAAATCGGTGTATTACGCGCACCAACGAGACGAGTTAGCGGGACACAACCCTGACAGGGGATACAGTAGTTCAGTTTATTAGAGCCTGCTGCCATAAACCTCACTTCAAATCGAACCGTGACTTTGAATTTTCCAAACGTTATTCTACGTAGATAAATATCTACAAACACTGATATTCATGGAACACCATAGATACGCTAGAAATTAATATACAAGGGCGAGGACTTAAAATGTAACAAAATATACATATACGTACTCATAAAATGTTTTAACTGTGGTTCTTGAAACATTTATGGTGAGTAACGGAAATAATTATTTAGTATTGATGTAAAATACACAAAAATCGATTGGTGGAATAAATATCACACTGAAAATAAGCGTACCTACTTGAAATCAATGTAATGTCACTAATTAAACAGCTTATGATATATTTTATGGTGTGACATCACCACCTGCTCAATGACAAGCCTTGTGCACGTCATCTGCTTCTTTTAAAATATTTTGTTTTCACTCTCAGACTAGGACTTTCTCTTTCTTGGTCTGATTGGCCTAAGCACTCAGCAACTTTGATTTCCAACAATTGTTCCACATTTCAACTGTCATGTGTCTCTTAGTCGCAGAATAGGTTGTTGTAAGGTACAAAATAGTTCTATACTTCTCATGATAATTTATGGTAATATACGCGAAGAGAATTGCCAAATTTACATTTACATTTTAAAATCGTTTAAATCAAATATATTGTGTGACAAGAGTTAATGCACTTAAAATGCGTGATAAATAACTAAATAGATGGATTCTTCGTTTAAACCTGCCTCTCTGGATAACAAAACTTCGTGCATCTGTCATGACAGAGAGTTTATATCGCTAATATCACCTGATCTTGTATTGTTTGATTAACGCCATTCAAAGGTGTTATTAACCAATCAGGGAAATGGGCAAGGAAATAGTTCGCAGACGAACACATATAAGCGGGGCAAGGCTATAAGAAACATGGTTTAGGTACTTTTCCATTTTTGTTTATAAGATATTGTATGTATTTTTCGCATAATTTATGAATCGTGTAAAAATAAGAACAAAAAGATTTTTAGGCTATAAATTTGAAACCCATGTAAACATTTGAATGTATGAATGAAATGCAGGTAGAAATGCACTCCTATTATTAGATCATAAGTACTTTCAGATGAACTATCCCTCTCAAATAAAAAACAGGGAAGCAAAAAAGAACAATATAATATCAGAAATAGAATTAAAACTATAAACAACACACACTTATAAAATCTAATGTGTTACACTCGCATGACTTTCTCTAACTGTTCTGCAAACAAATTTCTTACAAAGGATTATTCTTATTTCGACATCATGCTAATCGAGAAAAGCATTAGCAGAACGTACTTATTGCTTATCTCCTTTAAGTAGAAGGGAAATACGGGAACATACTAGTTTAAACCGACAGTCAACTGTTTTAAAATGTGGTTGCTATGGGACTGAAATCCGTTTCTTTACGTGGCTAGGTGTGGACAAGTTCTCGATGAGTAAAAGTATTTTAAAACTGAAACCAATAACATCGAAAACGGTCAAATGTTCCACGAATAAAATGTATATGGCATAAATTGTGTCTTTTAACGAGATTTATATTTTTACTTTCTCTACCCCGCATATACAATGTGCATAGTGGAAAGAGAAGGTGTTGTATGCCATCCAAAAATTCGATGTCGAGATTTCACCGAAAATAGTTTTGAAGCTCGAAAAAAGCATTTTTAGTAAAAGTTCCTTGTGTATGGGGGGGGTGCCCTTAGTTAAGTCTCTTAAATACCAAACTTAATATTTAGGTTTAGTATCTTCCAAGGTTACGACATGAAGATTTGCAAGAAAATCCCCTCACCACAAACTATCCTTTACATCGAAAAATTTTCGAAAATTCTGATTTTCGAAAATTTTGTTAAAATCCTGTTTATTAGAGATATTTACATCCCAAATGAAATGTATATCTTGAATTTTCTGGGAATAGCCTCAGAAGATCTGGATGGATTTTGTCGAATTTTGCATAACGGCTAAACCGTAAGAGGTAGACAAAACCTTACTACGCAAAAAAAATGTGAAACGCACAATTTATGTCATATGCATTTTTGTTGTAGAGTTGACCGTTTCCTAGATATTCCTTGTTATCGTTTCAGTTTTAAAATTTTTATACCTGTCTCAGAAAGGAAGTGTCCATTTTTCTTTTGTTCTCTCAAGCAAAGAAGGGATTTGCAATGACAATCGCATAACGATAGCTTATAAAACATTTGAGTACCACTTTAGTCTAGTGCATTCCCTTACTTCCCTCCTACTTATGAGGAACTAAGTAATAAGTACATTCTGCTAATGTTTATCTCCATTAGCTTAGTGTACACAGAAGAATAATCTTTTGTAAGAAGTTTGTTTGTAGAGCACCTAGAGAAAGTCATGTGAGTGTAATACATGAACATTTTTTGTAAGTTAATTTTCATCTATCTTTTGTGGTTTATCAGTTATGCAATATTCATCCAGAATGAACAGGTCAGCTATTCCCAGCAATTTCAAGATATAGTACAATTTATTTGTAATGTAAAATGTATAAGTATGCGATGTTTTAATCCAAATCGTTAGATCCATTTTTGAGAAAACACAAATTTTCGAAAAATGTTCCATGTAAAAATTTTCTTGAAAATGTTCGTATCACATCCGTGAAAGATGCTGAACTTAAATGCCAAGTTTGGTATTCAACCGACTTTTCGTTTTTGAGCTATGCTGTCACAGAACCTTTTTCTAAAAATGTATTTTTCGGACTCAGGGGAGCTCAAAACACATAATTAGTTCCGGTGAAATCTCGATATAGAATTTTTTAGAGGAATATAATTCTTGCTCTACACAGTATGTACAGAGTACATGTAGAGAAAGTAAAAATTATAACGAATTACAAAATAACTCAATTTTTATCATAAATAGTCCAAAAGAATGCCACTAAGGTAAATATTACTGAAACAATGTTTATCTAATTCCTTTTTAAAAAGATAAACATAGATCATATTGCGTGACTTATAAAAGATTAATGCCTTTTGTTTCAGAAATAAACGGTGATATTTGAAATTAGTACGTGGTTAAGTGGTTATATTTAAACACTACTCTGTTTCTAGATCAATTTTACAATTTCAAAGCAATCGCATTTTCTTAAATTCTACAATAACAGGTATTATGGAGTAATTGACTTTTCAAAGAGATCTGTGACTTTATCTTCTGTTATTATAACTATCGATCATCTGTTGAATATTTGAAAATGTTGAATATTAAAACTGTTTTCTAGTAGAATTGCTGTGTTTAGTTATAAATAAAGCGAATTTAAGAACTTACTTCGAACTCTAAAACCATGTATGAAAAACCTACTCCATATTAATTTACTTATTTGCATTTCGAAAGCGTTGGCATTTGTAAAAACTTCCAGAAGCTCACAGGCATTTAGTTATTAATTTTAAAAAATGATAATGTCAAAATGAAAATATCTAACAAATTTAATCGTTTAACTTGGAGTACACAGTATAATATTCAGAACATTTGGATTGGATTACTTTTTTACTTTCCCTACAGAGTAATTTGTACTTATACTATGTGTAGAGGATATTCTATTTCAGGTGACAAAAAATAGAAAAAGTTGCGCTTGCGCGCGGGTGTGGAGTCGCTTTCTTAGAAGATGCTTTTTGGTGTTTAACCGACTTTTTGTTTTTGAGTTATGCCTTTCACAAACACACACACACACACACACACACACACACACACACACACGTACACTTTTCTAAGGATGTTTATTTATTCTATATGTCCTGTGAAATTCCGGTACCGAAATTTTGGGTGGATTATAATACCTTCTCTAGTAATATTTTAGTCACGACAGAAGATTATATAATTTTGTTCTTACTATTTATGGATTATTCTAAATTGTGTTCTACAGGAATGTATTCGTAACTTGTCCTTAAAATGGAAGTGTTTTCTTTTGTTTAATTAGTTATTTATTTATGCATTTAATGGTGCAGTGGCCAAGGGCAAGTATGTATGGGAAACAAAGGTGTGCCTCCAACTGGTTACCAAAATCATATTTCACTTTATTGTGTTATCGCGACCCCAGGCACTCTATCAAGGGCCGACCATCAAAACCGAGCGTGCGTGTTTACAGTTAATTGCAAAGCCCTGCAACCCTCTTTTTTGCTGTTGTATTTATTATTATTTTCCCCATTTTTCAAGGGTTGCTTCACTGTAAAAGCTTCAAAATTATGTTTCGCGGGAAACACTGCGCGGGACTCGACCAAATGCACTTGGTGTGTGGTTGGAATTTTCCACAACAAAAACACCTGCATGCAATGGATCTGGTCGGAGTCGAATGTTTCGAGTATTTGGCCGAAACCACGTCAAACGGTGGAGGATTCAGACGCTATTATGGCCGGGTAACACGTGCAACATAATGACGTCACGCCACCGCAGCCGTCGGGTGTGTGCGCTTCGCAGTAACCAACACAATTAATAACAAATGTGTAATCTGCTACACGAGCATCACATCCCACAATATGTACTGAGCATAGCGTGCATTATCATGTGATGCAAGTAACTTCCAAACGTTTCTCGTGTGGCTAATGCGAAAAACAATATCAACAGTGTTTATAAGAACTCAAGAATTGAATGGAATAACGAATTATAAGGATTAAAGACTATCGTGGAGTAGAGCATCGCAAGCACGCCACAATAGCCCTTAAAGTCTCACGTGACTCTAGGGAGCGATGAGGGGAGATTACCAGAAGGGCAACCAGATATGTATGAAGGTGGGCGCAATTAAGGACGGGGTCTCTAACGGTTACAGATGTAATGCGTCCGACACCGCATCCAGTAGTTGTCCGGAGGGAGAGCGGATCCGAAAGCTCCGGAGGCGGGTCTTGATTAAGCATCGAGCAGTTTTGTCTGTGGCTCACATTGGGGAGGTCGCACGTGCAATCTTTGTGGCACCTGCCTGACCCAGGAGTTTCACCAGGTAGGTTCATTATATCTACCGAATATTTCGGTACACCGTTTTCTGTTCCCATCATTTCATTGAGTGCGGACGTCGTTGTCAGAAACACACAATTCGGGACCCTTCTTGAGTTTTGAGGCTACTCTGGGGGTCCGCCGGGATCCATGAGCAGTGTTAGCTCAGCGTCGGAGACGTTCCAACTGTAACCGTTAGGGACTCCGCCTTCATCCAGTTCTGGTCTGCCCTGCCCCTCCCTCTTTGGGAGCACGAAGAGGCAAAGGGCCGCAAGGGCCTAAATCTCTGCCCCAGAGACCTAGGGGCCCTTTTCGTGTCTAATCGTCATCCTATCCCGATCAAGCGTTACGAATAACTTTACATTACACAAGCCACCATCCTGCCGCAGCCGTTGCTGGTCCTTCAAAGCTGATGCGGATGATATAGACATTATGGAACAGGGACGCGAGTATTCCGGGAATGGAATGAGGCGGCCCACCATTCATCTGGCGCCTCGAGGAAACCCCAAAACACAAGGGTGAGGATCGGCAGCTCCTCCCAAATGCGAGCTAGTCCTCTCGTTTGGTTAACGTTCAACATAAGAACATTTTATGCGTGCTATTAAAATGATTATCTCTGTTTAGTTTCTTTTTCACATTAACGGCAAGATTCAACGTTGATCCAGAGAATAAAACTCATGGATTTATACTCACATTAATTTCTTTCCCGACTATCGTTAATTACTTTCTCTACACGTACCATGTACATAGAGTATAGAGAAGGTATAGTAATCTACCCAAAACGCGATATTGAGATTTCACCGGAAATATATGTTTTGCATTTTTAGAAAAAGATCCGTGTGTGTCTGTGTGCCTCAGTAAAGCCCAAAAACCCAAATATGTTAAATACCAAAGTTGATATTTAAGTTTGGTATCCTCCAAGGTTGCGACACGAAGATTTTCAAGAAAATCCCCCCACCCCAAACAACCCTTTTCAAGCAAAATTTTTTGAAAACTTGTTTTTTTTTTAAATGACATGATTTTGATTAAAAGACAGTATATTAAAGTTATTTACACCACAAATAAAATGTATATGCTGAATTTTCTGGAATAGCTTCTGATGACTGTTTATTCTGGATGAAGTTTAGTGAATTTTGCGCAACTGGTAAACCATAAGAGATAGACAAAAACTAACTATACCAAAAATGTATGTCTCGTTAAAACACACAATTTAGGTCATACATATTTTTGTTGCAGATTTGATTAACATCTGTGTGCAACAAACGTTTATCTATCTCTTACGAGTTACTAATTATGCAAAATTCATCCAGAATAAAGAGGTCTTTAGAGGCTATTGCCAGAAAATTCAGGATATACATTTTATTTGTCATATGAATATTTTTAATACAATCAAAATCGTTAGTGCCATTTTTGAGAAAATCAAAATCTACGAAATTTTTCCCATATAAAGAGTAATTTGAAGCGAAAGAATTTTTTCCAAAATCTTCATGTCGCATCTTTGAAAGATACTAAACTTAAATACCAAGTTTGGTATTTTACCGACTTTTCGGTTTTGAGTTATCGTGTTCACAGACACACGGACACACACACGTGGACCTTTTTCTAAAAATGCAGTTTTTGGATACAGGGGGCACTTAAACGTGTATTTCGGTAGCAACTTTTTGGGTGGAGTGCAATACCTTCTCTACCTACGTACCATGTAATATGCAGAGAATGTAAAAACATAAAAATAGCAGCAACGTAAAAAGTAAAAATGTGATGTTTCATTCACATGATTTTGTTTTTCTGCTACAAATCATTTTTACAAGAGCCTATTGTTGTATGGTTTATACCATTCATTCTTATAATTGTGCCCGTTATATTACATATTTTGAGCATAAATGGAAATTGGGGAGCACTAGGCGTCGGCGGTAGTGGAATCCTTTAACCTGATTGCTATGTATTCCCTTTGATAGACCAGGAGATAGAAAAATGAATATCGACTTTCCATTTTAGAATAGAATAAACTACTTTAAATTAAAAACACAGTGCCTGTTTTACATTTACATTCGCGACTAGTGAGGTCACAAGAGCAAGGAAATGCTACTGCGTAACCTGCCTGCTGCCGCGTGCTCGTGTTCTCGACTAATGAATACGTCCTTGTAACAATTACTGCTCAGAATCCTAAGTAATGACAAGCTTAGGCGATAAGCCATTACAACAGATAAGTACGGCAGTGAAAACAACGATATGCTTATTCTGCTTTGTAGTGTGTAACGCAGATGCCTCGACTTTTTCATAACAATTAACTCTTCATTTAATGAAACAGTGTTGTTTGCTGCAGTATTATAATGTTGGATTTTGGGAGAACTCAGCTTAAAATCGAGCGCAACTTAAGTATATTATTGTAATAAACAAAGCCTTAATTTATACACGTCTTCTTTTTCTTGGATTGTGTTCTTCCTAAGAAAGACTAGACTCTTTAGTTCAACAGAAATCAATTATTGGGGCAGTTCACAATCAGAAAGTGTATTTACTAGTTGGGTATTGGGGTTCTGTTCTCAAACTGGGATAGCATTACATTGTGCATTGTTTTGGTTTGCTAATACACTATAATGAACGAGGTTTGTCATTGTTTAGCCGGTCTGCGATTACATTAGGGCGGAGTTAAGATCAGAGTTACGTCATACTCCTTTGTTGGCTGTCAACATGCTGCAACCTTAAATAATAGAGTCCATAGAGCCTATTATATTCATAAACACAGCATGATATTTTTGTTTTCAAGTTACATTATCCAACATTTTCAACAAAGGTTCTTAATATTTTACCTGTATAGTTGGTACAGAAGGTAGGTGTAGCAATACACATTCTGTAGCATTATGAATAAAAAAAGAAAATAAAGAGAAAAATGGTCCGTGCGCGCGTTTGTGAACAGCATAGTTCAAATACCAACCTAGATGTTTAAGTTCGGTACTTTTCAAAGATGCGACATGAAAATGTTCAACAAAATCCCCCACCCAAACTATCATTTATATGGAAACATATTTTTAAAAACTCCGATTTCATGAAAATAACTAAAGATTTTGATTGAAATTCCATATTTTAAAAGTTTTTCATAATAAATATAGTATATATGTTTACTTATTTGGGGAAGAGTCTCTAAAGTCCTCTTTAGTAGTGATGATTTTTGCAAAACTAGTAAACCATTAAGAGAGAGAGAGAGAGAGAGAGAGAGAGAGAGAGAGAGAGAGAGACAAAGTCTTACATAAGATTGCTTTCTATTCTTAACACAGCAAAATGTAGTTATAAATAAAACACACAAAATACTAATAAGTTTCTAGAAATTCCTTGTTATAGATTAGAACTCAATAAAGTTCCATAAAAGGTAGTCAGTCACCTATCTACATTATATATTTTACCATAGAACGTGTGTCAAATAGCTTTTATATAGCGTCTTTTGTAATATATTTGTATGTATGTATTTATTTCTCTGCAAGTAGGTATCACCCGGTGGCAGAGTTATATATGTATACAAAATATTTAAACAATAAATTACAGCTGTCAGTTTATGGCTTTGTAAGCTAGATATAATAGTTATTTACACAAATATGAAAACAATTTTTCTCTCAATTCAGATTAATTAATTTCATAATTAGAATCACCAACCAATTTAACATTTGTATTTACAACAATATAAAATCACAAGCATTTCATTTAAGGAATATTTACAAAAATTATCCAACATTGAAATCAAGATTTTTCCTAAATTTCTTCAGAGACAGGGGACAACCCCGAAAGACTGCTCCAGGCAATTCATTCCAGTCTTTTATGGTTCTATTTACAAAGGAGAACTTTCCCACGTCAGTTCTGTATCTTCTACCCTTAATTTTGAATGGATGATCGTTTCGTGCATAGTAAGTTGGGTTTTCCAGTTTGTCAGTAACGTCCTCCCATGCGTTTAAGCCAGCGTAAGCTTTAAATAAAGCGCACAACCTCTGTTTCTCACGCCTAACTTTCAACGGCTCCCATTTTATCTCCTCAGCGTTTGTAGGCCCAAAATATTTACCCCTTTTTATGAATATTATAGACCTTTTCTGGATCTTTTCTAACGAATCAATTTGATTTGTTCTATACGGGTCCCAACAAGTTACTCTAAATTTCATGACCGGCCGCACTAAGAACTTGTACGCGATTTCCCTGGACTTTGCACTCCCCTTTTTTAAAATCCTCATTAAGAAGTGCAGTGTTTTCCACGCTTTCGTAGATACAGAATTTACCTGCTCGTCCTATCCAGCGTTACTCGCCAAGTAAACTCCCAAGTATTTGCAGCTGTCCACCTGTGGAATTTTTTCCCCACCTATGTGATAGTTGTGCAGAATTTTTTCCCTAGATCTATTAAATGCAATTGACTTACTTTTGCCAGCGTTAATTTTCATTTTATTTGCAGCAGCCCAATCACTATTTCATTTAAATATCCCTGAAGAGCAGTCTCATCTTCAACATTTCTAATTTTATTGTAAATAATACAATCGTCTGCAAATAATCTTATCTGGCATTTTATATTAACAGTTATGTCATTTACAAAAATAAGAAAAAGTAACGGCCACAGTACTGAGCCTTGGGGTACGCCCGAGCTTACCATACCCCTCTAAGATAGCTCCTTGCCTACTTTTACCCTTTGCGATCTTCCTTCCAAAAAATGTTTAACCCATAGAACTACGCGTTTATCAATTCCTGCAGCAGTTAGCTTCTGGATAAGTAAATTATATGATACAACATCAAAAGCTTTGGAAAAATCTATCACCACTGCATCTGTTCTTCCCCCTGCATCCACCTCCTCTGCTAAATCTTGAAATAAGGACGTTATCTGGCTTTCACACGAGTATCCAGGTCTAAACCCATGTTGCGCTTTATTGAACCACTTTTTGTTTTCTAATTCCTCCCGTATATATTCCACAATTAAATGTTCCATCAATTTGCACACTACTGAAGTTAGGCTGACTGGTCGATAATTATTTAATTCTGTTTTATTTTCCCCTTTATGAATTGGAACTACAATCGCGGTTTTCCAGTCTTCCGGTAAGGCACAGTTATTTATTGACATATTAAATAAAAGCATTAGGTACGGAATCATGGATTCCCTTCCAATTTTTATTATTTTGGTCGGTATATTATCAGGCCCCCTCGACTTTCGATTTTGCAACATTCTGATCCTTCTGCGCAATTTGGATGCCATTATTTGGATGCACGAAGCTTTTTCTAAAAATGTCTTTTTGTATATAGATGTCCCTAAAACTTTATTTCTGGTGAAATCTCAGTACAAATTTTTCGATGGAGTGGAATATTTTTTCTACCCATGTATTATGTAAAAATTGCAGAACTAATAAACGATTCTAGGAAGTCTGCACAGCTTTGTATAACAAAAAGAGGTTGAACGGATTATGAAGCCAGTACTTGTAGGAGAAAGTTAAGTTGGGCGAACTTCAGAATGTGATATTAGCTCTATTGGATTTTTCTTCAGCAGCTTTCATTTGAAATAAGTGACGGATTTCTTGCAGATATAACTTAGCCACAATTTATATTATAAATTCAGATTAAACGTTTAATAGAACATTTCTCAAGGCTACCTCACATGCTTGCTTCACTGTGTCAAATTGGTAAGGGTTTTTTTTTTGTTTTTTTTTTTTTTGCGCATATTTTATGCACAGTTTATTTTGGAATTGCTTGTTTCATAATACTGTTTCTCAGCTAAGACCAAAAATTGTAAGTAGTTTAATGTTATACTAATGTCAGAGCTGAATGTTTTATAAAAGGATTTTTACAATCCTTTAGTAAAAGATTTGGCGTAGAACTTTGGCACAGTTATTTTTCCACTGTAATGTCAACCTTAGACGGTCCAATATTTTTATAAAAGATGTTGTATAAAAGATATTTGACAGATATTATACAATGTAATGTTATGTTTTATTATTTTCCGCTATGTGCAGTGCAAAAAATGTAAAACAGTTATTGGGACCAAAAATTATAAATACCAATTTGAGCTTGATTCAAAAGAAGTACATTAATCGACCAAAAGATGACCGTTGTGAGCACTGCATTTGGTTACAAATCTCAATAGTTTTCAAATATATCCCAAATTTCATATGTTTATTTTCTCTACTACGTAAAATAAGTAGGTAGAAGTTTTGATTTCTACCAAAGAATTCTATTATCAGTTTCACCGGTGTGTTTAAGAAGCTAGAAGAGTCTCACTAGAACTGGGAGTACTGTTTAATTACATCTTGGTTTATTCTTATCTAATATGGAAACCTTCTAGCTATGCTAGACGCACCATATTTCAAGTAACCATTTCCAATGAACATATGCCCAGATTGAAACATGACGTCATTGGATGAAGCTAAATCATTTATTGTTCCGAAGTGGCTGGCTCATTTAGTGCATATTGTGATTTTTGTGTGGTGTTTATTGCCCGGAACTAGGGAGAGACTTGTCTCTATAGCAGAACTACTCAAGCGGAACCATGCTCAATCGGGATGATGAGTTATGCCATCGGAAACCCAGTTGTTGTTACTTTCCTTCCTTTCGCTCAACAGCCTTAACGATGTGTATTGGCAACGCGAGGTCCCATTCACAACTCATAAACCCAATATCAATAAGAGGAACGTTGCAGATGGAAAAAGCGCGTGGTATGGTTTAGAGTATAAGTGTTGTCAAAGAATAGATGATGCCTGGCAGTCATCAATGCCTGAAAAGTGCAGATTTGATTGGAGATGATAAACCCGATGTCATTATTACTGCGCATGCTTTCATTAGATGCCCAGGGATTGTTACGTCATTAAACACACGTTGACCTTCTCCTAAACTGAAAATATGTTTAACATTTTCAAATTATTTTCTTGGATGGATTGCAAACAGGGATTCTGCAAGAGATTTGGGCACTACCAAAATAATCTTCCTCAGCGCTTTTATTCTTCGCTTTATTTATTCGTTTACTATCTTACATTTATTAAAATTTACTTGCATAATACTTACTTAGATTCCAGATTATTTTATCCCCCCCTCTTCCTAATTTGCCGTTTGTTCCACGTATTACATTTTTCCTGCTTATATAACATAAAGAGCCGCAGTATTTTGACTATGCGGAGGTAGCATAATTATTAGTATTTTAATTGAAGGCTTAACTTTTACTAATTAGTAGGTATTTACTTTAATGCCTTACAATTACGTGAATATATTAAAGCTCCATTTACAGTTGCAGTTTTCTGCTCAACTTTTATTTTGTTATCCGGGTGCTTTCTGCCGTTCAAATGTATGCTTTTAACAGTAAATATAAATATCATATGTCTCTTCTAGGGTTTCATAATAACTTATTAAATTAGCAATTTTTTTTCCTTTTTCGCTTTTATTGTCGTATTGAAGAGGTTGCACTGCATACTCGCATAAGAAGTTAATCTACCTTTTGATTTACGTCACCGCAAGTACATGTTCTAAATAAATATGTATATAAAAGTATCAAAATAAAATAAAATATTTAAAAAGCTAAAAGTTTCGGGAAATTTGCAATGATGTGGATAACACAAACACCTTTGTGAACTGTAAATGGTTAAAATTCAACCTATGGAAAATGATATAAACGCGTTCTTTCCTAATAGGTTTTTCCAAAAAAATATTAAGAACGAAATAATTGCCAATACTAATGGAAATAGTTACCACAAAACATCCTGACGTACATTAACTTAGAATGAATATTTAATTGGAATATTTGAACTTCACCACATTCTAAAGTAGCTTTCGACATCCCAGTGGACGACAAACTTGTTATTTATTATATCAAATGTCTGGTGCTGTAAGATGTCACAGCGTATAATACGACCTGGGATACTTCTCACATTTGTGCGCAAACATTTCTTACATGTCCAATAACAACAGCAATTATGTTACAATAATGAAGGCGCATGAGAACGCTAGATACAAATTTCGCGTAGAGTGGGAATTTTATTATTTCTGTGTTCAGAATGATAAAAAGGCAAATTGTTTATTGCGTTCTAAATACTTAATGCTACGTAAAAATTTATAACGTCAGACCACGTTTTAATTCTGTACATGTTAATCAGTATGGAAAAGCTTATTATAAAAAATATCGACTGCATTCAAGTTTAAATGAAGATACTCTTCTATAATAACTGCGTGTATCTGTGTCTAACATCAAGTTTGATATTGATAAACATGTGTTCTACTACACGCCCGAAAAAAGGTTTGTAACGAGAGGAAGAAAGACTGCACCACATAATATTGGTATTCGGAAACTCACCTTTAAAATAGTAGGTCCTAGCCGCACTATGCGGTTGGAAAGGAAGGGTTGGGGAATAAACACCATGTTTATTCCTTAAGTCAGCAGCGTAGGCTAGAGTAGATTGAAAACTGCGCACCTCTACCGAGAACCTCTTTCGGCTTCTTCCCTCATCCCTATCTGACCGGCGGTGTTCTAATATTCTACATCGTACATGAATTCTAACGCTCAATTCAAAATTTTCTTCTAAACACTATGACTTAGAAAATCCTGGCATTAAAATAAGTTTTCCAAGGTAAGATTAAGGTAAGCAATGTCTGCTAGGTACTGAAGTATTAACGACTTCCTGGAATTCATGCTTTACATTGCAGTAATATCCGTGTCGCTTCACTCGACGTGAAACACTGTTATTATGTTAATCTCTTCTGTCAGAGTTACCTATACATCATATTTATACCCATACACTCGTGCTCGAAATGAAATGTATTATTCTGGAATTTATATAAGAATAAGAGTTTATTGCTTTGAACACTTATTGTTAATATTGCATTGCTTAGCAATACCTGAAAGGCTTCCAAAAAAGTGCAAGCCCCATGTTAATCTTTAGAGAATTAGAAGTACATCTTCAATATGAATGTCGAATTATTCAAATTCTTAATATGCAAACATGCTTGTTTAAGATACAAGTGAAATATGAAGGATGAAAGAAGGAAGGAAGTGAGAAAGTCAGGGAAGGTTGGAGGAAGAAAGAAAGGAAGGGAGGAAACAGGGAAGACATTTTCTCTGACTAAATGAAGAGTTTTGGTTTGGATGCATGCACTTTAACCATAAAATTGTCCATATTTAAAAATTCTATAGTTATTATATTGCATTAATAAATTAGATACTGAGATTTCAGTGTAAATAGGCGCATATTTTGTGATCCGCTGAAAAAACCCCAACAAAGTGCCAAATGCCAACCTTTTTGCTGCGCTTCTCCCTCCGATCACATTCCAACAAAATGCTTATCCAATGTTATAGCCGTAACAAAATGGGTAGTTTCTCGTGCTAGAATCCTCAGTTGTTTTCTGTCCCCTCCAAGTCTAAACTCGGGTTTCTGACCACTTCTTTCTTTATGGACCTCTTTTCAATCATCATCTCATTTAAGAGCTTTTACTCTGAATATATAATATGTCAGTTAGGTGCATCACTTGCTGCTAGAATTTTTATTTTTAAGTGTATTATTTTTATTACTATTGTTATTATTAGTAGTAGCAGTGGTAGTGTTTTCTCTACCACCTTGTAAGTTTTATAATCAACCCAAAATTCGACACATAGACTTTACTGGAGTGTGTATACGTCACATATATGTTACAACTGTGAACTAGACAACTCGAAAAAAGTAGTCCGTTAAATACCAAAATTGGTATTTAAATTCAGCATCTCACTAGGATGCGACACCAAGATTTTCAAGAAAATCCTCCAATCACAGCTTTATGGAGAAATTTACGTTTACTTTTTATTTTTTAAGAAAGTGCTATAAGAATTTTGACTGGCATACCCTACGTTTAACATACTGGCATAAAAAAATAAGTGTATGTTTAACTTCTTGTAAATATCTCTTCCTTAATATTTTGAACTTTACATAATTTTCTATAATAATAAAAATTTAAAAAGCAGACAAATATTACTATACACAAAGTGTAAAGGACGTTAAAACACATTATTATGCAGTTGTTGTGGTTCGTGGTGTTAACAGTTTTTGAAAAATTCGATCTTAAAGGTTTAGACATTCCTTAAGCTAAGACTATCTCACTAATGTAAATGTGATAACTCTTTAAGATATGGTGACATTTTATACAATATAGATACATACAACCTATCATATCAGTTGACTCAACTATCATACCTTCTTTTATTGGGCAGATACTTTTACTTTCTCTGGCACCTATGCACAATGTGACATTTTATACAATACATATACATACATCCTATCATATCGGTTGACTCAACTATCATACCTTCTTTTATTGGGCACATATTTTACTTTCTCTAGCACCTATGCACAATGTGACAGAGAAGGTATTGTATTCCACCGGGATTTTACCAGAAATTAATGTTTTTGGTCCTCCAAAAGCGTATTTTTAGATAAAAGTTCACGTGTGTCCCTTGGGACATCGTAGCTTAAAGAAGAACAAACTGTTAAATACGAATCTTGGTGTTTAAGTTTAGTATCTTCCAAGGATGCGACATGAAGATTTAAAAAAAAAATCTCCCCTACATATTTCTCTTTACATTGAACATTTCTTTTTTGTGGAAATTTTGTTTTTCTTAAAAATTGCTATAACTGTTTAGATTAAAATACCGTATACTTAAACTATTTAAAAGATCAATAAAATGTATATATTGAATTTTGGGAATAGCTTCTAAAGACATCTTGGGAGAACTTTGTTTAAAAGGCATAGAAGTGTTCCACAAAACTTCTTATGCATACCCGCTGGGATATCTATCGCGCTTTGGGTTTAGGATGGGGTGAGCTCAGGTTAAATAAACGATTCTGGATGAATTTTGCTGAATTTTGCATAACTGATAAGCCGTTAGAAATAGACAAAACTTACCACACACGAAAGTAGATCTCGTAAAAACACACGATTTATATCATATACATTTTTGTTGTAGAGTTGACCGTTTCTGATATATTTCTTGTTATTGGTTTTAATTTTAAACAAACGGGGACACGTTTTCTTTCATCTCTGTTTTGTTTATCTGCTAGCAATACAAGGCAAACCAAACTTCATTTAGCTTTTAAAAGATTTGACTGTCCCTTTAGCCTAGTGTATTTCCTTATTTTCCTTCTGCTTAGAAGGAAGAAAATAAAAAGACGATTTCTGCAAATGTTTATCCTGATTAGCCTGATGTACATAAAAGAGTAACCCTTTGTAAAAATAGTTTGCTTGCTAAACAGATAGAGAAAGTCATGTGAATGGAACACACCCGATTGTTTTCTTGACGATGGCATTTAAAATTTATCAGTAACTACTTTTTTAATAACCAACCGTATTATTAATGCAAAACGAATTTCACAAAAGCTTCAATGTGGTTTTTTTTTGTTATTCAAAAATTGTACTGCACTATCAACAATAATTTTTGAGAAAACGGGTCTTATATTAGAAAATGTTAATTCGAGAAATTCTGTATAAAGCAAAATGGTTAGACCACTCGCCTCGCTAAGACACCGCTTTGAAAACTAATTTGTTTCTATAAGATAAAGTAACGTTTATTCTTTACTGCAGAGAGTGAGGAAGTTCTGTCTCTTCTACGTGTAGCAAGCAGGGGAAATATTGTAGCCCAGCAAAAAATTCGATGTTGAGATTTCACCGAAAATATGTTTTGAGGACCCATGAAACCAAATGTTCGAGTGTGTTTCTGTAAACAGCATAAACGCAGAAGCAAAAGCTCCATTAAACACAAAACTTGATGTTTAAATGCAGTACCATCTAAGGATACGACACGAGCATTTCCATTGGGCAAAATCTTACTACAACAAAATAAAGATCTTGTTAAAACACACAATATGGCAGATACATTTTATTGTGGCCATAACCATTTCCAAGATGTTCTCCTTGTTTTGATCTAAATTGTCATGTACTTTTTCTTAAATGGCAAGTCATTCATTTGTTTTTATTTTATTTATTTAATAACAGAGAACCAAAATTTAAAGTCGTCGCAAAGCGACTAGTTCTTAAAATATTTGTTTATCGCTTCTTTCTGCCTACAAGGAAGTAATAATGCTTATTTTGATTATCATGAAGTAAATAGAAGTATAATGTTTGTAAGAATAGTTTGCTACAGAATTGGTAGAGAAAGTCCTGTGAATAGAACAATCAGACTTTTAGAAAGCGTTTAGTTGATGTGCGTGTGCGTCTGTGAACAGCATATTCAATCAAAAACAAATGTTGTGTATACTAAATTTTATATTGTGTTGTGAGCATACTTGATATTAAATTCCGAGGATGTGATTCTTGATGAATGGTTGTAATGGACTTAACCTAAGCGATTAAGGTGCTCTAGGTGTTCAGTAAATGGTCTTATGTTTTAATATGTACATTTTGCTTCGTGTATTTAACTTTGCTAGCCAGTAGGCATTATTACATTCCAAGACCAATAAACTATCCTTTACATGGAACATGTTTCAAAAATTCAGTTTTCTTAGAAATTATCTAAACGTTTTGATTAAAAACCATTATATGTTTATGGCAGATGAAATGTCATGGGAATAGGCTCTGAAGTGCTCTTCATTCTGAATGGCTTTTGTTTAAGTGGCAGACAAAGTGTTACTAGACAAAAATGTAGCTCTCCTTAAAGTAATTAATGACAAACCTTTTAAACATTCCCTAAATATTCCTAGTAATAATAACAACGGTGAAGAAGCAACTAAAATATAAAAGAAATGCTCTAAAGTTAACACGTTTATCTCTGTTTGCCATGGGCCCTGGTCTGGAAGGCAACCAAGACACCAACGTTTCGCCAAGGACTATGTAGGCGTCTTCAGGGATCATTAGAACCACGAATCACATAACCCAGAAGAGTGCATGGCGAAACGTCGGTATCTTCAAAACCTTCCAGATCACGGCCTATAAACATGTCAAATATAAATTAATTTATTAATCTGAACGCCGGCCGTGAAACCCTAAATTTATACATCTGTCTTGGTTCTCTTCAATGGTTCATTTATGTTTACAAATGGATAAAAGCAAGCAGTTTAAGGAAAACAATCTACTCTCGTTCTAAAAATTCTCCATATCTTGTATCCTTATATCATGAGTTGCATTACTTTTCTAGTTGATATTAAATTTACCTACACCAGCCATTTCAGAGAAAGCAAACGGTTTTGTTTATACAGTCTTTTTTTTTTAACTGTAATATCATTGTTGGCCCTGGGTGCTGTAGGAGGAAGGACACAAACGCAAGAGTTTCCCGAGCAGGAAAGAACGTGAAAT
This sequence comes from Hymenopus coronatus, assembly GCA_030762935.1. Classification (NCBI taxonomy): domain Eukaryota; kingdom Metazoa; phylum Arthropoda; class Insecta; order Mantodea; family Hymenopodidae; genus Hymenopus; species Hymenopus coronatus. Next base: position 140,071,359 of record CM060888.1, on the reverse strand, counting down.
AAACCTGTCGTATATTAGGTGAGAAGTTACTTAAATATAATTAGTAAATGAATGAGCTTAACTGTCTGTCAAATACTAGATTAGAAGTTACTTAGATATAATTAGTAAATGAATGAACTTAACTGTCTGTCAAATACTAGATTAGAAGTTACTTAAATATAATTAGTAAATGAATGAACTTAACTGTCTGTGTATACTAGGTGAGAAGTTACTTAAATATTATTAGTAAATGAATGAACTTTACTGTCTGTCGTATACTAGGTCCTTCTGTAAGAATTTATCTAAATATTATTAGTAAATAAATAAACTTTACTCTCTGTCGTATACTAGGTCGTTCTGTGAGAAGTTACCTAAATATTGTTAGTAAATGAATGAACTTTACTGTTGTCGTATATTAGATCCTTCTGTGAGAAGTTGCCTAAATATTGTTAATAATGATTATGGGCTTGTTGGGTACTGTTTGCGCTCAATTTTCTTTATAATTTTTATAATGGCTATCCTGCCTCTTCAGGCAGTATCCTTCTCTGTTTAGAACAGGTGTCGCATGACTTTAGAAAAATCGGATGTGTTATACTCACATGACTTTTTCAACCTATTCTGTAAAAAACTCCTTTTACAAAAGCTTAATTTTTTACCTACTACACTAATCGAGATAAACATAGGCAGAAATTGCCTTATTGGTTGTTTCCTTGTGAGTATAAGAGAAATAAGGGAATACGCTAGGCAAATCTTTTAAAAGCTGTCCTACGGGATTGAAATTCGGACCTCTTTGAATGGCCAGGAGTAAGACAGAGGAAACAAATGACAATTTCCATTTGAAAAAACTTTAAAGAATTTTAACATTGAAACCAATAACACAAATAACTCGATAATGGTCCACAAAAAAGCATATGATAGAAATTGTAGTTTTAACGAGATCTCTAAATTTTGTAAGTTTTGTTTATATCTTGCGGTTTATCAATTTTCTGAATGAAGAGGTCCTCAGATATGATTATCAACAAATGAAGATAAAAATTTTAATTACCATATAAATATGTTTAACATGGAGTATTTCATTATGTTAGAGACATTTTTTGAGAAACAAAATTTTGAAAAATGTTCCATGTAAAGAGTAGCTGGAATTAAGGATATTTTCTTAAAATTTTCATGTTGTATCCTTGGAAAATGCTTAACATAAATACTAAGTTTATTATTTAACATATATTTCTGGTGAAATATTCATATTGAAATTTTGAGTGTAATACAATGCCTTCTTTACCTACTATGCACGTTGCACATACATAGTGCTCGGCAAAGAAAGTAAAATAGAGAACCTGTCTGTATCTTGTTTCTGAGGTAGTGGTTTCTTTTTCCTTAATATGATAGCAGATTTCCTGAATATTGTATTAGGAAAATTTTAAGATTTGCTTTTTAAACAAAAGAAAAAATTTGATCACCATGAGCATATATGTTTTATGGTGTTTATTATTGCATTACGTAAATTTATTAAGCTCATCTGCTCAGGTGGTTCCACGCTTTGTAAATGTTCTCTTAGCCAATTCTCATTTTAGGAAACATAAAAACAATTTATTTTACAGTTTATGTGTCTAGACGTGATTCCAAAATGTTTATATTATTACTTTAATAATTTATTTTCAAAAGTATTCGGAGTTATACATTTTTCGTTTGTTTCTTACAAAATTGTGTAATGTGGATTTGTTATAATAAATATGTGACGTACTTTCATCAGGAATACGCTCAAGATTTTAAATTTGGTAGTGAGAGTTTTGGGAGTAATAAAGAAAGCATTTTTGTGTAATTATACAGTTATTCCACTGTATCTGACATTTACTCATGAATATGTATTTAAATATAATCATATATCCCGTTTGATGATTCCGTTGAAGGGAACTAAAACCAAAATTAACATATATGATGTCGGATTTTGTATTCTTCAATCAACTTACAAATAGGATCGTTAGGGAAGCTTCTACGGTCACGCGCATGAGCATTTGACTCAAACTCCAGTTACCAAATGTATATTATTATTATTATTATTATTATTATTATTATTATTATTATTATTACTATTATCATCATCATCATCTACCTAAGCTAAATATTCGCCCCATAATAATTATTACTATGACTATATTATTTTAACATCATAATGTAATTTATGAAATTGCGATGAAAAGGGTTTTGATCCAGGAGAACTCTTCAAGGCCGAGAATCTTCACTGACTTGCTGAACTTCTTTACTATTTCTTTAGTTTGCAGTTTTCTTTTCAATGCCTTTATCTACCAGTTCAAATAATATGCAAGTGACATTGTCAGCTTTTATAAAAATATTTTTTAGAACTTTAAGTCAGGAGGAAGGCTTCTGAAGTCATTATTGTTAAACTGTGGTGAGAAGGAAAATAAAAAGGGAAAACAGGAGAGGGACAGGAAGAAACAAAGAAAATGTGGGAGAAGGAGAGAGGGAGAGAAAGAATGTAACAGGAATTCTGGCTGTAGTACAATAATATAATCGGAGTTGCAAATTCTGAGGACCTTTATAAGACTTTTTATCATATGTTTACTGGCCTCATTCATTTAAAGGACACAAAATCGTTGTGCGAAGCTGTCTGTCTATGTTTCTTTGTTTATGTATTTATATCTAAAATTTTTAGTTTTCTAAAATTTTTTGCTTAAAAATCCTGCAGTCAAGCGTCGGTTTCATTTCTCTCCGTCCATTTCTTCCATAGGTATGCATTTTTTTAACTTCAACTATTGTGCTAACCTCTCTAAACTTTTTAATTCTTAGTGTTCCTCTTACATTTTCGTACTACTCTAATCTTCATTGAGTATTTAACTTCCTTTCCTCCGTCTTTCTGTACACCATGTCAGTGTTTCGCTTTTGTAACTTGAATTATTAGTTTCTTTTTTAACTATTTTATTATTTCATTTACAGTCATGATCTTTTTCACCATTTTATGTCTATCGCTGATATTTTGCGTTTAGATTGTTTGATAGTATTGAGTCTTCTTTCCATATTATAATATTAATGTTACTAACTTATATAGCCGTTGTACTAAATTCCTGTAGTTGGTCTCTCTTCTTTCTTCCTTTGGTTCGTCTTTTTTTTGGGATATCTACATAATAATTACTGTTATTACCTATCAATAACCGCTCGCTTTGTAATAGTTATTCATAGAATTCGATAATCATATGTAGTAATATTGCAGGAGAGTCGCCTACTATTTATGCCATTCCCACACATAGGTGCTCGAGATAAACTGGTCGAAGTCGGCAGTTCCCAATTTAGTTCTTGAGGTTCACCGTTTGCATTTGATTAATATTTCTTAGGGATTATATATAATAAAACAAAAGGATCTGCTTCCCTTCTCTACCCATTTTGAATTATTATGATACTTTCCCTAATATTAAACACCGAGAGATGCTGCTGTTGGTATTCCTGTAAAATAAAACATACACGTTTATAAATTCTAGTATTATTTTTATTCTTACTTCTTTATGTGTTTTACAGTCTTGTTAATAAGATAAGTTTTCAAAACCTCTTGAATAACATGGATGCGAAGTATGTTTACATTCGCCGAGAATCAACACACTGAAGTCTATAGTATGTCCTAGGGTGAAGACAGTCCTAGGGGGTGTCAGTAGTAGGGTGGTGTCAGTCCTAGGGAGTCAGTTCTAGGGAGTAGTCAGTCCTAGGGTGGTGTCAATACCAGGAGGTATCAGGCCTAGGGTAGTGCCAGTCTCAGGGGGTGTCAATTCTAGAGTGGTGTCAGTTCCACGGGGTGTCAGTCCTAGGGTGGTGTCAGTCCCGGGGGGATGTCGGTCCTGGGGGCGACAGTCCCAGGTGGTTGTCAGTCCTAGGGTGGTATCAGTTCAGGGTGGTGTCAGTCCTAGGGTGGTGTCAGTCCCAGGGGGGTGTCAGCCGTAGGGGGATGTCAGCCCTAGGGGATGTGTGTCCCAGGGGGATGTTAGTCCTAGGGTGGTGTCAGTTCTAGGGTGGTGTCAGTCCTAGGGGGTGTCAGGCCTAGGGTTGTGTTAGTTCTAGGGTGGTGTCAGTCCTAGGGTCAGTCCTAGGGGGTGTCAGTCCTAGGAGGTGTCAATCCTTGGGTGGTGTCGGTCATAAAGGGGTGTCAGTCCTAGGGTGGTGTCAGTCCTAAAGGGGAGTGTCGGTCCTAGAGTGGTGTCAGTCCTAGGGTGGTGTCAGTCTTAGGGGGTGTCAGTCTAAGGGGGGTGTCAGTCCTAGGGGGTGTCAGTTCCAGGGAGGTGTCAGTCCTAGGAGGGTGTCAATTCTAGGGGGTGTCAATTCTAGGGGGTGTCAGTCCTAGGGTGGTGTCAGTCCTAGGGTAGTGCCAGTCCCAGGGGGTGTCAATTCTAGGGTGGTGTCAGTTCCACGGAGTGTCAGTCCTAGGGTGGTGTCAGCCCAAGGGGGTGTCAGTCCCAGGGGGATATCGGTCCTGGGGGCGACAGTCCCAGGCGGTTGCCAGTCCTAGGGTGATATCAGCCCAGGGTGGTGTCAGTCCTAGGGTGGTGTCAGTCCCAGGGGGGTATCAGCCGTAGGGGGATGTCAGCCCTAGGGGGTGTGTGTCCCAGGAGGATGTTAGTCCTAGGGTGGTGTCAGTTCTAGGGGGTGTCAGTCCTAGAGTTGTGTCGGTCCTAGGGTGGTGTCAGTCCTAGTTTGGTGTCAGTCCTAGGGGATGTCAGTCCTAGGGGCTGTCAGTCATAGGGTGGTGTCAGTCCTAGTGGGTTGTCAGTCCTAGGGTTGCGTCATTCCTAGGGTTGTGTCAGTCCTAGGGTGGTGTCAGTCCTAGGGTGATGTCAGTCATAGTGAGGTGTCAGACGTAGGGGTGTGTCAGTAGTAGGGTGGTGTCAGTCCTATGGGGTGTCAGCCCTAGGGTGGTGTCAGTCCTAGGGGGTGTTAGTCCTAGGGGGTTTCAGTCCTAGGGGGTGTCAGTCCTAGGGTTGTGCCAGTCCTAAGGGGTTGTCAGTCCTAGGGTGGTGTCAGTTCTAGAGGGTGTCAGTCCTAGGGGGTGTCAATCCTAGGGTGGTGTCAGTCCTAGGGGGTGTCAGTCCTAGGGTGGTGTCAGTCCTAGGATGGTGCCAGTCCTAAGGGGGTGTCAGTCCTAGGTTGGTGCCAGTACTAAGGGGGTGTCAGTCCTAGGGGGTGTCAATCCTAGGGGGTGTCAGTCCTAGAGGGTGCCAGTCCTAGGGTGGTGTCAGTCCCAGGATGGTGCCAGTCCTAGGGTGGTCTCAGTCCTAGGGGGTGTCAATTCTAGGGTGGTGTCGGTCATAAAGGGGTGTAAGTCCTAGGGTGGTGTCAGTCCTAGGGGGGTGCCAGTCCTAGGGGCTGTCAGTCTTAGGGGGTGCCAGTCCTAGGGTGGTGTCAGTCCTAGTGGGTGCCAGTCCTAGGGTGGTGCCAGTCCTAGGGGGGTCTCTGTCCTGGGGTGGTGTCAGTCCTAGGGTGGTGCCAGTCCTAAGGGGGTGTCAGTCCTAGGGGGGTGCCAGTCCTAGGGTGGTGTCAGTCCTAAGGTGGTATCAGCCTAGGGTGGTGCCAGTCCTAAGGGGGTGTCACTCCTAAGATGGTGTGAGTCCTAGGGTGGTGCCAGTCCTAAGGGGGTGTCAGTCCTAAGGGGGTGTCAGTCCGAGGGCGGTGTCAGTCCTAAGGGGGTGTCAGTCCTAGGGGGGTGTCAGTCCTAAGGTGGTGTCAGTCCCAAGGGGGTGTCAGTCCTAAGGTGGTGTCAGTCCTAAGGGGGTGTCAGTCCTAGGGGGCGTGTCAGTCCTAAGGTGGTGCCAGTCCTAAGGGGGTGTCAGTCCTAAGGGGGTGTCAGTCCTAGGGTGGTGTCAGTCCTAAGGGGGTGTCAGTCCTAAGGTGGTGTCAGTGCCAGGGGTTGTCAGTCCTAAGGGGGCGCCAGTCCCAGCGTGATGTCAGTCCTAGGGTGGTGTCAGTCCCAAGGTGGTGTCAGTCCTAAGGGGGTGCCAGTCACAGGGTGGTGTCAGTCCTAGGGTGGTGTCAGGCCTAAGGTGGTGTCAGTCCAAGGGGGGTGTCATTCCTAAGTGGGTGTCAATCCTAAGGTGCTGTCAGTCCTAGGGGGGGTGTCAGTCCTAGGATTGTGCCAGTCCTAGGGTGGTGTCCGTCCTAAGGTGGTGTCAGTCCCAGGGGGGTGTCAGTTCTAGGGTGGTGTCAGTCCTAAGGCGGTGTCAGTCTTAAGGTGGTGTCAGTCCCAGGGGGGTGTCAGTCCTAAGGTGGTGTCAGTCCTAGGGTGGTGCCAGTCCTAAGGTGGTGTCAGTCCCAGGGGGTTGCCAGTCCCAGGGGGGTGGCAGTCCTAGGGTGGTGCCAGTCCTAAGGGGGTGTCAGTCCTAAGGTGGTGTCAGCCCTAGGGTGGTGTCAGTCCTAAGTTGGTGTCAGTCCCAGGGGGGTGTCAGTCCTAAAATGGTGCCAGTCCCAGAGTGGTGTCAGTCCTAGTGTGGTGTCAGTCCTAGGGGGTGCCAGTCTTAGGGTGGTGTCAGTCCTAAGGTGGTATCAGTCCTAGGGTTGTGCCAGTTCTAAGGGGGTGTCAGTCCTAGGGTGGTGTCAGTCCTAAGGTGGTGCCAGTCCTAAGGGGGTGTCACTCCTAAGGTGGTGTGAGTCCTAGGGTGGTGCCAGTCCTAAGGGGGTGTCAGTCCTAAGGGGGTGTCAGTCCTAGGGTGGTGTCAGTCCTAAGGTGGTGCCAGTCCTAAGGGGGTGTCAGTCCCAGGGTGGTGTCAGTCCTAGGGTGGTGCCAGTCCTAAAGGAGTGTCAGTCCTAGGGTGGTACCAGTCCTAAGGGGGTGTCAGTCCTAAGGTGGTGTCAGCCCTAGGGTGGTGTCAGTCCTAAGGTGGTGTCAGTCCCAGGGGGGTGTCGGTCCTAAAGTGGTGCCAGTCCCAGAGTGGTGTCAGTCCTAGGGTGGTGTCAGTCCTAAGGTGGTGTCAGTCCTAAGGTGGTGTCAGTCCCAGGGTGGTGTCAGTCCTAAGGGGGTGCCAGTCCCAGGGTGGTGTCAGACCTAGGGTGGAGTCAGTCCTAAGGGGGTGTCAATCCTAAGGTGGTGTCAGTCCTAGGGTGGTGTCAGTCCTAAGGGGGTGTCAGTCCTAAGGGGGTGCCAGTCCTAGGGTGGTGTCAGTCCTAGGGGGGGGCCAGTCCTAGGGTGGTGTCAGTCCTAGGGGGGTGCCAGTCTTAGGGTGGTGTCAGTCCTAAGGTGGTATCAGTCCTAGGGTGGTGCCAGTCCTAAGGGAGTGTCAGTCCTAAGGTGGTGTCAGTCTCAGGGTTGTGTCAGTCCTAAGGGGGTGCCAGTCCCAGGGTGGTGTCAGACCTAGGGTGGTGTCAGTCATAAGGGGGTGTCAATCCTAAGGTGGTGTCAGTCCTAGGTTGGTGTCGGTCCTAAGGGGGTGTCAGTCCTAAGGGGGTGCCAGTCCTAGGGTGGTGTCAGTCCTAGGGGGGGGCCAGTCCTAGGGTGGTGTCAGTCCTAGGGGGGTGCCAGTCTTAGTGTGGTGTCAGTCCTAAGGTGGTATCAGTCCTAGGGTGGTGCCAGTCCTAAGGGGGTGTCAGTCCTAGGGTGTTGTCAGTCCTAAGGTGGTGCCAGTCCTAAGGGGGTGTCACTCCTAAGGTGGTGTGAGTCCTAGGGTGGTGCCAGGCCTAAGGGGGTGTCAGTCCTAAGAGGGTGTCAGTCTTAGGGTGGTGTCAATTCTAAGGGGGTGTCAGTCCTAGGGGTGGTGTCAGTCCTAATGTGGTGTCAGTCCTAAGGGGGTGTCAGTCCTAAGGGGGTGCCAGTCCTAGGGTGGTGTCAGTCCTAGGGGGGGGCCAGTCCTAGGGTGGTGTCAGTCCTAGGGGGGTGCCAGTCTTAGGGTGGTGTCAGTCCTAAGGTGGTATCAGTCCTAGGGTGGTGCCAGTCCTAAGGGAGTGTCAGTCCTAAGGTGGTGTCAGTCTCAGGGTTGTGTCAGTCCTAAGGGGGTGCCAGTCCCAGGGTGGTGTCAGACCTAGGGTGGTGTCAGTCATAAGGGGGTGTCAATCCTAAGGTGGTGTCAGTCCTAGGTTGGTGTCGGTCCTAAGGGGGTGTCAGTCCTAAGGGGGTGCCAGTCCTAGGGTGGTGTCAGTCCTAGGGGGGGGCCAGTCCTAGGGTGGTGTCAGTCCTAGGGGGGTGCCAGTCTTAGTGTGGTGTCAGTCCTAAGGTGGTATCAGTCCTAGGGTGGTGCCAGTCCTAAGGGGGTGTCAGTCCTAGGGTGTTGTCAGTCCTAAGGTGGTGCCAGTCCTAAGGGGGTGTCACTCCTAAGGTGGTGTGAGTCCTAGGGTGGTGCCAGGCCTAAGGGGGTGTCAGTCCTAAGAGGGTGTCAGTCTTAGGGTGGTGTCAATTCTAAGGGGGTGTCAGTCCTAGGGGTGGTGTCAGTCCTAATGTGGTGTCAGTCCTAAGGGGTGTCAGTCCTAAGGTGGTGTCAGTCCTAAGGTGGTGTCAGTCCTAAGGGGGTGTAAGTCCTAAGGGGCGTGTCAGTCCTTAGGTGGTGCCAGTCCTAAGGGGGTGTCAGTCCTAAGGGGGTGTCAGTCCTAGGGTGGTGTCAGTCCTAAGGTGGTGCCAGTCCTAAGGGGGTGTCTGTCCCAGGGTGGTGTCAGTCCTAGGGTGGTGCCAGTCCTAAGGGAGTGTCTGTCCTAGGGTGGTGTCAGTCCTAGGGTGGTGCCAGTCCTAAGGGGGTGTCAGTCTTAGGGTGGTGTCAAGGTGGTGTCAGTCCTAAGGTGGTGTCAGTCCCAGGGGTGTGGCAGTCCTTAGGGGGTGCCAGTCCCAGGGTGGTGTCAGTCCTAGGGTCGAGTCAGTCCTAAGGTGGTGTCAGTCCTAGGGGGTGTCAGTCCTAAGGTGGTGCCAGTCCCAGGGGGGTGTCAGTCCTAAGGTGGTGCCAGTCCCATTGTGGTGTCAGTCCTAAGGTGGTGTCAGTCCCAAGGGGGTGTCAGTCCTAAGGTGGTGTCAGTCCTAAGGTGGTGTCAGTCCTAAGGTGGTGTCAGTCCCAGGGTGGCGTCAGTCCCTGGGGGGTGTCAGTCCTAAGGTGGTGTCAGTCCCAGGGGGGTGTCAGTCCTAAGGAGGTGCCAGTCCCAGGGTGATGTCAGTCCTAAGGTGGTGTCAGTCCCAGGGGGTGTCAGTCCTAAAGTGGTGCCAGTCCCAGAGTGGTGTCAGTCCTAGGGTGGTGTCAGTCCTAAGGTGGTGTCAGTCCCAGGGTGGTGTCAGTCCTAAGGGGGTGCCAGTCCCAGGGTGGTGTCAGACCTAGGGTGGTGTCAGTCCTAAGGGGGTGTCAATCCTAAGGTGGTGTCAGTCCTAGGGTGGTGTCAGTCCTAAGGGGGTGTCAGTCCTAAGGGGGTGGCAGTCCTAGGGTGGTGTCAGTCCTAGGGGGGGCCTGTCCTAGGGTGGTGTCGGTCCTAGGGGGGTGCCAGTCTTAGGGTGGTGTCAGTCCTAAGGTGGTATCAGTCCTAGGGTGGTGCCAGTCCTAAGGGAGTGTCAGTCCTAAGGTGGTGTCAGTCCCAGGGTGGTGTCAGTCCTAAGGGGGTGCCAGTCCCAGGGTGGTGTCAGACCTAGGGTGGTATCAGTCCTAAGGGGGTATCAATCCTAAGGTGGTGTCAGTCCTAGGTTGGTGTCAGTCCTAAGGGGGTGTCAGTCCTAAGGGGGTGCCAGTCCTAGGTTGGTGTCAGTCCTAGGGGGGGCCAGTCCTAGGGTGGTGTCAGTCCTAGGGGGGTGCCAGTCTTAGGGTGGTGTCAGTCCTAAGGTGGTATCAGTCCTAGGGTGGTGCCAGTCCTAAGGGGGTGTCAGTCCTAGGGTGGTGTCAATCCTAAGGTGGTGCCAGTCCTATGGGGGTGTCACTCCTAAGGTGGTGTGAATCCTAGAGTGGTGCCAGGCTTAAGGGGGTGTCAGTCCTAAGGGGGTGTCAGTCTTAGGGTGGTGTCAATTCTAAGGGGGTGTCAGTCCTAGGGGTGGTGTCAGTCCTAATGTGGTGTCAGTCCTAAGGGGTGTCAGTCCTAAGGTGGTGTCAGTCCTAAGGTGGTGTCGGTCCTAAGGGGGTGTAAGTCCTAAGGGGCGTGTCAGTCCTTAGGTGGTGCCAGTCCTAAGGGGGTGTCAGTCCTAAGGGGGTGTCAGTCCTAGGGTGGTGTCAGTCCTAAGGTGGTGCCAGTCCTAAGGGGGTGTCAGTCCCAGTGTTGTGTCAGTCCTAGGGTGGTGCCAGTCCTAAGGGAGTGTCTGTCCTAGGGTGGTGTCAGTCCTAGGGTGGTGCCAGTCCTAAGGGGGTGTCAGTCTTAGGGTGGTGTCAAGGTGGTGTCAGTCCTAAGGTGGTGTCAGTCCCAGGGGTGTGGCAGTCCTTAGGGGGTGCCAGTCCCAGGGTGGTGTCAGTCCTAGGGTCGAGTCAGTCCTAAGGTGGTGTCAGTCCTAGGGGGTGTCAGTCCTAAGGTGGTGCCAGTCCCAGGGGGGTGTCAGTCCTAAGGTGGTGCCAGTCCCATTGAGGTGTCAGTCCTAAGGTGGTGTCAGTCCCAAGGGGGTGTCAGTCCTAAGGTGGTGTCAGTCCTAAGGTGGTGTCAGTCCCAGGGTGGCGTCAGTCCCTGGGGGTGTCAGTCCTAAGGTGGTGTCAGTCCCAGGGGTGTCAGTCCTAAGGTGGTGCCAATCCCAGGGTGGTGTCAGTCCTAAGGTGGTGTCAGTCCCAGGGGGTGTCAGTCCTAAAGTGGTGCCAGTCCCAGAGTTGTGTCAGTCCTAGGGTGGTGTCAGTCCTAAGGTGGTGTCAGTCCCAGAGTGGTGTCAGTCCTAAGGGGGTGCCAGTCCCAGGGTGGTGTCAGACCTAGGGTGGTGTCAGTCCTAAGGGGGTGTCAATCCAAAGGTGGTGTCAGTCCTAGGGTGGTGTCAGTCCTAAGGGAGTGTCAATCCTAAGGTGGTGTCAGTCCTAGGGGGGTTGTCAGTTCTACAAATACGGGGAAGTTCAGCCTAATGTGAAAGTATGAAAATTATTAAGGATCCAAGTGTTCCTTGAGGAATTAAATGAGCAAATATGTGTTCAGTATTATTAATTCATCCAAAAAGTTTAAATCTTAACCATATTGGCAAAGCTAGAGAACTGCAATTGAAATGCATTAAATGTATCAATAACTGATATTTACAGGTTAGATATAGCCTCTAATCTATGCTTCTTTGATAATTTTGTCTTGTTTGCATCTCCTTATATATTCTTCCTTTCATTTACGTGAATGAGATCTCAATTTGTCGCTTTTAGTTTGTTTTTAAGTTTTAGTAGGAACATTTTAAATTTATACAAGCACATAGTGATGATTTGTTTCGTTTATCTTGTGATAATTGATTATTTATCCATATTTTTGAGTTTTGAATACTCTATCACGTGTCCAACGAAATATGGCTCTCTGTTGTATCTGAGTTGTGCAGGGCAAGTTGTTATGCATCCATATTAGAAAGCTGGCCGGGTATATCGCTGGTGCTGGCCCTTAATGGAGAGAGCCCATATTTTTCAAAGTTGACAATGGTAAGCGCTCCCCCTGGCGACCTAATGGAACAAACAGTACAAGTACCACGTCGCGCAAACAGTAATTACGCGCAAAATGCACTTGTGAAGCGATACCCAACTCATTTACACGGGAGCCATAACTTCATTAAAAGGCGGGCTCGTTCCGGAAAACAATTAGAGTCGAAATAGTGTTGCTACCTTGAAGAGAGGGTGCAGCTGTTACGTAATAAACACCACTTAGGGCAGGCAGAACGTGACGACGACATTCCTCAATGTCTGCCTAAAACAACCCTTGCACACTTACGTCTAGTTACTTGAAGCAATAGCATTCATTTTTCAAACTCATGCAAGTCAACGCACTACCAAATTATGAAAAACAGTAATAATTCTATTAGGGCATTTCGAATAGTAGTATTGATCTGTTCAGAAACATGCCTTAGAATACTGAACACGTTGACTCCGAGGTAACGTGAGTGATTCGCATTCGGGAGGCAGCGGATTCTATTCCCGTCGACCGTCCTTGGGTTGTTCTTAGCTTTCTCTAGTCGGTAAGCAACGCTGGGGTGGTTTCTGATCTATCGTGATTTATTTTCCCTAAGTTTCCTTTTATTCTGTGTCCTGCTCATGTTTCACGCTTTTGTGGCATGAGGTGTCACCGGAAGGTCGCACACATTCTTGCTCTCACAACTCCAGTACTCGGACAAGTAACAGTTTGGGGCTTCCGTGTGCCTGTGTGACTATGATTCCATCTCCACTTGCCTTCCTCCTCAGCTATGGCAGCTTCAGATAACGGTTTTAATTATCACAATTGTAGTGCATTAACAGTTATATGCATTGTCGCGAAGAAGATTCTGCTACGTGGGGGATAGCTATTTAAGATGGTGAAAGGAAGGCAATGCCCAAATTAAGCTAATATATTAAGAAACATTAAGTAATTTGTTGGTTGCGAATGTTTGTTTACAAAGGTGGGGGTTGCAATGTATTCCATAAACCCTGGCCTTTATTATTCTGATTATGGTGTTACTAATACTAAGCCTTAAGAAATTTGTGATGGTGTGTCTAGGCGAGGTGAGAGATGAAGTGGTCGAAGTGGTTGCTGGTTGAGCCCGGAGTGACGTCCCAAGACGCACAGACGAAGCAGAGGTTCCCCGACGGTCAAAAGACCTTGTGGTCGGGTCTGCAGTCCCTTAAATAGATTTAGCGGTGTCCCGGAAGGCAATTTATTCCAACATGGTGGCCGTTCTCCTAATATGGAGAACCAACGCCCTGATAGTGTGTAGTCTTAGTCAATCAGTACCGAATGCCTAAATGTTCCAGAATATCCTGTGTGACGTCAAAGTGCGAATGTGCACGTAAACCGACAGAAGTTGGTGGCATCAAAAACCACCGAGAGTGCCTTCGGAAGAGGCTAGTCACTTCCATCCTATTACTTAATCAGCTTATGACAAAGCTTGTATTTTTTCCAAGAATATGTAAGACTCAAATCGCAATAAACTCAGCTTATCTCGCCAGTGACACACGTGACAGTACCGGTAACAAGTTATTTATTTTGATGTTATCATGCTTTCAGTTACATTACACTAACGGCTACTAGTAACGACATAACTACGTTTCAATATGAACGATGTCACTTACTTGTTATTTGATACATTCCAAACAAAAGTTTCTCTAGGTGTGTCCTCATGTGATTGGTATTCATTCGTTTGCTCATTTTGCAGTGCTAGGGGACACTAAACGTCTGAACTGTAAGTTACGTGGGGTACTGAATACAAACAACACGGAATGCAGACATAGCAAAGGAAAAGACGTCACTGTTGCTATATGCATATAAGAGCTTAAATAAAACATGGTCAACAATAGAAGAGAAACGCACAAACATATAGAAAATGGTGTAGATAACAGCTGGTTACCTCACCAGATGGCATAGTAGACTGACAATGTTACTCACGATCTCTTGAGGAGATGATTTGAGTTAACTATTCCTGATAAGCGATACTTGCAGATGCAGTGAATGATGTTGTCTCGTTACTTTAGTAACCATTAACCCAATTATTCGCTACTGTCTTGGAAAGTGACTGGATGGTTACTTACTTTGTAATCTCTTTTTTTTTTAACTGTGGATAATTAGTTAATGTTTGTCCCTATTACACTATTTTTGTCCAATCCTAGTAATATTCGCAGTCATTGAGCGAGGTGCTGTATACCTTATTCCTTTAGTGCTGCAATTTTGCTGAATCTTTATTTTAAAAAAAGAAACCGACCATTCTGTACGTTGTTTCAATATAGTGAGCATAGATTTTGAAACATTTTTTTTTAAACTTTTAGGGTTCAGAAGTAGATTTTCCAGGTTCTGTAGAAAGCGCACTACTGCCAGCCTGACATAACCATGCTGCAGTATTCTTATGTAACACGTGTTTAAAATAAAATCGCTACCTATGAGCAGTAATTTAGTTTGGTAACGTAGTGTGTGATTTCGACACTCGGCTGTTCTCATTAAGCCAAGTAAGTTTCCGTTTATGTATTTTATATTTTCGGAATGCACAACCACACAAAAACTATTATGCAGTACGCATCGTGAAGGTAATTATTAATAAATCGTTTACGATGATGTCACTTTTTGGGTTTAATTTTCTTATGGATTTTACAGATCTCGCTTTCCACCCTTACACAGATTAGAATAATGCTACCCTGAGTTAAGTGGCCAAGGTTTACTACCGTGTTGTATAATGCCAACCGTAGAGGAATTCCTTGTTTAGTGTCAATAATTGCGGTCACTCGCCAGTCCTGATTTTATTGGAAACCCTGACTGAGGTGTCTGTGTGTGTGTGTGTGTGTGTCTGTGTGTGCGTGTGTGTCTGTGTGTGCGTGTGTGTCTGTGTGTGTCTGTATGTGCGTGTGTGTGTCTGTGCGTGTGTGCGGGTGTGTGCGTGTGTGTCTGTGTGTGCGGGTGTGTCTGTGTGTGCGTGTGTGTCTGTATGTGCGTGTGTGTCTGTGTCTGTGTGTGTGTCTGTGTGTGCGTGTGTGTCTGTGTCTGTGTGTGTGTGTCTGTGTGTGCGTGTGTGTCTGTGTGTATATGTGTGTGCGTGTGTGTCTGTGTGTGTCTGTGTGTGCGTGTGTGTGTCTGTGCGTGTGTGCGGGTGTGTGCGTGTGTGTCTGTGTGTGCGGGTGTGTCTGTGTGTGCGTGTGTGTCTGTATGTGCGTGTGTGTCTGTGTGTGCGTGTGTGTCTGTGTGTGTGCGTGTGTGTATCTGTGTGTGCGTGTGTGTATCTGTGTGTGCCTGTATGTGTCTGTGTGTTTGCGTGTGTGCGCATGTGTGTCTGTGGGTGTCTTGGTGTGTGCGTGTGTGTATATGTGTGTGTCTGAGTGTATCTATGTGTGTCTGTGTGTGCCTGTGTGTATCAGTGTGTGTCTGTATGTGTCTGTGTGTTTGCGTGTGTGTCTGTGTGTATGCGCGTGTGGGTCTGTGTATGGGCGTGTGTGTCTGTGTGTTTGTGTGTGTATGTCTGCGTGTGTGTCTGTATGAGTGTCTGTGTGTGCGTGTGTGTATCTGTGTGTGTCTGTATGTGTCTGTGTGTTTGCGTGTGTGTGTCTGTGTGTACGTGTGTGTATATGTGTGTGTCTGTATGTGTCTGTGTGTTTGCATGTTTGCGTCTGTGTTTGCGTGTATGTATATGTGTGTGTCTGTATGTATGTGTCTGTGTGTTTGCGTGTGTGTCTGTGTGTATGCGCGTGTGTGCCTGTATGTTTGTGTGTGTGCGTGTGTGTCTGTGTGTATGCGCGTGAATGTCTGTGTGTGTTTGTGTGTGCGTGTGTATGTCTGTGTGTATGCGCGTGTGTGTCTGTGTATGTCTGTGTGTGTGCGTGTGTGTGTCTGTGTGTATGCGCGTGTATGTCTGTGTGTGTGCGTGTGTGTGTTTGTGTGTGCGTGTGTATGTCTGTGTGTATGCGCGTGTGTCTGTGTATGTGCATGTGTGTGTGTCTGTGTGTGCGTGTGTGTGTGTGTGTGTGTGTGGAGAGGGGGGATGTGATTGCATAAGAAAGTAGAAAATGTTTACTTGATGCATTTCCCTATCGGCCAGTCATTAATAAATTCTGTCTGAAACACAAAATGAAAACATTTGACAATTTTTATTAACTCACCGGCTATTGTAGGTAAAAAATCTTTGATATTTTCTTTAATAATGGACATAGTAGCCGTGTCTTATTGGGTCCAAATCACAACTTAAAGTAAATAAACTGTAACATTTTTAGTTGCATTGTAAAACAAATTTTGGAGAGGTGGGGGTTAATATATGTCAATGTGTATTAGGAAGCTAGTTTGTATATCTGAAACCGCAGCTAAAAGAAAAATGCTTTATACCATTAATTTTGATTTATTCAAAACAAAGATTTGGGAATCTAGACGGTATTGCCTTGTATGTTACGAGGGGAACTATTTATATTTTGAGCCTTGGCAATACTGATTGTTGTAGGTGCCAACTTGTGTTTCCACTAAAAAGTTTAATGTTGTTTTCCTTGACCTACTTCGGATATTTGTCAACAGAGACTTTAAAATTGTGTCTCGGCGAAAAGATGGAATTAACTAGTGAAGATGTTCGTGCGAAGATTTATTATGGTTTTTGACCTGAATTATGAAAACAAGAGCGCATTGATCAAGCTACTAATATATTTGGCGATGAAGCTCTTCTTTTGATATAACGAGTTTAATCGTGGCCGCTGTTCGCTCAGTGTCAAAATTCTTGAAGGTTGTTCAAAATCAATTGTGCCAGAAAACAATTATGCTATGCAAAAACTGATAGTGCAAGATCGTCATGACACATACTGTATAGAGACAACCATAGGCATTAGATCCATCAGCACACACACACACACACATATATAATAGTGCATAATCACTTAGCCCTCAAAAAGTTTGCTCTCGTTGGATCCCGCATAACTTGACACAATCTCAGAAGAATGCTCATGTCGATTGGTGCACACAATTCTCAAGAAATACAATGGGACTTCAAAAGATGTATATAAGATTGCAACAGGTGACGAATCAGGCATCTGAGTCGGAACATAAATAGCAGTAGACTGTTTTTCAAGATGAACAAAATCCAACAAAAGCTGTGCGCACTGAAACACTTCGAAACAAATGGTCACTATTTTTTTTTTTAATTTTGCAGAAAAGCTGGTCATGTGGCAACAGTGTCTTTAGAGAAACGTAAAACGGTCAATTCTGAATGGCATGCAGCCATTTGTTTACCGGAAGTCTTCAGCGAAATAAGGAAAACAAAGAAGTGCCGTCGGATCGTTCTTCATTAAGACAATACGAGCGCGTACACATCTCGTCTAACAACCGACTATTTGAACACTCAAAAAATCGAAATAATGATTCATTCACCGTAGAGTCCTGGTTTAACTCCCAATTGTTTATTTTTATTCTCAGACATAAGAATAAAATGCGTGGACATAGATTTTCGCGGCCAAAAACGTTATTTTGGATCTCCAGCAAACAAAAAATGCAATAAAAATGGTCCCAACGCATGTAAAGGTGTATTAATCAAAACGCAGAATATTTAGAGAAACAATAAAGGAATTTTCAGCAAAAACATTTTGATTTTCAGTATTGGGCTCGAAATATAAATAGTGCCGTAGGAATTCTGCTATCAATGAAACTTCTAAAGCCTCAAATATTTTCATCACATTACTTTACTTTATTTACCATGTCCTTATCGCTGGTATCCTCTTTTTTATATCGGATGTGTCAAAAATACTGACACTCAGTATGTTATGGCTCAAGAAAACTATCAGTTTTCAAGAAGGAACCATGTCCGGAAAAGCAAAGTTTGGGAACAGTAAAGTGTCGAAGGTGCGTCACAATTTGTTCATATTGTTTTTGGCAAGTGTCATGTGACGATAAAGTGAGGCGAGTTGTCCATGACCAACAGCTCCATCTAGAGCATCTTGCCGATGCTTTACAGGACTCCCCATCACGACTGTGAAAATGCATTAGTCTCGCCACAATTTCTGGGCTTGGTGGTACTTATTGGCGGTTGTAGTATTAGAAACGAAATTTTAAAATTTCGCCGTGTGTTGTTTGAAAATGCGCGTGCGCGAAATTTTTAGTCATCAATACAGGTTGAATATTTAATCGTATGAGCGGGTTATTGAAAGCAATATCACTGGAGATTGCCAAACTGTCCGAAAAGACCGAATTACCTCACATTTACAATAGATGTGTTTTCTGCGCTACTGGATGTACAGCTGCTATATGGTTCTGTAGGTACACACGTAACATATACAAAACAAGGATTGGTAGAGACACCAGCTAATTATCAAGCTCCCTATTAATGCTCACTGTTATAAATATAAAGTTTTTTTTTTTAATTGTATAAGATATCAATTAATTATTAAGAACACTATTCATACTCACTGCTATAAATATAAGCTGTTTTTAACTGTATTAAATACAAATTAATTATCAAGAGCCCTGTTCATACCAACTGCTATAAATGTAAGCTGTTTTAATTGTGTTACATACAAATGATCATTTTTGCTGTTAGTTTATAAGTTAGCTTCGCTTTTAATAATTTTATATTTTATATAAATATTTTCTTTAAAACACATAATTAATCTCGATGTATATTTTCCTTTTTAAAAATGCTTAGTTCAATTCAGTAATATTTCTTAATTGGTGTCAAATTATTGATAATTTAATTATTATTAAAATATATTACCAAATACTTAAAGCGTGGAATATATCACCGTACTGTGTATTAAGATACAATTTAAATCTTAAGGAAAGAAAGAAAATAAACAAAAAATAGATGTAGGTGGAACTTGTTTTCATTGTAAAAACCCATTGCAGAACAAGCTAGTGCTACGCAGAGACTGTTCGTAGGCTTCATGGGGTCTTTGGACGTAATAACAACAGTTTTGCGGTTCATAAGGAAATTCGAGGAAACCGGGTCCGTAAAAGATTAGTCCGTGATGTCACTTCATGGGGACTTGGAATGGCCTCCAAGATCTTGTGACCTTCCTTCTTTTTATGAGTTAGTGTAAAGTCCGAGGTCTACGTACACAGTCTCAAACTCGTGAAGATATCCAACGTGACATCACAGAGATATCTGTGAAAAGGCCATCATGAAGTTCATAGATCGAGTCACTGCCTGCCGAAAAAAATGGAAATGGCGTGTTATTTATGGACGCTCTTTAACTACTAGGTTCTCAGCGTCCATTCTATACTGGGCATGAAAGACCACATAATTTTTCTCAGAGGTCTCTCTATAAGGCTTGAGGTTCTTTTACATGCCCTAAATCTACGACACGGGATCAACGGCTTTACTTCCCTTCCGAAGGAAGCCATGCTAAGGATTTTACACCTGAAAAAATACATCGTCCTCCACCGGGTATATGAAGTTAGCATAGTAACCACAACACCACGGAGGGCGACACAATGGAGCTGAACAGATGGCTGCTATAAGTTTTTTTAACTTAAATGGGAGTGCATGTAGACGAAATTAAAAAGTAATTTTTATTATGATCCATTTTGACTTAGTTGTTGCATTTTTAACAACTGCGTAAAATATGAGAGGCCCTGTAGCTATCAAGAGGACTTTAACACAAGATAGCATAAGTGAAATGCATTTATGTTATTATACTACCTTTTTTTTTTTTTTTTTTTTTTTGAAAATGTACAGTGCATTAAAGTAGTAGCTGAAGAAAGTATTCTATTCCACCCAAAAATTAATTTAGAGATTTCGCCTGAAATATATGTTTTGAGGTTTCCCCAGGTCCCCCCCCAAAAAAGTGTAATAAGAGGTATGAGTGTGTGTGCGCTTAGTTCAAAAACGAAAAGACCTTTAAATACCAAACTTTATGTTGATATTTGGTATTTTCAAAGATGCAACACGATGATTTTAAAAACAAATCTCCCATCTCTAACCACCCTTTACATGCAAAAATGTTAGAACATTTTGTTTTTCTCAAAAATGGTTCTAGTGATAATGATTAAAATACCGCATGTTAAACATATTTAATTAAAAAATAAAATGTATGTTTAATTTCTGGGAATAGCCCCTGAAGACCTCTTTATTCTGAATTAATTTTGCTGAATTTTGCATAACTGATAAACCGCAGGAGAGAGACAAAAGTTTACTAAACAAAAACCGTAGATCTCATTACAACATATAATTTATGTTGTATACGATTTTTTGTAGAGTTGACCGTTTCAGAAATATTACATTTTATTGGTTTCAATTTTAAACCATATAACTTTCTCAAACGGGAACTCACCTTTCGTTTCATCCCTATTGTTTTACTGTTGTCCATGTAAAGAGAACGAAACTGTAATTGTTTCACATAGCGATCAAGTTCTAAAAGCTTTTATTCAAAATATCATATCAAAATGTTTTAGCCTAATGTATTCCCTTATTTTTCTTCTACTTACAGAGAACCAAGCAATAATACTAATTCTGCTAATGTTTATCTCAAATGATATGGATAAAATAATAATCTTTTGTAAGATTAATTTAAATTGGAACTGCTAGATAAAGTAATGTGAGTGGAACACATCAGATTTCTTCTAACAAGAAATCCATTTTACTTACTGACTTATATGAACATCCAACAATGTATATTTAAATAATTACAAATTACAAACTGTTAAAAAAGCATAAGGTTTCTGGAATTTTAAAGTGTCTGTTTTATACAATATAAAATATCTGGTGTGTAAACCTTAAATAATATTCTCAGCTTTTGTAACTAAAATTGATTTGCTTTTAATTACAACAATCAAATGAAAGAATGTAGATGTGTATGCTGTAGCATAGCTAGAAAAACGTTGAGTGGGTTATGCATAGGAATCCATCTGTTTAAACAATTTGTGTAGAAACAAACAATAAACATATGAATTAATCCTAAATTGAAATTTTATACACATATATGTTATATTTACAGATTTTGTTGCATTAATTTGAATTAAGGTAAGGAATTTGTTATTACTCTTACATTTTTTGGAAGGGGGTTCCAAATAGCAAAACCTCGCACTAGGTAGGCGAGAAAGAATTATTGATCACGTAAGTGAAACACAAAGTATTATTTGATGAGCCAACTATTGTTAATAAATTATAGGATCAAAGAGGCTTGTACATAAATATTACAGAGTATGAAATTATCTACCTTTTAGAGAATTATTGTCTGTAATGCTACCAACATGATAACTGCATCATCTTCATGCTGGTTTAAAAAGTTGTGGAAAGAGGGCTGAAAGCTATTTAATTAAAATGATTTGCATGTTACATAGAAAACATTCAACTGTCAACCTTTAAATACATTTAAGCACTGTTTGATGATTATTTTTATGTAGGTACTATGTGATATATGCCATACATATGTGGGTAGAGTACATAAGCAAAATGAATTTGTTAATTTTCACGTGTCATTTATTTTCTCTGCAGCATTCTTTGCAATGACTCATGAAGTCTTCTTACAATGTAACATACCTTCTCACAGCTTCATACTTTATGTGTTTTAATTGTTTCTCCCCACATTTGCTATTTTCGCTTCGGAACCGAAGACTTGCAAGAGATTTTGACACTAAAGCTTAAGCTTAACAAAAAATAATGTAATTTATGGCCTAGTTTCTCATTTTTCTCTGCAGAAGAATTAAAGCTCAGAGTAACAGATGCCCTACAATATCATTAATATTCCAATGCAACTATAACTATTATTTGCTACCGTATTCATATTCATTCCTTTCCCATATTCCTCCATATCCTTATACGAAGTAGCTATGTATGTTCGCTTTTTAATTTTGGCTATCAGCATCTCTTTGTTGTTTTAAACAGTGAAAAGTAATTGTAAAATGTGCAACAGAAGTAGTTACAAAGCATATCATGAATACTATTATTTAATGTCATTCTTCATGTATTTGTGAGTAACATGTATATTAATATCATAAGGGTGTTTACATATACCCTACAATAAATACAGAGTCTTCCATAGAAAATTTACAATTATTCTAAAGTTCCACTATAGATGGTGCAATGATAGCACATGATTCATTTTCCTAATTAACATTCAACGTTATATTGTTAACATAAAGATACCTATAGATGTAAACCACAAGGGTGGTATTGATTTTGATTTTATTTTAAACTGTTCATTCCACTATATATATTTTTATAGTGTTTAACGTCCGCTTTTACTATTTGTGTCACCGCAGGCGATGACGCTGTTGATGCATGGAATGAAAATGGAGCACCGGTGGAATGTGATAGCTGGGATTTCCGGAAAACCCGAAAAAACCCGCCCCTGCGTCGCTTTGTCCACCACAAATCTCACAATCAGTCGGATTAAACTTGGTGAGAGTCGAGTGGTCTAACCTCTTAGCCACGCGCGGCCACACACGCCACTATACGGTTTTAAGTGCAGGAAGTTAACATTCCTTACTCTTGATATATTTCAAATTGTTTATTGATTCCTAAAGTTGTACAGATTTTCCCTGGATATTGTCACTCATATATTTAAAAGTAGTTCATAACTGTATTTCACTTTCAAAATATGTGGTTTTTAGCATTACTATGGTGTAATTTATTTTGGCAAATTTTCCTTCCGTGCACCCTCATTTTTAAAGTTAAGGAAAAGATGAAAGAAAAGACCGAAGAAGGAAATGTCTATTTGTTAAATATACCCTGATCATCACAATATTCGTTGTTGGGTATATATTTATTGTACATAAGAATAAAGGTAACAGAATATAAGTCAATAGTTCTCAGATAAACTATGAAACTGTAATGGCAAATGAAGTCGTTCTCGAGACTGCAGTCAGAGTGGTACACAGATTTCAGGACAAGAAACTGCAGCAGCTCGCAAGATTTTGAAAAAAACTGGTCGAAATCCTGGAGTGGAATGGTCTGGAGAGTAGGCAAAGAAGAAGACTACTTTGATGATTGAGCCCCCGTAGTCAGTCGAGTCTCTCTCTATACCTGCCGTTTGAGAATGTTTGGAGTCGCGTCAATCGTCGGAAGTGAAATGCAACACCAAAAGTGGTAAACACACATTCACACTCACATGCATACTACCAATCTTTGTGAGGATAGGGAATGATTTAGTTAAAGAAAGATTCCTCTCAATAACCGATATACGAACCCGGACCTCTGACCACTCGACCGCAGAAGCAGTCCAAAAAACCTTCTAATTTGTCCTTTGCAAGCTAACTCTTAACACAATATTATTCTTCCATCTAATTCTTCTTAGTTGAGATAAATCTTCATTACACACTTACAATTTCGTTGAAGATATAAGAAGAATATACTGAAGTTCTTATTCTCTCAAGCGACAGTAAAATTCCTGTGATTCCTCTTCTGCAGTGACCTGGTTGCCAAGAAGAGATCTTGGGCCGTGGTCACTGCTTTCGGGAGTCTTGCTGCTTGCTAAACCCAGAACTCAGCGTGGAGAGCCCTGTTGTAGCTGGATGTGAACGCTGGCTATACGGTTGGACATCTCAGCGGTGGTGGACTGAAGTGTGGAGATGGCGGCGGTGGTGGCAGCATGCAGGTTCTGCAGCTTCTGGGTGATGACGCTGGTGAAGGCCTCCTCCAAAGCAGCTAAGCGGACCGCGATGTTCAGGATCTCGCGTGGAGGTCCTGAATACATCCCGCATCGCTGACTTTGTAGAGGCTGAAGGTGATGTGGCATCTGTGATGTGAAGCTCCGGTGAGCGTGCTGTCGGTGGAGTGGAGTGCCCGTCCATCGGGTAGAGGGGGGACACTGGGCCTGGCACAAATGGCACAGAACCGGCGACGGAGGCGGAGATCGTGCCCAGTGCAATGCTTCGTCAAGACGTTTGTCCCACAGTAGTTGCACTGAGGTGCAGGCGTCTTGGCAGTGTCCGAAGGCGCGGTAGCGGCGGCAGGGCCGGTGGCGTTCTTGTCGGCTCTCCTACACGGCCAGAAGTCGCCCTAACAAAGGCAACATTGACGCCAAGAGAGCTTCAAGGTCAGCCGGGTCCTAAATCTCCACTCTTACCAACGGCGTTGGCTCCCGGTCGCAGTATTTGCGGGTGGCCCTCAAACAAGAAGGCCACCGCGACTGCACGGCGGTGAGTAGTGCCGGTTGGAAAGGTCCCGAGGAACCCCCCCCCCAAACCACAGCACTGAACCGGGGTGGCGGTGTGGAGTTGCGGCGAAGCTGCGCTGGCGGCTTCCGGCAAAGCGAAGCTTGCCTCGGTCGGCTGAGACGATGGTAGTTCCTCGGTGGCTGCCGGAGGAGTGGCGATGACTGCTGCCGAAGCAACGGCTTGGCTGCGCTGTTTCCTCTTGGCCATGCTACTGGAACGCAAAAAGAAGTCTCTGTACCACAAAACAAACCCTTCGCCAACCCTTCTTATTTAGCTGTAAGCGACGTCACAGATATCTAGAAGTTAGTCGAAGCTAATGGAAACTTCTGGCATGTGCCAGTTTTGTCGATGGCACTTTAAGGCTTCCGGTAACAGGCGTCACTCTTCCTGTGTTTATCTTATTCCAAGGCCCCCATATCCGCCGCAGCGCACACACAAACGTGGGAACGGCCGCACACTGCACTGTTATATTGTGTATGTATGTATGCCTGCATGTGTATGTGTGTTTGTATGTTAGTATGTATGCATGTAAGTATGTATATGATTTCATATGTGTATATGTATGTATGTGTACGTGTGTATAGGTATATGTATGCGTGTATATATGTATGTGTGTATAGGTGTATGTATGTATGTATGTATGTGTGTATAGGTGTATGTATGTATGTATGTATGTATGTATGTATGTATGTATGTATATATGTATGTATGTGTGTATAGGTGTATGTATGTATGTATGTATGTATGTATGTATGTATGTATGTATGTATGTATGTATGTATGTATGTATGTATGTAGGTAGGTAGGTATGTATGTGTGTGCATGTGGTAGTAGTAGTATTTTATTAAGTTTACAATGACACAATATTTACATCACCAGTCGCATGGGTCGAGTAACCATACATGCTATCGAAAAATACTTGTGTTTGAGATATTACCTAATATATATTTTATGTCTCTTAACAACATTGGAAATACACACACTCACACAGACACATGCACACTCTCGCGCTCTACGACAACAGAACCACAGAACAATAAAAGAAAGAACAATCTGATATTACACACCCACACACACACATACACACACTCTTGCATTCACAACCACACCACGTATTCATACATATAGATTACTCAAACACCAAATAAGTCTATACAATATTTACACAAATATTTTATCTCTTAGTGCACGTACTTCCATTAAGTATGTGCCCAGGCTTGGCTAGTTTTGCCTCTTTAGAATCAAATCCCAGAATGCTGTCCTTCGTCAGTTTGAAGCTAAAAATACTCCCGGCAGTCGTTTTTTACTAGCATCCTCCATCTGCACGCAATCTGCCAAAATATGCCTCCAGTCTTCCTGATCCCCGCATAATGGGCAAATCCGCCTACCAGCTTCATCAACTACCTTACGGGTTTTTCACCCTCCCAACCTGAGCCACGCTATTCCCGATCTTTGTTTCATACGTAATTTTAAAATATATGAACCATGACTTGAAGCTTTCCTGGCGGCGGTATGAAAATAACTTTTCTCGGGCTATCAGCCAGGTGAATCTGGAATAATTTCCAAGCTTTCAAGAGCTAACGTCGCTCTCATCTTCAGGGAATGATGTAGAGACTCCGGGTACGCCTTATATATAGTAGTCCGGTGGGGGGACCGGCCAGATGCCGCTCTGTGATTGGCCGGGTCCGGCATGGGAGGCGTTGACTAATAACCAATGGTCTCCGTTGCCGGGACGGACTGCTCTGATTGGCCCGTTGCCAGATGTGAGCCTGTATTAAAACTAGGGCTAGCTTTTGGCAGTTTCACAAATCTTTGCGAGTGTTTGCTGAGCACCGAACTCCAAATGCCATTCACCTGCAAGCCGCTGTCTCTGTTGATGTTATTTTCTACGTATTTAATAACTATGGCTTCTTTGATGGAGCGGTCCCAATAGCTTGAAGACTTAAACATGGTGGTTGTGTCGCCCAGTCTCGGTCTGTGTCCTTCTTGGATGCAGTGCTCCGCAAGACCAGATTTTTCTGGGTACATCAGGCGGATGTAGCTCTCATGCTCTTTGCATCTTTGTTCAATTGTTCTCCCCGTCTGTCCGATGTAGGCTCTACCACATTCACATGGAATGCGGTATACCCCAGGAGTCTTGAGGCTGAGGGAGTCTTTGACCTGTCTTAACATATTTCGAATTTTATTGGGTGGCTTGTGTATAGTCTTGTTGTTGTATTTGCCCATAATTCTACTCAGTTTACCAGACAAATGACCTGTATTTGGGAGGTAGGCTTTACGTTGTTTCTTCGTGTCTTGTGACTCATCTAGCTGGGATGCATTACGCTGTGCACAGTTTGTACTGACAGCGGCCTGTTTTAGTGCCTTGTTGATGCTGCTCTTGCTATATCCATTTTTCTCTAGGCTGGTTCTGAGATACTGAAATTCTTTAGCGAGGTTTTCACTGTCTGAGATGGCTACTGCTCTGTGTGCAAGCGTCGATAGAACTGTGTTTCGCTGAGCTGGGTGGTGGCAACTGTTTGCGTTTAAATATAGATCGGTATGTGTGGGCTTCCGGTACACACTATGGCCCAGGGAACAATCGGGCTTTCGGCGTATTAATATGTCCAGGAAACAAGTTGATGACTCGATGAGACTTGTCAGACAAGGAACTGGACTCGGACTCGATTGCAGTACTAGCGAAGGGGTTGAACTTCGCACCGGCTCCACGGAAAATTCCTGTGATCGACATTATCAGCGGGGTAGAACAGGCAATTCAAACATTGCCTAAAGAAATTGCAGTTGACATCAGGCAGGAAACAGTGCTTGCAATAAAGAAAGCAGCTCCGCCAAAATCCAACATCACCAAAGAGGAAAGAATAGCCCTCAAATCTCTACGAGACGACGAGAATGTACTCATTCTACCAGCGGACAAGGGAAACGCTGCAGTGGTTCTTTCCTGTGAGGACTACAATAACAAAATTTCACAATTTCTACAGGACCCAGCATATCGGCCACTAAAACGTGACCCTACGGCAGCCATCGTTAAGAAAACTTAAGCTCTTCTGAGGAAGACACAATTTCGCGCTGAAACCATCAAGGTTCTAACCACACCTGCAGCTGTTCCTCCGAGACTATATGGCTTGCCCAAGGTGCACAAGGAGGGTGTGCCACTTCGGCCAATCGTCAGCGCTATTGGGAGCCCCACTTACAACCTTGCAAAACGCCTCACCAAGTTGCTGCAGCCATTGATAGGAACCTGCCCTCATCATGTGGTCAACTCGTCAGCAATCGTAAAGACGATTCAGACATTAAGGGTGAAACCGAGTGATTTACTCGTCAGTTTTGATGTGGTGTCTCTGTTCACCAGGGTCCCGCTGCTAGACTCTTTCCAGCTCCTAGAACCGCACTTCACCCAGCAGGTCATTGCATTATTCAAGCACACGCTCACGTCGACCTACTTTCTTTACCGCGGACAATATTACGAGCAAACAGATGGAGTGGCCATGGGCTCTCCTCTCTCACCAGCCATAGCTAATTTTTACATGGAAGCATTTGAGCATCAGGCCTTAGATTCAGCCACTCTAAAGCCGGCTGCCTTCTACAGATACGTGGACGACACCTTCGTCATCTGGCCTCACGGGGAAGACACGCTACAGGACTTCTTGAACCATCTAAACAGTCAGCATCCAAACATCAAGTTTACTATGGAAGTTGAACAGGAAGGGAAGTTGCCATTCCTGGACATATTAATACGCCGAAAGCCCGATGGTTCCCTGGGCCATTGTGTGTACCGGAAGCCCACACATACCGATCTATATTTAAACACAAACAGTTGCCACCACCCAGCTCAGCGAAACACAGTTCTATCGACGCTTGCACACAGAGCAGTAGCCATCTCAGACAGTGAAAACCTCGCTAAAGAATTTCAGTATCTCAGAACCAGCCTAGAGAAAAATGGATATAGCAAGAGCAGCATCAACAAGGCACTAAAACAGGCCGCTGTCAGTACAAACTGTGCACAGCGTAATGCATCCCAGCTAGATGAGTCACAAGACACGAAGAAACAACGTAAAGCCTACCTCCCATATACAGGCCTTTTGTCTGGTAAACTGAGTAGAATTATGGGCAAATACAACAACAAGACTATACACAAGCCACCCAATAAAATTCGAAATATGTTAAGACAGGTCAAAGACTCCCTCGGCCTCAAGACTCCAGGGGTATACCGCATTCCATGTGAATGTGGTAGAGCCTACATCGGACAGACGGGGAGAACGATTGAACAAAGAAAGATGCAAAGAGCATGAGAGCTACATCCGCCTGATGTACCCAGAAAAATCTGGTCTTGCGGAGCACTGCATCCAAGGACACAGACCGAGACTGGGCGACACAATCACCATGTTTAAGTCTTAAAGCTATTGGGACCGCTCCATCAAAGAAGCCATAGCTATTAAATACGAAGAAAATAACATCAACAGAGACAGCGGCTTGCAGGTGAATGGCATTTGGAGTTCGGTGCTCAGCAAACACTCGCAAAGATTTGTGAAACTGCCAAAAGCTAGCCCTAGTTTTAATTCAGGCTCACATCTGGCAACGGGCCAATCAGAGCAGTCCGTCCCGGCAACGGAGACCATTGGTTATTAGTCAACGCCTGCCATGCCGGACCCGGGCCAATCACAGAGCGGCATCTGGCCGGTCCCCCCACCGGACTACTATATATAAGGCGTACCCGGAGTCTCTACATCATTCCCTGAAGGTGAGAGCGACGTTAGCTCTTGAAAGCTTGGAAATTATTCCAAGCCCGAGAAAAGTTATTTTAAAATATATGTTTTTCTTTACCTCACCCAATTTTTATTTCGTTTTATAGCTACAAAATTGTTTCTACACTCATGTTCTATTTCCTGCCTGTTTATATCGCATAGTCGTCTTTTTACTTTATCCACAACGTTATAACTATTTTCGCTGCCCATCTGCCAAATATCGTTTAAGCCAATCTTTGATAATCCCTGATAATCCCGTGATTAGAAGTATCCCTCCTCAATCCCAGAATACGTTTCCAGAAACGATGTTGTATTTTATTTAGATTATCTACCCTATCCCATCCCCACACCGCACCTCCCTATGGTAATGAAAACCTAACCATTGCCTCGTACATGGTTTGTAATGTTTTTACTGTCATATCTGGTATCCGGGTCAATAACTTCAATATTTCAGAAAGTTGTCCAATCCCTTTTTGTTTTACAAACTCAGTGTTCTTGTGCCATTTTACTGTCATGTCAAACCTTAAACCTAGATAGTCGAAATGTTAACATTTTTAATTTCTTTCTCCCCGTATGTCCACTTTTCCTGCTGACCGTTCAAATAACCATTTTTAAATGCGCATTAGTTTTAAGAATATTCACTTCCACGCCTCATTATCTGCAAAACCGTTGCAGTACGTTTAAGTCAGATTGCAAACCATTTATTGGTTTAGAAAGAAAAACAATGTCATCAGCGTACAAAAGAGTTGGTATTTTTTCACCTTCAACTGTCGGCGCATATATGTCTTCCTCCACCATCATATTAACAATGTCATCGAAAACAAATTAAAAAGTAATGGAGATAATATACAACCCTGTTTGACTCCCCTCTGCGCTATGTTGCAGTCTTACGTATTGTTCGGATCAGTCTTGATGACAAATTTAACTCCTTTATACATTGCCTTGAGTGCTCTAATCACTTTTCCGGAAAGTCTTTGCGCGCTAATTTAACCCATAGAGCCCTACGTTCCACAGTATCTAACGCCATTTTAAAATCTACAAACACGGAGTATACCTTACCTCCCTTATTTCATAAATTATCATCAATTATAGTTTTTAGAACAAAATTATTGTCAGTGGTCGAAAAGCCTTCTCTGAATCCCTCTTGAAATTTAGAAACCTTATCGTATGTCATGACCCAAAATTTAATTCTTTCGTATAATATTCGAGTGTATAATTTTCCAAATACAGAGAGCAGCGAGATGCCCCTATAATTATCTGCACTGCCGTAACTCCCTTTGCCCTTGTAAAGAGGTTGTATAATGGCGGCTTTCCATGTTTCCGGATATTCTCCCCCTTCAAATATTTTAAACTGGTTGTATAAAATATGTCACTTTACTAATTTCTAGAGAGCTCTTGGAGAACTCAGCTGACAGGCCTTCTATACCTGATACCTTCCTTTTTTTATACCTTTTATTGTACGGACTACCTCAGCTATACTAATTTCCCTATCCAGCATTTCCACACTCGGATCTGCAGCAATTGCTTCAATAGTCAAAGGAATTGATTGTATGTCTATCTGCCCTCTTTCATAGACAATTTTGAAATGTATGTATGCACGTATGTATTATTAACGTATGTATTTATGTATGCATGCATGCATGTATGTATGTATGCATATGTGAATATACGTATAAATGCATGTGTGTTCCTTAAGTATAATTTATTTAATTTCATTTGATGTCTATAAAACCCCGCATCTATCTTTCTCGAGGATTATCGTAATAGCTCGAATATTCTCAATATAAAAAAAACATAAACTGCATCTACATAGTCGTGCTCTCCACGTAAATAAGGCAACAATAAATTCTATTGAAATTGCTAGACCATATCATATGACCACGCATACGGCTAAAATAAATACAATCAGTTCCAAATTTCCAACCAATCATGCTCCACGGCGTTATGCTGCAATTTCAAAAGTATCCCTCAAATAGAAACCTTTAATCTTAGGTGCATATGATGACTCAACAGGGAGAGATTATATTTTTGCAGTCGGTAAATTCACTGAACCTGAGATCATCCGTTATATTTCACGGGTTTCTAATAAAAGAATAATGTTGCATATCTGGCAAACAAGAAAATAGCTTACAAACTATGTAGCAACAGCTTCAACATAATCCCCATGTGCCACCATCCGCCCACCAAGCAGAAACTTATTAACTTCCTACTTAAGTGTGTTATATAATGATCTGGAAATGCGTCCAAAAATGCGCGGTTAATGGACAATTGCAACCCAAGACAGAATGTGGTAACGAAAAACCATCAAATCACGCGCAATGTCGGCTATTGGGCTATTTAATTGAAGTCCTGCATTTAAAACGTTATCTTTAGGTACCCAATAATTTCATACAAATATTGAGTTAAATATTAGACGTATAAGAATATTAAGGTACGGCTGTGGTAAGGAAACGGGTTAAACAGCCAGGGAGACAAGATGGATGTGTCGGCTCAAGATCCTCAATCTTGTCGATTAGAGCACGGCAGAACTGAGGGAACGAAAACGTGTTGAAGTCGATAAATGGATTTGTAGAAACATTTTTACGCTCGGTCCCATCTCGGCTGAGTATCCATTAGACTTGCCTACCCTTCCGAGTCTCCGGAATTTGCATTAAGAAATTGCTCGTGTGTTCCACATCAACGTTTTAATTGTTATGGGATTAAAATCAGTCCTAACAAATGACTGGTTAAAAATTAGATGTTTGCAAATAAGATAATGGATTTCTCTTCAACGATAGAGTTCTGAAGCGCGTTTAGCTTCTCTGTAAAAGAAAAATTTGATGCGGTACATTCACATGACTTTCTCTACTTATGCTGCAGAAACTAATTCTTACCAAACTACGCTGTTCTACGTACTTGAAGCAAAACTTATTTTATTTCATGTTTCCTGCAGATACAAAAAGAATAACCGAATGTGCCAGACTAAAGTGAGATTCAAATCTTTTAAAAGCTGGTTCCTCTGCGATGGTGTTGAAATTTTGCTCTAGGATGAAGAAATAATAACGACTTTCCATTTGAGAAAAGTAAAGTATTAGAAAATTTAAACCAATAATATGGAATACCTGGGAATGGTCAACTGCACAAATGAAATATTTTGTCATTCACTGTGTGTTTTAACAGGATCTGCATTTTTTATGTAGAGGACTTTGTCTCTCTCTTAGGAAACACCAGTTAGCAAAAGTCATCCAGAACGAAGAGGACTTCAAAGTGTATTTCCACAAAATTAAGATATATATTTCATAGTCCAGATAGTATGTTAAACACATGGTATTTATTTCTGTGATTTATCTCTTTAAGCACTCTAAAGGAAACACATACAGTAAAATTAGTTGCCATTTGAAAAAACCTTATACATATATATATAACAATAAATGATATTAATATTATTAAGCTAGATTAGATTGCGTCCTACAACTTGAATAATAGTGAACCTAAAAATGTCAAGAATATTTGCTATTAAGCTAAATTTATATATAAACAATATAGCTAAACAAAGAATATATCAAAATAAATTAGTGAAAGCAAATAAAACTTAATATTAGCATGTTGAGATACGTACGGTTTCAAAAATCATCAAAATGTGGACTCGTCCGGGCGGCTCAATTGGCCTCCTAATCTCAAGGTCGCAGGTCCAAAGATGGCCCAAATCCATGGTTTTTAAATATGTTTAAAAGCGACTGGTATGTAAAAGAACTCCTGCGGCACGAAATTCAGGCACACCGGGGAGCTGATATGATTCTAGCACTTGACAGCGTCGTTAACAAACAAATAATTTATTAATTTTTGCTAGTAGACATTTCCTTACGGTTACAGAACTTACATATGTGCATATAAGTCAACTGTGTTACGTTTAAAATAGTTTTAAAATAGTTTTAAACAACTAGTTTTACTTTATAATTTCGATTATTCATTATTAATTCTAGAACGTAATAACAATGGTTTATGGCATAAAACAATAAAATACTTTAAAAAATTGGATTCATTAATGTATTTTCATATTCTTCTACAATATAAATTGAGACGTTACAAGAGGCTCTTTAACATAATTTTTCTAAGCATTGAAATTGTCAATACTCTACTTGCTGTTAATAGGAAGCTATTAATAGCTTAATGGTTCTATAATATATAACCTTGTGGGGAAAATGTTTTGCATTATTTTGTCTAATGTTTATGTCATTATGACCAAATTGTCAAAATCACATTAGTGCCGCCAATGTGCCGAAATATTTTCCTCCAAATCTACTAACATGCAGTTGTCACTTTTAAGCACTGATAGAAACCATCGCCCAGGGCCACGGTTGAACACTTTTGTTGTTTTTCATTTAGATTGATGTGATGGCTAACAATTTAAATTTTGAACTTTAATGCATGAGCTTCTAATTCCATAAGAACATCAAGGATAATACTAAACTGCCGTCGTTAACGCAAGGAAGTTGCACTAATTTTAATTCTTCTACCACTACTTAGTAAATGTTGCTTTACACACAAAAGTTGGATAAATAGACAGGAAAGGTATGTGTGAGTGTGCGTGTGTCTGTGGGCGGTATAACTCAAACCTTAAATATTAGAGTCGAACTTTGGTATTTAACTTTAGTACATTCCAAAGATACAACATGAAGTGACTAGAAAATTTGTCACACCCAAATCCTCTATAACAGAAACTATTTCAAAGTGTATATTTTCCGCAAAAATGGTTCTAACAATTTTCACTAACATCCAGGAGTGTAAGATATTTTCATGGCAAATAAAAGATATATCTTCAATTCTCTGAAAAATGCTATATACTATTTATTCGGAAGGACTTTTTTTATAGCTTAACGACCTTTAAACTGGTTGGTCATATCGGACAATGAATAAAATTGATGAAATGATGCTCAAACGATCTCGGAGTCCATGGAGCTCAAAGTTACTCGATATTCGTCTTCTCAGGATAAGGGAAAACCTCGAAAAACGGCCTTATTCGGGTTACTCACCCTAAGCGAGATTCGAACTCACGACCTATTGAATATGAAGCAAAGACGCTACCACCACACTATCCAGGTGGGCTGGGAGAAATTTGGTTTAATTTTGTATAAGTAGCAAAGCATGACAGACAGAAAAACGTGCTAGAAAGGAGTAGATATTCTTGAAACATGCTTTTATTTCAATTTGTAACCTCATGCTTTGTAATATGTACATTGTTATTTGACTTTTCAATTTTTTGAATGCTTTCAACCTTTAGTAGTAACGATGTCAAAAATGACCTATAAATTTCGAGGCGAGTAAAAGCCGATTCTATTAACAGTAATTGTATTACTTCTTTGTACTTTTTCTGGCGTCTTAATGAAAAATTCAAAAACAGCTCCTACAGCTTTATGTACAATGGAGCGTAAATGCGTATTATTGGCTGAAACTGAGGAGTATATTTCAAATGAGTAAAATGTTTTATCTTTGTTTATAGTCATAATGGCAAATACAAAAATACCTACCAGTGTTTTATGTTTTGTAGTTCCTTTATGGAACCTGGGTCTGACATTTCAAGTCCTTTGTTTTATATTTAAACGTTATATAACAATTTTTTTCCATATTAGAGCACAGGGATATGGTTTTCTGTTCAGCACGTTGAATCCCAAATCAATAAACTCGAATTATTTGCAGATCAGTTCTCCCAAAACGTACCGGTATTAAATTTTGAAAAAAGTGCTGATGTAAAGGTTTCAGGAAATAAAGCCCAAAATGGAAACATTAAAATTTCTTCGTGAACAAATTTGGTTGTGATAGTGTTATGGATTGCTTCTTCCACAGCGAGCGTGTCCCCTGCTGTAATCGATTCCTCTCAACTCGGAATAAATTATCAATCTAACCGAAGTGTGACGTCACGCAACAGTGTAGCCCATCTGCCGATGACGTAACAGTCATCCCAAAAGCAATAAACTTCGATGATTTATTGGGATGAGGGATTCTAGTGCCACCCTTGCAAACAAAAAAGTCTAAAGAGTAGAAAGATATTAGATCTCAAAGGCCGTTTGAGCTTTTCTATATGAATGCCAGATATTACAAAATTAGAAGTTTTGAAGAAGAGACAAACATTTTAGAAAATTATGTTGCAAATCTTTGTTTATCACTTTATGCAAGTACTTTCCTTTTATTCAAATTATTAAAATATTTAATATTAATAATGTTTTTATTTCTTTTCCCTGAACATAGTACTTTCTGAATCAATCTTTTGCATTTTCTACCCTCCTTTTTTAACTATTCCAAATTAACTATAGCCCTGAACATGAGAATATAAGTTAAGTTCATCTGCGTTGTTACCCGCAAAAGAAAATGTTCTTCGCTACATATTGAATATTAATTTTGTTATGAATACTCGGAAGTTTAGACATAACATTTTGCCTATAACTTGTATATGAAATACTCAGTTTAAAACAAGGGTCATAAAATCTCTGACATACGCTAATACACAAGTGGTCTAATTCTACTGTAAAGCAGTTTAGGGTCTAAATTCTCAATGCGGATGCCGGATGTGCAGCAATAAATTTTGTATTGTGAGCTGAAGCACTTATGGGGCCAGACATATAACTGTTCAGTAATTGTTATTGCATTCTGAGTTAGAAAGTAAGCAGGAGGAGAAAACTGAAAACAAAAGAGAAGATTTTAATGTTAGAAAGCCTATTGGCTTTTCAGTTACTTCTAAAAGTAAAATGTTAGGAATAATAATAATAAACATTTGAACAACTTTATACAATTTTAAAGTGCCTAGCACTGCATCTAATAATTCAGGTCTGTGAAGATAGAATATGGAATTTTGTTCCAGTGAGCTCAAGATTTATCCGGCATGACTAATAAATAAAAGATTCGAAGACAGGCTTGCCATTGTTACAAAGTGGATGTGAGAGCATCCCTTGATGCAATTCCTGCATTTTCTTCATGGATGAACATTTGGAGAATGCTCTTCTAGAAACAAGAAGTGACCATTCTGCATGGACTCCGAATCTTCTATATCTTTTGTTGCAC
The DNA here is from genome assembly GCA_030762935.1 of Hymenopus coronatus. Classification (NCBI taxonomy): domain Eukaryota; kingdom Metazoa; phylum Arthropoda; class Insecta; order Mantodea; family Hymenopodidae; genus Hymenopus; species Hymenopus coronatus. Next base: position 140,035,999 of record CM060888.1, on the reverse strand, counting down.
TCATGCACCACTTCCCAAACCCCGTTTCTTATCCTATAGAGTCCATAGATAAGTACCAGATATGATGTATGATACTTCAGTTTTTGGAATTTTTCTTCTTCATTTAAAGGTTGGAAGTAATCATGGCAGGTGGAATCCTGTTTGATACACTCTGCATTGTTTGATAATTGATTTTATATTTATATCTTCTGTACATCTATGGATGAGCTAAAAGCCTATAAAACGTGATCTATTGCGTATCATATAAAATGCTACCTCAAAAAACCCTCAAATCCCCCTCTGATAAAATTAAAGTTTTATCCCTTCAACATTCGTGTTGTCAATCATTATAACACTATTCCACAGAGTAAATGTATGTCTGTGAAATCTCTATTTTTGACCCCTTATTAAGCCCTTTTCCAAATTTCATTGTTTCTTTTTTCAAATTTCTACCCATAGAAATGTAATGGTTACCGTGGTGTAATGGTTACCGTGCTAATTTCATGTACCCAAGGTTGCGGGTTCAAACCCGGCGGAGGACGATGGATTTTTCGGGGGTAAAAATCCTTAGCATGGCTTCCTTCGGAAGGGAAGTAAGGCCGTTGGTCCCGTGTCGTAGATTTACGGCACGCAAGAGAACCTCAAGCTTGACAGAGAGGTCTCTGAGCAAAATTAAGCGATGTTTCACGCCCAAAGTAGAATGGGATACTGAGAGCCACAGCAGTTAGAGAGCTCCATAAACAAGACGTCATTTTTTTGGTCTGCTGATGTATAGCAAACAAAATGCAAGCTTAGGCAATAAAATCAACAAAAACACTTTACTGAGTTCATTGCAGATGCTTTCGTCATCATGAACGGCAGATTTGAACCAAGGAGCATTCTATCGCCGCAGTGAGGTGATTGCAGTAACTGCTCACTCAACACTGGTTGGTAACGGTTCACGCTAGGTTTGTTTTTTTTTGTTTTTTTTTTTTTTGTAGTTTAACGTCCTTTAACCTGAAAATAACTTTTCTCGGGCTATCAGCCAGGTGAGTTCTGGAATAATTTCCAAGCTTTCAAGAGCTAACGTCGCTCTCATCTTCAGGGAATGATGTAGTCCAGTCCAGTCCAGTGTGATTGGCAGGCTGAGGGCAGCCCGAGGTGTGTTAGACGTGTCCCTGTTCTCAGAGAGAACTTAACCACGTTCTGACGGGATTGTGGGTTTTGTAGGATGGCGGGTGTGTTTTGGGGTTGTGGAGTGACAGGAGGAGGCGAATATTGCTCCTCGACGGTTGCCTTGATGGTGCAACGGCCCTTGTGCACCGCTGGTGTGTTTTTATCAAAATGTTTCTTGAGATTAAATTTTGAATCCAAGCAACTCTTGAAGGATAATAAGGAGCTTAGCCGCAGCAGCTGTTGGTGGTGCTCCTTCGTTACCGGGGATGCCCGCAAGCCATGCGGGGAAGCCGGTATCGCCTGAAGCGGCGGTTTGTGGGATCGTAGTCATCGAGGACCTCAGCATCGGGTACAGTGAGGCCGCAGCCCCATTGACCCGGCACCACAGCCCCCGGACGTGCTCCCTAAAAGTGACGCCCCTGTCAAGCTTCACCCCCAAGTAGGTGATGGTGTTGGTCCATTGTATCCTTCGTCTGAGGTACGTGAATGTGGGGAAGTTTGCGGGAAAGCGGCGCTTGGTAAAGAGAACAGCGTGGCTTTTCTCCGGATTTATGGACAATCGCCAACGCTCGCACCACTCTTGGATGAGGCAGAGGTGAATCTGGATAGGGTTGAAGGCTCTGCGTGGGTGTTTGTACAGTATAGCAGCACGTCATCAGCATACTGAGCTATGTTGACTTGCTGCACTGTTGGTAGGTCGGCCATGTAGACGCTAAAGAGCGTAGGGGAAAGTACAGAGCCTTCGGGGACTCCGCCTCTTACTGGCCTAGGTGTTGATTTGTGTCCCGCAACTGAAACTACAAAAAATCTGTGTTTAAGATATGAGTGTAGTAGGTGTATGATGTGTGTCGGGAGCTCCAGTCGGATGAGTTTGAGGAGCAGACCCGCGTGCCAGGTCGTAGAGAAGGCTTTCTCCACGTCCAGCGACACCGCCGCCCAGGGCAGCGGCCTCCACCACTCTCAGTAGTTGCTGGGGTGTAGAATGCCCAGGACGAAAACCAAATTGGTGATCTGGGATGGCATGAATGTCGCCCAAGAGAGGGGACAAGCGGGCTAGTATTAGCCTCTCGAAAACCTTCGAGAGAACTGATAGGAGACTGATGGATCGGTAATTGGATGGGTGTAACGGGTCTTTCCCCGGCTTCAAGATGCATATCACCCGGGCCTCCCTCCACTCGCGTGGAAAGTGGCACAAGGTGAGGCACATGTTGAAAACCTTGGTTAGAAAGAGTACCGCCTTGATGGGGAGGCGGGGGTTAGTCCGTCAGGACCCGCTGCCTTTTTGGGGTTGAGGCGCCGGAGTGCGCCCTGGAGTTCACTGGGTCGGATGACGGGAAGTCGGTCCGCCTCGTCGGGGGGGGCGCCGAAGGTAACGACGCACCTCCCGCCGAGCACGGTCCGAGAAGTCTTCGTCCTGGGGGTCTTCTCTTGGCCTCATAGACCTTTCGAGGTAGTCAGCGAACACATCGGCTTTGGCTCGGGGTTCATAAGCCAGGCCTTGGGTGCCTTGGATTGGGGAGGTGATTTGACCTCCGCGGTGCCGGAGAGCTTTGGCAATCCTCCACACGTCGCCATCCTCGAGCCTCAAGCGGGTCATAGTCTCCTCCCATGCTCGCACCCTGTGCTCGCGTAGTCGGGTCCGGACCTCTCGGCGTAAACGCCTCAGGAGTGCGCGGTTATGTGGCGTGCGGTGACGCTGGTATAGTCTGCGGGCAGCCCAGGAACGGCGTACAAGCAGATGGAGTTCTAGGGGTAGGACATCTGGGTGTAGAGGAGTTGGGGTGTGAACAGTTAGGTTATGGGCAGTTCGCACCACGATGGAGGTAAAGGATTGGACCGCAGCCTCTGGGGATGGGATGTCTGTGATCCTAGGGTTCGGCGGGATGGAGTCGTTGAGGCAAACCCTGACGCATTCCCAGTCAACGACGGATGCCCGTCCTTGACATCGTGGATGGTGTGTGGGTTGCCAGGGGCCCTCTACTCTGAGTTGAGGGTCCGCATCTATCATGCGTATGATATCATTGCCTCGGGCGTCCGCCCGGGGGCCGCAATGCCAACGCGGATGTTTGGCATTGAGTTCCCCGGCCAGGATGACATTAGGATGAAGGGCTAGGATGGAAAGGTAATCGTTTAGTACGAACTGCATATGGGGTGGATGGTATACAGACACCAGTAAAACTTCCGTACCGCCTAGGTCAACACAGACAGCCGTGGCTTCCATGGTTTGAAGAGGTGGGAGCTGGATGGGTTTGTGGACTACCCTGTTTCTCACGAAGATCGCTGTGCCACCTCCTCGGCGGCCCACACGATCCACTCTGAGGCAGTTGTAGCCCGGAAGTCGGAAAGGGGTATCTGGACGGAGATGTGTTTCGCTGACTAGCACAAGGTCTAGGGCAAATGAGCCGGCAAAATGCTGGAGCTCACTCCCCTGACCGCTCAGGCCACACGCGTTCCAGAACGCGAATCGGAAAGAGGTACGAGACCTATTTCGACTCGCCATTCTGGGCGGTCTGGACGATCACGGTCAGGAGGACAAGTCCCTCCATGGCGACAGCCATCTTTGCGGCTGGGTCTGTGGCATATAGGAATCTGACCAGCAGATCACAGATGCTCCGGCCGTGGTTCAGCAGAAGCTGCTGTATCCACGCCATCACATCCGACATCTGCAGGACAGGAGGAGTGGTGGGGGTTATGTTTCTGGGTGAGGGTGTAGCAGGAGTGCTTCGGGGCGCCGGCACGCCGCCAGCCGCCTCCTGCCCCTGCTGTCGCTCGGGTGCGGGAGTGCCGTTCCCTTGCGCAGCCCTGGGGAAGAAGTTAGGCTGCCTGGCCGGCCAGCGCACCATAGCTTGGGTGGGGGGCTTTTGTTTGGGTTTGGCTGGAGCTTCTTTGTTGCGTGGGGGTTGGTGGGTGTTGTTACCATCCCGTGGCTTCGCAGGGCCACGCTCAGCCCTTTGCGCCGTAGTGGTGTTGGTGGCTATCCTTTGTTGCGCCGGCTGTCTTGCAGGAGGGGCAGGTGCAGTTGTTGGCGCCTCTGGGCGCTGGTTGGCTACAGGTGCTGTTCTTGTGACCTGCTGTAGTTCTGGCGGCGGTCTCCTGGCCGCTATGACAGCGATCCTCTTAGGACAGCCACCATAACAAGCAATATGTTCGCCACCACAGTTTGCGCAAATCGGCTTCGCGGTGGGAGATATCTTGCAGACCTCTTTAGGGTGGGCGCCTCCGCACCTTAAGCAGCGCAGGTTACGGAAGCAAAAGTGACTGGAGTGGTTAAACCCCAGGCACCGGTGACATTGAGGGGGCCCGCCAGAGCCCTTGGAAGGTTCAATTTTGACCCTGAGGTAACAGATGGCGGTGACGCCATCTATCTTGGCCTCAGGGTCATTGGCCCGCTCCACTACTACGAGGAAGAGGGGGAGGGGAGATTTGGGGCCTTGCCCATCTGGAGCGGACCTGGTGAGCTGCTTCACCAGTCTTGGGGTGATGCCCTGGCGGATGAGGTCTGTCGAGATATCCTCCACCGAGGTGTCGACTGGTAGGCCACGAATGACCCTGCGGAGGTCACGGGACTTATCCAGTCCAAAGGTAAAATGGGGAACACTTTTCCTCTTGAGGGCTTGCAGGATGATGTTATAATCCTCTATAATCTTCGCCTGGAAGACGTAGCGGTGCTTGTTCTTCCGAACCGTGCACTGACTCGATAGGGATGGCATTACCTCCTTGAGGAAGCCTACCACCCCCTTAAAGTCGTCCACGATAATCGGTGGAACGTGCCTCCTCGACCCAGGATTCTGGGCGGGCCCAGAATCTCCGGGGCGGGATGTTGTCTGGGATTGGCCAGAGGGCACGCCCTCTGCAGCCAATCGGGTTTGCCTCTTCTCCTTCCTCGAGGCCACTACGCGAAAATCGCCCTCTCCGTCTGTGGAGAGGCTGCAAGAGGACTCCTTATGATCTACCATCATGGAGGATGAGTGGTACGACAGGACCGAGGTCCTGCCGCTGCGGTGTGAAATATTACTGCACACGCTGGCACAGTCGTCGTTGGAGTCGTGCTCCGGAATTTGGCCTGCACGTGAAACTGGTTCGCGCGGGAGGCCCTCGTTGGTGTCTTGCTTGGATGAGTCCAAACAGATAATCTGGCCTTTACCGCCTTGGCGTTCCTGGCTAGATCTCTTTTTGCCCTCTACAGTAGCAGGGCCACTGGAGGGCAGAGTGGCTGCACCAGTGCTGGTGCTGGCAACGGCCGTTGCTTCATCATAAGCAGGCCCGCTTGGGGCTTTGCCTTTGGATGGTTTTGATTTGCTCCTGGTCATGGTGGAAGAGGACGAGGACAGGGATACTTGCCCTGCACCCTAGGGTGCAGTGCACAAAAACACACCTTGGTTTACCCTCACCTGCAGGCAGCAGGGGCTAAGAAGCAGGCCGAATCAGAGGACCGGACGCTTTGATTAGCGCGCCTTAGCCGAACCTAAGAGGTTGGGTGGCTGTGGCCTTGTTTCGGCAACCCGCTGCCTTTGCACTTCCGATGGTCTGGAAGTGCACTCCGCTCATATTGGAGTGGTGGCCGGCCAATCAGGGTCCTCCGTGTTTAGCTGGTGATGTTTGCCTGGCGTCTGTGGTTGGTAGCAACGAAGGCAGGCTTCTGCATGTGGCGCTAAAAAGTGCCTGGAATGCCAGAGATGGCCTGAAAGAGCAGGAACTGAAGAACTCGGAACAGCGCTCTCGTGCCAACTCTGAAAAGAAACAGCGAAAACTGAAACTGAAACGAAAACCGAACCAATGATGTAGAGACTCCGGGTACGCCTTATATATAGTAGTCCGGTGGGGAGGACCGGCCAGATGCCGCTCTGTGATTGGCCCGGGTCCGGCATGGGAGGCGTTGACTAGGAACCAATGGTCTCCGTTGCCGGGACGGACTGCTCTGATTGGCCCGTTGACAGATGTGAGCCTGTATTAAAACTAGGGCTAGCTTTTGGCAGTTTCACAAATCTTAGCGAGTGTTTGCTGAGCACCGAACTCCAAATGCCATTCACCCGCAAGCCGCTGTCTCTGTTGATGTTATTTTCTACGTATTTAATAGCTATGGCTTCTTTGATGGAGCGGTCCCAATAACTTGAAGACTTAAACATGGTGGTTGTGTCGCCCAGTCTCGGTCTGTGTCCTTCCTGGATGCAGTGCTCCGCAAGACCAGATTTTTCTGGGTACATCAGGCGGATGTAGCTCTCATGCTCTTTGCATCTTTGTTCAATCGTTCTTCAAGTCTGTCCGATGTAGGCTCTACCACATTCACATGGAATGCGGTATAGCCCAGGAGTCTTGAGGCCGATAGAGTCTTTGACCTGTCTTAACATATTTCGAATTTTATTGGGTGGCTTGTGTATAGTCTTGATGTTGTATTTGCCCATAATTCTACTCAGTTTACCAAACAAATGACCTGTATATGGGAGGTAGGCTTTACGTTGTTTCTTCGTGTCTTGTGACTCATCCAGCTGGTATACATTACGCTGTGCACAGTTTGTAATGACAGAGGCCCGTTTTATTGCCTTGTTGATGCTGCTCTTGCTATATCCATTTTTCTCTAGGCTGGTTCTGAGATACTGAAATTCTTTAGCGAGGTTTTCACTGTCTGAGATGGCTATTGCTCTGTGTGCAAGCGTCGATAGAACTGTGTTTCGTTGAGCTGGGTGGTGGCAACTGTTTGTGTTTAAATATAGATTGGTATGTGTGGGCTTCCGATACACACTATGGCCCAGGGAACCATCGGGCTTTCGGCGTATTAATATGTCCAGGAATGGTAACTTCCCTACCTGTTCAATTTCCATAGTAAACTTGATGTTTGGATGCTGACTGTTTAGATGGTTCAAGAAGTCCTGTAGCGTGTCTTCCCCGTGAGGCCAGATGACGAAGGTGACGTCCACGTATCTGTAGAAGGCAGCCGGCTTTAAAGTTGCTGAATCTAAGGCCTGATGTTCAAACGCTTCCATGTAAAAATTAGCTATGGCTGGTTAGAGAGGAGAGCCCATGGCCACTCCATCGCTCGTAATATTGTCCGCGGTAAAGAAAGTAAGTCGACGTGAGCGTGTGCTTAAATAATGCAATGACTTGCTTGGTGAAGTGCGGTTCTAGGAGCTGGAAAGAGTCTAGCAGCGGGACCCTGGTGAACAGAGACACCACATCAAAACTGACCAGTAAATCACTCGGTTTCACCCTTAATGTCTGAATCGTCTTTACGAATGCTGACGAGTTGACCACATGATGAGGGCAGGTTCCATCAATGGCTGCAGCAACTTGGTGAGGTGTTTTGCAAGGTTGTAAGTGGGGCTCCCAATAGCGCTGACGATTGGTCGAAGTGGCACACCCTCCTTGTGCACCTTGGGCAAGCCATATAGTATCGGAGGAACAGCTGCAGGTGTGGTTAGAGCCTTGATGGTTTCAGCGGGAAATTGTGTCTTCCTCAGAAGAGCTGAAGTTTTCTTAACGATGGCTGCCGTAGGGTCACGTTTCCCAGTGAAACCATCAAGGCAACCAGCATTCGTAAAGACGATTCAGCCATTAAAGGTGAAACCGAGTGATTTACTCGTCAGTTTTGATGTGGTGTCTCTGTTCACCAGACTGCTAGACTCTCTCCAACTCCTAGAACCGCACTTCACCAAGCAGGTCATTGCATTATTCAAGTACACGCTCACGTCGACCTACTTTCTTTACCGCGGACAATATTACGAGCAAACAGATGGAGTGGCCATGGGCTCTCCTCTCTCACCAGCCATAGCTAATTTTTACATGGAAGCGTTTGAACATCAGGCCTTAGATTCAGCAACTTTAAAGCCGGCTGCCTTCTACAGATACGTGGACGACACCTTCGTCATCTGGCCTCACGGGGAAGACACGCTACAGGACTTCTTGAACCATCTAAACAGTCAGCATCCAAACATCAAGTTTACTATGGAAATTGAACAGGAAGGGAAGTTACCATTCCTGGACATATTAATACGCCGAAAGCCCGATGGTTCCCTGGGCCATAGTGTGTACCGGAAGCCCACACATACCGATCTATATTTAAACGTAAACAGTTGCCACCACCCAGCTCAACGAAACACAGTTCTATCGACGCTTGCACACAGAGCAATAGCCATCTCAGACAGTGAAAACCTCGCTAAAGAATTTCCGTATCTCAGAACCAGCCTAGAGAAAAATGGATATAGCAAGAGCAGCATCAACAAGGCACTAAAACGGGCCTCTGACAGTACAAACTGTTCACAGCGTAATGCATCCCAGCTAGATGAGTCAAAAAACACAAAGAAACAACGTAAAGCCTACCTCCCATATACAGGTCATTTGTCTGGTAAACTGAGTAGAATTATGGGGAAATACATCATCAAGACTATACACAAGCCACCCAATAATATTTGAAACATTTTAAGACAGGTCAAAGATTCCCTCGGCCTCAAGACTCCTGGGGTATACCGTATTCCATGTGAATGTGGTAGAGCCTACATCGGACAGACGGGGAGAACGATTGAACAAAGATGCATAGAGCATGAGAGCTACATCCACCTGATGTACCCAGAAAAAACTTGTCTTGCGGAGCACTGCATCCAGGAAGGACACAGACCGAGACTGGGCGACACAACCACCATGTTTAAGTCTTCAAGCTATTGGGACCGCTCCATCAAAGAAGCCATAGCTATTAAATACGAAGAAAATAACATCAACAGAGACAGCGGCTTGCAGGTGATTGGCATTTGGAGTTCGGTGCTCAGCAAACACTCGCAAAGATTTGTGAAACTGCCAAAAGCTAGCCCTAATATTAATACAGGCTCACATCTGGCAACGGGCCAATCAGAGCAGTCCGTCCCGGCAACGGAGACCACTGGTTCCTAGTCAACGCCTGCCATGCCGGACCCGGGTCAATCACAGAGCGGCATCTGGCCGGTCCCCCCCCCACCGGACTACTATATATAGGCGTACTCGGAGTCTCTACATCATTCTTATTCCTGGTCGTGGTACCAAGGGAACGCGCCCAGGCAGTTCAGCCGATAGACGCCGTCCGTCGGCTTATCTTCACCGTCGTGCGTATCGAAAGATACCACGGCAAAGAGGGACCTGTGCAGTGCCATAGGTGCATGGGCTTCAACCACTCTAGCAGTGTGTGCGAGCGCAAGCTCGCATTCCTGCGGTGCGGTGAAGCCCATCTACTGAGGGACTGCACAAAGCCCCATGAAGCTCGCCACTGTGTGAACTGTGGTGAGGCGCACGTGGGCTCATACAAAGGATGTAAGGTGCGGAAGCGCCTTGTTGAGAGCCGCCGTGGAAGCCCCCAGGAGCCAGCTAATGTGCGCCCTGGGGTGTCCTTCTCCTCGGCACTATACCGCGCTGAGGGAACACTGCGCGCCGCTGAGGCAGCAGCAACTCCCAGCCCCGCAGTCACTGCAGAGACCGTGCCAGCTCCGTCCCTGACGGAGACCCCAACCCCCCAACCTGGTCCGTCTACGTCAACGGAGGAAGCCGCCCCGACGCCCTCGACAGAGGGACCACGCCGGACTTCTCCAAAAAAGAAGTCCAGGAGGAGAGGAAAGAAGAACCGTCGGGCGCCCGGCCAGTCGGGCCAATCAGATGCGCCCACCTCTGTGAGACCCGAGGCCACGCCCCCAGCACTCCAGCAGCTACCAGTGGCGGAAGCTCCAGTAGCGGCCGCCACAGTGCCGACGCCAGTAGCGGAGGCTCCCGCTGCAGCTACCACCACAGCGGCTTCCTCGGCCTTTACAGCGGCCATCCCACAGGCGGACCTGGATGAACTTCAGGACCTAGCCCTGTGGTTCGGTGACCTCCTAAGTAAGGTCCTACCTATACTGCGAAACTTCAAGTTGCAGTACAGTGACCCCAGACTCTCCCCCCTCCAGAAACACACCCTGTTCCTCCAAACCTTGGAGCAGTTGTACCCGGGTTCCGCTAAGTAATGACCTCTAGATTCGTTCGGATATCATTGCTGACTCGCGTATTGGAACGCGAACGGCATCCGGGGACAACGCCCAGGCGTCATAGAGTTTGTACAATCGTACGGAATTGACATCCTGATGGTTTGCGAAACCCATCTGGATGCTGTTACTGACTTCTCGCTGCCTAGTTACGTCACCCATCGGTCCGATCGGGTCGGCCAACAGGGTGGCGGTACAGCTATCTTCATTAAGAACCACATAACCCATACTCCTGTCCAACTCCCAGCACTACAGCACGTGGAGGCCTGTGCAATCCGGCTTGCCGTCGGCGGGCTAGACGCGCTGCTGATAGCTGCATATGACACACCAAACCACCGCTTCCAGGAAGGGGACTACACCACCCTACTCAACCTTCACCCAGTGGTATGCATCGCAGGAGATCTCAACGCGAAACATGCCCTCTGGCACAGCCGCACCAACAACCCCCGAGGCCACGGGCTCTACCGCCTCATCAGCGGCAACCCCGCCCTCGTCGCGCACGGACCGAGAGGACCTACGTGTCATCCGGCTCGCGGCAGAACGGATGTTCTTGACATCATAATCACCAAGAACAGACCATTTCATCTAGACCTCTCGTCGGTCAACGAGTTGGACCCCGACCACGACCCTGTCGTGGTGGATACAACCGAGACCGTATCAGCTCTGGTAACACCAGACTGGATAAATGAGATCGACTGAGACGCAGCCGTCCTAGACCTAAACCAAACCGTGGACCCGCGACCGCGCATCGATTCCATCGAAGCGCTGGAAGCGGCAGCCACGGCCTTCTCCCGACAACTCCTGAATGTGGTACGCGCGAATACCTACCGCATCCCATCTAACAACCCTGACCCGAGAACCATACCTAATGAACTCCGTCAGCTGCTAAAAGCCAAGGCAACCGTACGGAAGCTATGGCAGCGCTTCCGCCATCCCAGGATCCAAGCAGTGTACCAGCGGTTCAAATCCCTGGCAAGGCGCCTGCTTCGCACGCACCGCAAAGCGGCCTGGGAACACACAATGGCAAATGTAAACCTGGAAGAGAAACAACCCTGGAGGATCATCCGATCCCTCAGGAAAGACAAAAGTCAGTTTCAGCATCCCATCCATGGCACCCGTGGGAGACTTTCTTTTGAGCCCCAGGATAAAGCCACGGATTTCGCAGATTATCTGGAGCCTCAATTCGAACCCCGCGAAGACCCCCAGGACGAGGACTTTACGGAGCTCGTGGAAGCGACGGTAGACTACCTCTTTAAGGAGCCCCCGCCGCCCCATGAGGAGATCCGCATTCCTTTAGTCACCCCGAAAGAGGTGGCTTCCCAACTCAACAACCTAAAGCCTAACAAAGCCCCTGAACATGATGGCGTCACGGCGGCTATGCTCCAGCACCTACCCAGAAAGGCCGTAAGAGGTAGTATGCATTTTGAAACCCGACAAGGACCCGGTCTTCCCGTCAAGCTATAGATCTATTAGCTTACTTCCGATCGTCTCGAAAGTATTCGAGCGGTTACTCCTACCTCGCCTCACCCCTCTCTTCGAGGAGAGACTCCTACTCCCGGATCATCAGTTTGGTTTCCGTACTGGACATTCCACAACCCTGCAGTTGCTGCGACTGGCTGAGAAGGCTGCTCTGGGCTTCCAGGACAACTTCAAAACAGTCGCGGTGCTCTTGGACGTGGAAAAGGCCTTCGCCACCACGTGGCATCAGGGACTCTTGTTCAAGCTCAAGAACGCAGAAATCCCTCCCCCCTACCTTCACCTGCTTAGTAGCTTCCTTCGGGACCGCATTTTCAGGGTGAGGGTGGAGGGGAGGCATTCCACAGTCAGACCCATAGCGGCGGGAGTGCCGGAAGGCAGCGTGCTGTCGCCGCTACTCTTTGCTGCCTACATGTCCGACTTCCCCACAGAACCCAGTACAGTTACGTGCCAGTATGCCGACGATGTCCTCATAATGGCGCGTAACAAGAACGCCCGATATTGCTTCCCCCCGCTACAGAGACAGCTCCAGGCCATAGGCAGATGGAGTGAACAGTGGCGGATGGCTATCAGCCCGTAGAAGAGCTCAGCTCTACAGCTGGCTAAAGTCCGTGGCTGGCGACCGGAGAGGTCGCTGAGGTTGCGGCGGCGGCGGATCCCCTGGGTCCGCACCGCCAAATACCTTGGAGTCCTCCTCGACCGCGGCATTACTTTCACTCCACATGTCAGGGAGAAGGTCGGTTTGGGACACGCTGCCCTACGGCAGTTGTTTCCCATCTTCCGCTCCACCATGCCTACATACCTAAAACTACGGCTGTACCGCGCAGTCATCCCACCCCTGATGCTGTACGGCTGTGAGGTCTGGGGTTCGGTGGCTCGTTCCACCATCCGCAGGCTGCAGGCCGTGCAGAACAGGGCATTGAGGATGATATACGGCACAGACCGCAGATTCCCGTCCCACATTCTCCATTCCCACTCCGGAATCCCTTACATAGTGGACGTTGTGCGAGAAAGAGCTCGCACAATCTACACTAAACTTGCTCCCCACCCAAATCCCCAGGTGAACACTCTCGGTCTTTACGACCACACGCTGCCTAGGAGACGCGTAAGCTACCGCCTTCCCAAGGACGCCTTGGGATGGTAGTTTTCCGGCCGCCTCTCCCTTTATTGTTCTACCCGCCAAGTTAAGCAGCATCGGGCATGGTCACGACTCGGACGGGTGACCATCCAGTTGTACTCCGACCAGATCTGCAACACTGGCTTCCCCCACCACGTACCTTATCCCTTCAGGTTTCCCCGCTAGCCGGCACTGCTTTCCTTGACAGCCCGCAAGCGGCTGGCCAAGGTAAGCAGCATCGGGCCTGGTCCCTCTCTGGGTGGGTCGCCACTCAGATAGGTAAGTCAGCCCGCGCCGGCTGCACAGAGGGAAACACCCTGCCCAATTATTTTTGACACAGACAAAAACGCTTGCATTAGACTACATCTTTTATATCACACGGGTAAATCCGCGAGAAAAGCGGATAGGTACCGTGGTGATTTGCCCCCGCCCGAGTACACTCGGGCGACTAGTTCCTGCTCCTGGCTCTACATCATTCCCTGAAGATGAGAGCGACGTTAGCTCTTGAAAGCTTGGAAATTATTCCAGAATTCACCTGACTGATAGCGCGAGAAAAGTTATTTTCATACCGCCGCCAGGAAAGCTTCAAGTCATGGTCCTTTAACCTGGTCGGTCATATCAGACGATGAATAAAATTGGTGTAATGATGCTCAAATGGTCTCGGGGTCCATGGGGCTTAAAGTTACTTGACATTCGTCTTCTCTGTATAAGGGAAAACTTCGAAAAAAAAACCTTATCCGGGTAGCTCACCCTAAGCGAGATTCGAACTCACCACCTGTTGAATGTGAGGCAGACACGCTACCACCACACTACCGAGGCGGGCTCGCGCTAGTTGTTATTGCAAATGAATGTGAACTGAAATTGAGACTACTTACTTACCACTGTTATAGAAGATGTTGGAAATGCTGTTCTCATTCCTGCAGGCGGAGTTCCACTGTTTTGCCCCTTTGTAGGGTTTCCCGCGTAAAGTTGTGATTTCTTTTAGTTTACCTGCAGATTTATAGGGATGCAATTTCATTTTCTTGCTAACGTCTCTATGTTCTGCCAGCAAAGTGACAGTTATTTCTGTGCTAATTTCTGCATTAATTTAGAGGTTAGAGCATGTTAACGTCGGGGGAAACTTAGATAATTGCGATCAAGTACTGATCTATTGCGGCCTAGCATTCCCTTCCGAGGGAAGGGATGAGAAGATGTCAAAGCTCAGACCAATGCTCAGAGATGTACGGAAGTCCCTAACATTCACTAGATGGCAGCCCTGGTGCACGGAGCCTACACAGGCGCCGGGAGGCCGGAAGGAGATCTCTATAATGGCGCCTAGTCTCAACCAGCACAACCAGGGGGAAGGCAGTTTCACTTGCAAGCAAAACCTCAAGCCACACTTCCGCCGACCTGAAAGATGAAGAAGGGAAATAAAATGAAGAAATGAAGGAAAAGGATGGTATATATACAGCATCCCAGTGTGGCACCAGGAAAGCCACGGATAAACCCACGAAGATCGAAGCCGGACCTCCGAATGCCAGTCCCAGATGAACGCCTAAGCCACCTGGCTCGGTTCTGCATTCATTTAGAGAGGCTCCTTAACATTACATCCGAAAGTTCGACCAGTTTAGCCTGTAAAAACTTACCGCTGTTCAAGCATTATTCTGTCTGAGGGAATTTGGAATTTAGTTATTAAATCTCATACATAATCGCGATTAAGACATGCTGAGTCTGCAAACGTTCAAGAAATTTACGTTTTAGATTTTCTGAAATCTTATCACCATTAAAGAATATGCCTTCAACTAAAACACTCTCTTTACAATGGATAACATTTGGACTTCACAACCAGACACTATTGACTTGAATAAAACAGTTCTCACAACATAAATAATGTTCTTCCTCCATTACACCATTCCCAACACAACAATAGCCAGAAGCGTCCGAGTGTACTGTGGAGATCCTTTCGAGACACCCGTTATTGCTGATAATAATCTGTAAGCATTTCATATGTTACACATATATTTACCCAATTGACTTTTCCTTCCTTGTTTCTTGCATGGAGGCCAAATCTTGAGAAGAAGTAATGAAAGACGAACAATAGCGCAGAAATGAGATTTTTACAATATGCGACAGGATGTACAAAATTAGATACAATAATGCTGACATACACGAGAAATTGAAGGTGAAGAAGCCCAATGAAGAAATAAAACAAAAGAATACAGACTGGTATGATCATCCACAGAAAAGAGTATCGGAAAAATTCTTATCAAATATTATTGCAGCAACATAGGGAAGGTGATCCTGGCAGCTGAAAGCATGACATGGGTTCCATCCACCTATGTCGTCATTTCATTGGAAATACAAGTTTTAGTGTCCCCTGTGTAAAAACATTTTCAGAAAAATGTCTGTATGTGTTGTATGTGTGTCTGTGAACATGATTCTTAAACGAAAAGTCGATTAAATACCAAACTTGATATGTAAGTTCAGTATCTTCCAAGGATACGACACTAAATTTTTCAATAAATCCCTCCACCTCAAACTACCCTTTACATGGAAATAGTGTCGAAAGTTTTGAAATGGCTTTAATGATTTTGACTTTTGATTAACATGCAGCATATTACACTTATGTGACTACCGAAATGTACATCTTGATTTTTCTGGGAATAGTCTCTGAAACCTCTTCATTCTGAATGACTTTCCCAACCGTAAACCGTAAAAAATAGACAAAAGTTGCACACTAAAACTGTGATGTGACCCATTCATATGACACAGAGTGTCTGCTCTGCAAACAAACTATTCTTATAAAAGATAATTCTTCTAACTACTCCATGCTAATGGGAATAAACATCATCAGAAATTGTCTGACTACTTAGCACATTGTAAGTAGAAGGGGTACAGAGTGCATTAGGCTAAAGTGATAGTCAAATAGCTTAAAAGCTGTCGCTATGCAATGATGTTGAAATGTGCTTCTCTTCGATTGGCCAAAATGAAGCAATACGACCTGCTGTTTAAAAAAAAAAAGTATAACTATTTTGAAATTTGAACCAATACCAAGGAATATCTTGGAATAGGATAGCACTACTAAAAATATATAGATACGACATAAATTGTGTTTTAGCGAGCCTACATGTTTTCTGTAGTAAGTTTTTGTCTATCTCTTATGTTTATGCAAAAGTCATTCAGAATGACGACTTCGGGGTTATTCCCAATCAATTCAGGATATACATTTTATTTTTAATGTAAATATCTCTGTTTTATTCAAAATTGTTATATACATTTTAAGAAAATAAAAAATTTCTAAAACTATTCTATGAAAAGGTAGTTTGAGGCAGGAGAAGCTTTCTGAACATCCTTGTGTTGATCCTTAAAAAATACTTAACTTAAATACCAAGTTTTGCATCAGATGACTTTTCATTTTTCAGTTATGCTGTCCACAGACACACACGCGCCTTTTTCTAATAATACATTCTTTGAAATAAGGGTGAAAAACATGTATTTCCGGTACAATTTGTTTCGAATTCTGTGTGGAATAAATACTAGGTGTATATTATATACATAGATAATATTTGGTACAGGAACTATTTTGTCAACTCCTGGCTATGCAAATAGGGAACCGAATCTCAATCACAAAGCTATCAGCTTTTAAAAGGTTTTACTGTCACTTTAGCCTGGGACAATCCTTTATTTCTCTTTGCTTTTAAGGGACTAAGTAGTAGACAATTGTTTTGCTAAGGAGTATCTTGATTAACATGAAATGGATAGAAGGGTAGGCTTTTTAGGAATAATTTGTTACATAGAGGTGGAGAATGCATGAAGCACAGCAGATGTTATTTTCTCAAAACTGGGTCTAAAGATTTAGATTAAAAACCATGTGTTTTAAGAGACATTGGAGCGGAATTTGACTATAATTGGTAAAAAAACAGGAAAACCGCTTTAATGGAAAATGTGGGCTTCGGATAGCACAGCTCAAAAATGAAAAGACCTTTGCATACCAAATTTGGCATTTAAGTTCAATATCTTCCAAGGATACAGCCCATAGATTTTCAACATAATTCTCCACTCCAATCTGCTCTATACGTGGATTTTTTAAAAAAAAATATTTTCTTGAAAATGGCTCTAACGATTTTGATTAAAGTACCAGATATTAAAGACAATATTACATGGAAAATAAAATGTACATATTGAAGTAACTGTAAATAGTCTATGAATACACCCTCATTCTGGGTGAATTTTGCAGAACTAGTAAACCGTAAAAGATTTCGTTAAAACTCACTATTTATGTCATCGAATTTTTCGCGGACTCTACTATTTCCGAGATATTCTTTGTTATTGATTTCAGTTTAGAAAAACTTAAAACATTTTCTTACAGGGAACTTCTCAGTGCAAAGAAACAAATCTCAATCACATAGCAACCAGCTTTTAAAAGATTTGACTATGACCATCCTACTTACAAGGGAACAAGTAATAAGACCATTTCTGCTAAAGCTTATCTCGATTAGCATGAAATATACAGAAGAATAAGCTTTTTAAGCATACTTTGTTATAGAGATGTTCAGTGAGTCGTGTGCATGGAACACATCACATTTTTATAGCAAATGTTTTTGGAACCATTGTGCATCCATAGTGAATCAACATTTGCATACCGCCATTTCCCAAGAATCTACATCCATTTACAGATCGTACAATACATCTGTTTACCGACATGCTTGTTTATAAAACAGTTTTTTCCTCAAAACTACATTTTCACACATTCAAAACGTACCACATTTTTCAGTTTAAATATAACTACAAATCCAGAAGTATGTGCAGAAGTATGGACGAAATTATCCTAACATCAATAGTAATTTATGAAAACAAGTATTTATATTTTGTTTCATTTTAGAGATTACACTTTTTACATTTAAAAATATCATAATTCATTAAATAAGTTATTGAAATATCAACTCGTATGGCTTTTATGTGTTCAAAGCTCAGTTGAAAAAATGCCAACTAATTTCCGCAAACTTTGAGACGCGTGGAATATTTTGACTATGCAATACATCTACAGAATAACATTTATGAAATAATTTATATCTTGCAATATCAATTTTAATGAAATTGGGTATTCGTAATAACATAATAATAATGCGGTCAAAGTAAAATGTTCAAGAAGTATATACAAAAATACGTAAATTTGAAACTTCGCCACCAATGTCCATTACATATTTTACATGGCTATTACCTTGCAATTTTTGTGAAACACCTGTGAAATTATCTTCATTATTCGGATTGAATTTGTTATAGTCTTGTATTTATTGGTAAACCTGTACTATCGTTATTCTAGGCAAATAACTAAGGTACAAAACCATCGTAAAGAGAACACAATTTCCTTGGCTAGGGAGAAAGATTCCAGGAACCTTCAACTGGCAGAGTTTCACTATTTATTAACTTTAGATATTTTAACAAGCAGCCATTAAAGATATAACTGATTTTACTCTTAATGCATTTTGTTTAGAATAAGTTTTACATTTGTTAGATTTGTAAGTTATAAGTCTTGAATTAACAATTTGAAAACTAAATCTTACGATCAAAGAAACGCCTGATTGTCCCGACTAGCAAAATTGGGTTTTATAAACAATAATAATTTGGACCCGTCAAAGCATATGCAACCCTACAATTTTGCCCAAGCCGAAATAAGGCCAATTTGGTCTATCCTTGGCAACTACGCTAGGAAACCTCGCTGCGGTTTTAAAAACGATTTGTCGCTCGGCAAATTTCAAGCTGGACTGAAGGACTATCTCCCACGGTTGCTCGCCGAAGAGCAATAGAAATAATTCGAGCTTTCCCCACTGCAGCTGAATCTCGTCACATACGTCATTTGAAGATGTTGGGGAGACTTTTTTTATCCTATAAATACGTGACACTTGAGGTAGACAACATTACAAACCATCGCATTATATTCATTCCTTGAATTTCAATTTTTCACTGCTTTGAAATTTGTTGAAATTATCGGCTTTTAGTAGCGCTGATGATGTCACGGTAAAAATAAGGAATTTTGACGTCAGTATATAAACATTTGCTTCTTGCTTCAACCTGCTTTATAATAAAACCATTTCTGCAAACGTTTAGCTCAGCATAAAGTTATAGAAAAATAACCTTTTTGGGCTTAGTTTGTAAAAGAGATATAACAATAAACGCTAGTTGCTGAATAATGTAATGTGAATGCAACACATCAGGTTTATTAAATGTATTTTATTGATCACAGTGGAAACTTCAAAGATTATATCTTACAGCCTCGTGCTTGTTGTGTAGAAATATCAGTTTCTACCAGGTAGCCCCTAACTGCGCAAATATCCCTTTGCAATACCTACACAGCAATTTTGGGGAACTGTCTGAGCGGCCTCTCAATTAGCGCGACCCACTCTTTACGAGGGGTAAAACCTAGGTCGCTCTCGCCAGTTCTTCATTGGCTGGTTTTAACTTTAAATAGCCCCGTTGAGTTATGCAACTCCTTTAGCGCACAAAGAGATATCTTCGCACATCAAACACAGGGCAGTTAGGCCACCTGGTAGAAACAGATCTAAAACAGCTTATAGTTTATCTATTTAGAATGTCTCAGAATAATTGCAAAATTCGCATATAAGACTAGATAGATATACTGAATCAAGTGTTATTTTACGTTTTTGCCCTGTTAGTATTTTATATCGTTCAGCAACCTAAGAAGGGGGAATATTGAATTCAGTCTAAAATTTGGATTTTATGCTGCACCTGGAATGCAAACGTTGTGATATTTTGTGTATAAGATTTTTAGGTATGAGGTTCTTATTTATATTTGGGGAGACGACTTGCTGCTTTGGATTATGGTCAACATATACATAAAGTAATACTTTGTTAGCTTTTGTATTTCAGCCCAGAAACTTCAATGATCCTAATTTAAGATTCTCAATTTTTTTTCCTCACACTTCACAAGCCTGTGCCTCAAAAGTGGCTATTAATATTCTAAGCATAATTCATTTACTACAATGATTTAACAAATGAAATAGGGTTCTTTAATTTTCTATAAATAAATTTCATTATTATTGGACTAAATACAATAAGAAAACAAATGCAGCAAAATTTAAGGTTCATTAAAATATTCAATTAATAGGAAGACATTTTTATCGGCAACCGCACTTCCTAAATATAGGCAATTTTATCCGTTTGTTTTAACGGAAGGAATTGTCTCCGCAGTAAGTTTGATGATGGCATTCGGGAGTCTCTGGGTTCGATTCGCGTCGACCGTCCAGGATTTTTGTGTTTGTTTTTCCCTGGTAGGAAAAAAATATAAATGGCATTTTATTTATGGACGCTCTTTAATTACTGTGGCTCTCAGCGTCCCATTCTAAATTGGGTGTGAAAGACCGCTCAGTTTTGCTCAGAAACATTTCTACCTAAAATGCTTTTCCTCATTTTCCGTTCAGTCCATATCCTTCTAGTGTTTAAGCTGTGCTCGTAAGTTTCATGGTGTGAGGCGGACAGAAGATGCTTGCCCCAAGGGAAGAGTACTTCCGATAGTTACTACAGTGCTGCCTGGTTAAAAGGGTCGTTCATTGCATTCAGGGAATCTTCAGCAGTGGGTGGACAAAGTGTTAGGGACTTCCGCGTGTCTCTGTGGTTTGTCTGACTGCTGCTGCGGTTTCTTCACCTGGGCAAGGCACACACGCAATAGTCCTCGAGAAGCAAAGTGTTAAATACCTGTGTGTTTTCCGAACTGAACGATCATTGCATGCCACATTATATAAGCAGTCATTTGACTTGTCATATAAACAGTTGTTTTATCTGCTATTTTAATGCAAATTCATATTGCATAAAAATTAAGTCATTAACTCTCTCTTTGTGTATGTATGTATGTATGTATATATGTATGTATGTATGTATGTATGTATGTATGTATGTATGTATGTATGTATGTATGTATGTATGTATGTATGTATGTATGTATGTATGTATGTATGTATGTATGTATGTATGTATGTATGTATGTATGTATGTATGTATGTATGTATGTATGTATGTATGTATGTATGTATGTATGTATGTATGTATGTATGTATGTATGTATGTATGTATGTATGTATGTATGTATGTATGTATGTATGTATGTATGTATGTATGTATGTATGTATGTATGTATGTATGTATGTATGTATGTATGTATGTATGTATGTATGTATGTATGTATGTATGTATGTATGTATGTATGTATGTATGTATGTATGTATGTATGTATGTATGTATGTATGTATGTATGTATGTATGTATGTATGTATGTATGTATGTATGTATGTATGTATGTATGTATGTATGTATGTATGTATGTATGTATGTATGTATGTATGTATGTATGTATGTATGTATGTATGTATGTATGTATGTATGTATGTATGTATGTATGTATGTATGTATGTATGTATGTATGTATGTATGTATGTATGTATGTATGTATGTATGTATGTATGTATGTATGTATGTATGTATGTATGTATGTATGTATGTATGTATGTATGTATGTATGTATGTATGTATGTATGTATGTATGTATGTATGTATGTATGTATGTATGTATGTATGTATGTATGTATGTATGTATGTATGTATGTATGTATGTATGTATGTATGTATGTATGTATGTATGTATGTATGTATGTATGTATGTATGTATGTATGTATGTATGTATGTATGTATGTATGTATGTATGTATGTATGTATGTATGTATGTATGTATGTATGTATGTATGTATGTATGTATGTATGTATGTATGTATGTATGTATGTATGTATGTATGTATGTATGTATGTATGTATGTATGTATGTATGTATGTATGTATGTATGTATGTATGTATGTATGTATGTATGTATGTATGTATGTATGTATGTATGTATGTATGTATGTATGTATGTATGTATGTATGTATGTATGTATGTATGTATGTATGTATGTATGTATGTATGTATGTATGTATGTATGTATGTATGTATGTATGTATGTATGTATGTATGTATGTATGTATGTATGTATGTATGTATGTATGTATGTATGTATGTATGTATGTATGTATGTATGTATGTATGTATGTATGTATGTATGTATGTATGTATGTATGTATGTATGTATGTATGTATGTATGTATGTATGTATGTATGTATGTATGTATGTATGTATGATGTACGGGGTACTCTGGATTGAAACTGCTAGGGAAACAGGGTTACATTTGAAGTTATTCTTCTATTCGGATTCTGGGATTTGGTATTTGTTTTTGTTTTTAAGTTTAACGCCCACTACTATGGCACCGCAGGCGATGACACTGGTGATACATGCAATGAAGGTGGAGCACCGATGGAATGCGATGGCGGGAGAACTTGTAGAACCCAGCCATGCTCCGCTTTGTCCACCACAAATCCCACATTTGTTCGCGTGGGGTTGAATAAAAGCCGATTCCGGTGGCTGCTCTCGCTAAAGTGTCTCACTTTGGCACTTCGTGGTGCACAGGATCGTGGGTTCGAGTCCCGCCATGGGCATGTGTGTTTCTGTGTTTGTAAATGTAAAAGGAAAAACGTTAAGAATAATAAGGTCTACTAAGGAAATATAGGAAACTGGAAAAAAAGGAGAGAAAAAAAGAAGAAAAAATCGAGCCGCGTGGATGAGTGGCGAGTGTTCGGCTCGCCAGGGCGCGGCAGGGACACTAGTTGAGAACAGCTACGTCTGCAAATTATATAACTACCTTCAGAATGATGAAATGTGCTATAAGTCGTGTGGTGGAAAGAGTGGCTGGTACCACCAAACGTGTGTATTTACATTTGTAGCTCTTTCAAATGTGATTATTCTCACAGTGAATACTTACCGATTCAGAAACGTTTCTGAGATTATTTGCTACTTTATCTCCAATAGTAAAAACCTAATTTGTATTCTCAAATTTATAAATGTTATCTTGTTACAAGTTGAATGAACTTGTTTATACTGTATTTCGAAAAGTTCAAGAAACGGCTAAAAAGTGTAAATATTTAATCATGGTATCTGCGCATTCGGCAATGAATTTTCTCAAGACATGTACAGGAGCTCCCCAGGGACCATCCCTGAAACATCCCCAGCTTATCCTATTTGCTCCGAGACCCGGTCTCCAGGGGGTTGCATAACTCCCTCAGAACCGCAATCGAAAGGAATAGAGACAGAAATTTAGTGCAAACTTGCACTAGCTGCCTCTCGTTTAAATTAGGAGCGTAACGCCCTCCTTCTGGAAACACGTGCTTCACAGCAACATAAAATACAACTAACGATGTTTCACCACACCAAAATTTGTTGGTAATAAACTAAATCTTGGTGCTTTGAGACAAAGTTGAGTATTTAAGGAAAGTAATTACAAAACTAAACAAAAAAAAATCATTTTATTCTGCGATTCATAAACTTCTAAATTCACAGTTTATAAGCCCCACAGGTGAAATTTCATATGGCAATGTTTTCTGTCTGGAATTTTTTTTACTATTTCTGTATTTATTCTAATAATATTTAGATAAGTTGTTAAATATATTTATTAAAATTCTGATTGATTTATTTTTCATTCTCGCCGCAATCATCAGAGATGGTGTAGCAGAAGTTTGAACTTATTTAATATTTCTTTGTTAAAGATGGAAAGCGATATTACTTTTTTACTACGTGTGAACAATTTACATAGCAGGACCTGGACCAGAAGGTACGGTATTCCACCCATACCGACATTTCACCAAAATATATGTTGTAGAGATCCCTGAATCAATAAAATACATTTTTTGAAAAACGTTTGCATGCGCCCGCACATATGTGTGTGTGTGTGTGTGTGTGTGTGTGTGTGTGTGTGTGAACTGCATAACTTAAAAACGAAAAGTCAGTTAATATCACAGTTGATATTTAAGATTAATAGGCTCCAAGGCTGCGACACGAAGGTTTTTAGGAAAATTACCCCACCCCAATCTATCCTTTACATGGAACGTTTTGGAAATCGTTGATTTTCTGAAAAATTGTTGTAACAATAAAATGTTAATTAAAGTTGGGTACACTAAAGACGTTTACAAGTAAACAAAACGTATATCCTGAATTTCTTTGGAGAGCCCCTGAAGTCCTCTTCATTTTGAATGACTTTTACAAAACTGGAAAACTGGAAGATATAGACAAAAACTTGCTGTACAATAAAGTACATTTCGTTAAAAACATAATTTATGGAATATACAGCATTTTGTAGAGCTAACTATTTTACAGATATTCCCAGTTATTGGTCCCAATTTTAAAATATTTAATATTTTCTGAAAGGGGAAGTCTCTATCCGTTTACTATCTGTTTTCCTTTACTCCGGCCATGGAAAGGGAACTAATTTCAATGACAATTGCATAGCGTCGGTTTTTTAACGCACTTGAGTGTCGTCTTATCCTAGTGCATTTCTCTGTTTCCTTTCCACTTCAAGGCAGCAAATAATTATTCTATTTCTGCTAATCTGATTATCTCGAAGTGGAAGAAAAATAATGAATGAAGGAATGAATGAAGAAGATCAGATTTGTTTTATACATTTTGATTGAAATCTAAAAAATACTCAAAAGTAATGCACTAAATGTTTATATTCTAAAAGTAAGTTGTTAAAATAATGGGTAACACCTCTGAGAGTTATTTCATTAAGAATCCAAAATTAGTATTGCTTCTTTATTAAACCATTCTTTGCTCACTACAACACTAGATTCGGTATTCCAGTATCTCAGCCCCTTTAGACAATGTCACAATTGTAACTTTGGTGTTAGTGTTTCTTCATCATATACTCCTTCCTGTTCCCTTCCTCCCATTGTGACACTAGTTTGTTTTTTCTACCATCATATTATCCCGCCTTTTGGAATGGCCCTTATGACAATTATTTACACAATTTCTTCAGTTTGTTGCTCCTTTTTCATAATTTTGATAATCTTTCTTCATTTCATTCTCCTCCTGGATTTACAGTTCATTACATTCTGCTGGTGACAATTCATTATCCAAACAGATGAATAGTCCGAAGAATGGATACAGGACAGACGGAGTAATTAGATATGCTAATCCAAGTGTTTAGCCTTGAATGTTTGAAAAAATGCTATGAAAAAATATAATGTGTTCCATTCACATAACATTCTCTACAAACTATTGTTACAAAAAGGACGTTATGGTAATCGGGATAAACATTAGCAGTAGTGCCTTCTAAGTGAGTGAGAAGTAAGGTAATATACTATGCTAAAGCCGTACCAAATATTTTAAAAAAACAAACATTTATGCGTTTTGTGAAGCAATATAAATTCTTTCGCTTTTTACCAGAGTAAAACAAAAGAGTTGACTTCCAGTTTGAGAAAAGTTTAAGTAACTTTAAACTGATACCAGTAATACAAAACCGCATATCATATAAATGGAGTGTTTTAACGAGATCTACATTTTTTGTGTAGTAACCTTTTGTCTAACTCTTAAGGTTCACCAGTTATGCAAAACTGTCTGCGGTGCTATAGTAGAAAAAGCGGTTGTTAAGTGCTATGTAGGTAATGCAAAGCTCATTCAGAAAGAAGGACTTCAGAATATTCAAAATATAAATTTTATTTATCACTTCATGATCTTTAATAAGCGGTATTTTATTAAAAACCGTTAGGGCCATTTTTGAGAAAAACAAAAATTTCAAAACATTTTTCATGTAAAGGGTAGTTTGGTGGGGAATTTTCCTGCAAATCTTCGTCTCGAATTTTTGGTAGAAGCTAAACTTAAAATACCAAATTTAGCGTTTAACGGCCTTTTCGTTTGTGAATTATGTTGTCCCCAGGCACAAACAGAAATACACACGGACCTTTTCCTATTTTTTTAATTCAGGTAGCGTCAAAACATATATTTCCTGCTAAATCTCAGTGCCGATTTTTTGGGTGGAATACAGAACCTTATATGCCTACTGCATACGTATAGTACGTGTAGAGAAAGTCACGAAGATCTGGATTGTGCACGGATGGGGACCCCAGAGCTCCAAACATAGGTCTTAGGGCGCTTTGTAGGGAGGGAGGGATGGATAAGGAGAGAAACCCAAAGGGCGACCACATCCGGATAACGGCATGGACCCTATAGGTTGAAGATGGGCTGACGCCACCCAGTCCCACGCACCAACTCCGAGGCCCAAAAGGTGCTGAGACCGAGAACCCCGAATGGTGGTCTTGATTGAGCAGTACCGACGACTTTAGCATAAACCCTTTATAGTGCAACATCCAGCCTCAACCCATCGAACACCAATGTCTGGTCCTTTAACCCTGAAATAAATGACAAGGAAGCTATGGAGATGATATACGATAACCAAGAGTCAGTGATTTGACTACTCAGGTGAACTACACGTCCGAGGGTTTTCCATTCTGGCGGTACGTAGGGTATTATGTACCGAATCCCTTAATTACGCAAGGACGCGTCAAACCCGTATGGTCGTCTTGTTAGATGCGCCAGTTACTAGTTCCTGTCTATTAAGCTATCCAGTTTTTTGGGGGGTGGGGTGACAGGAATAAACGGATAAAGGATAACAGGTGTTTGAGTGTGTGGAAAAGGATGAAGGATGAGCTGAGAAAGGATTTAATACTTGGCGTCTGGGGCACTTTTGGTGTCATGAGGCCCGGCACTGCCGTAGCAAATCGAGTGATTGCGTGTGATGACTTAAACAAAAAAGAACGTGGGCAGCAGGTACATATCATGGCACAATGCCCTGACGGAAACCTACAAAAATTGAGGTGACTTACTCACTTTTCTATAATGGAATGTTATGTGGGCGATGAAGCTCGTCCCAAGTAGGTTCTGGTGGCTTTGCCGGTGTAACTCCAAACCGTAGCATGTTAGGGAGGTGATGTATAGCTTCTTCAGTTATTGTGTCATGTCTTGAAGGCGGATGGTTAAGCATCTGCTGTTGTAGCATCTCGCCGAATTGCTTGTGGACCTTGTAGATCCGTGAGTTATTTATGTAATCCACCATCTTCGCGAGGCTCTGGTTGAAGTGGAGGCGTTCTCTCGGTGTACTTCTGCTGGTAGTGATGTTTGGAGGCTGCGAGCAGTTTCCTGAAGTTCCGCTAGAGTGCGGACCAGGGCTTCCTCCCATGTGGTGATGCGGTCAGCGATGGTCTTCACAGTTTGTCGTAGTTGCTGGAGTTCAGTTGTGTTGGCTGTGATGTCGGTTTGAAGCATTAATAGAGTGCAGGACTGCAGTGTGTCTTGTGTCGGCGAATAAGTGGCGACAGGCGTTGGCGGCTGGGTAGTTGCCGGAGGACATTAAGGTGGATTAAACAAACACCTAGGTCTTGGGAATCATTACCCTGGCAAGCTCAACCCAATCCGAACAGCTTCCATTTTCGGGGCGATGTAATGACTCAACCCAGCATTCGCCTATCTAAAAGGCACGACAAAAAAAAAAATGAGTTGGAAAAATCAGGCACGGGAAATGTGCCGAATGTTGTTGCTTCGAGTGGCAAATGTTAGCGTGGCGCCACCTCGCACATTAAGATAAATGCGGCATCTGTTTAATATAAATTGTATTTAACACTACAGAGCCACTGTTGTTATTTTGCTGTGCTTCATGCAAGTTTTCATATGATCTCTGTACGCTCTCTCTAAGCAATATAGGTTAGAATCCATTACAAACGTGTGTTAAATAAAAATAGCACGATATTTTAAATTGTTTTATTCTACTTATCAATCAACTGTAGCTTTTGTACAAATCGCAAGTCCTTAATTGCAAATCCAGTGCTGTCCATATTTCCTCTTTTGTGCATTCTTCTTCATGTTCACAGAGTTATGTGTTTGTGTTAATGACGACGTATTGTCTATTCTAAATGACACAAACTGCAGAAAACCTCATTGCCAATTATTTAAAGATTATTCCTGGCCAATCTGCTAACTTTGTTTCTATAATTTGCAAAGTATAGAATGCAGAAATAACAATATTGTACCTATATGAGTTTTAAAAACATATTTCAGCAAACAAAACTCATGAGTCAAGAAGGCACTGAAATGCACCTACGGGAATTTAACAGAACTACTTAGATGAACGTGACATGTGTCTCCTTAGTCAGATGACCATCACGCGACTCCTGCAATCCCGTCCCAATTAACCATCCCTCAACCCTCGAGATGAAAGTACACTAGAGGTTGGTAGCACTCCTGCATCCCCCCGGGGAATCCCATAACGGGGGAGGGCAAAGGACACTTGTGGTCTAGAGCAGCTACTCCCTGCAGAGTGGTGGTTGTAATGGAGCTCGTAGATATGCCACATCAACCTTCCTTACAAAACTATCAAAGAAACGACAAACATGTCATTATTCTCGGTGGCGATGCTCTCAAAACAAACACTGGAGAATAATGAGAGTTTCAGTACTCTCTTGGGGAAGACCTTTCTTCTTTATACTCTATAATATGACTCGTAAATCAAGCCATTCATACAGTGCATTGAAACTGCAATATACTTTCCAACACACTGACCTACTTCTATTACAACTTGCAGTGGCGATGGTATTGGTGGTGGTGGTGGTGGTGATAACGATGAGGCCGATATTTTTGGTTATTAATAATGTCACATACAGGCTTAGCGTGTACCAGGATAGCTCCAATTCAAATATCGGAAACTTAACCTTAAAATGCTGATGTGTTATATTCACCTGCCTATGTCTTAGGAAACTATTCTTAAAATGGCTTATTACTTTATGTACGTCATGCTCATCAAGATTTGCATTGGCAGAAATTATTCTGTTTTGTTTTTCCTTGTCGATAAAAAGGAATGCACTACTATTAACCGATTATTAACTCTTTCAACAACCGGCCGCAGTGATGGTATTAAAATTCCGCGACCAGGATAAAAAAGTAAAAAAAAAGCAAAAGAAAACAAACAAAATAAACAAAAAAATAAAAATAAATAAAAATATCCTATTTGAGAAACTTAAACCAACAACCGGAATATCTCGGAAATGATTTACTCCATAAAAAATGTATGTGCATAAATTAGCTGCTGAAATTAGATCTTGGTATATTGTTTGTGTAAAATACAAATGAAGAGGGCTTATGAGGGGATTATTAGAACACTCAAGATATACAATCTATTGGTCATATAAGTATCATTTAAGCCTAATCCTTTAAGCTATTTTTGGAAAAAAATCTAAAATTATGAAACATGTTCCATGTAAAGAATAGTTTGGATTGGGGGTGATTTTCCAGCTAATTTTCGAGTCTCATGCTCGGGAAATACTTAACTTAAATACCAAGTATGTTATTCTCACAGGCTTTTCGGTTTTAAGCTTTTATAAAAAATCTTTTTGAATTCACCGGTGTTCAAAACATGTATTTCTGATTAAATGTTGTTATCGATTTTTTCTCTATCTTAAATGAACATTGTACATGATAGAGAAAGTAAAATACCAGAAAAATACTTAATACTTAAATGTTAACACCAGCCCACTGTTTAACGCAATACATGTTGGGGTATTCAATAGCAGAGCGGCTCCACGAAAACGAAAATATTCCATCAATGCATGAAAATCGTTTTATTTACAGCTAGACGGATGTCAAAAAAAACATACAAATACGATAATTTTAAACATCTATGTTTTATATCAGATGGTTTTCTCTACCTATTGTGGCACAAAGTATAAACACTTGGAAATTTAAAACGAAAACAAGGAATATCTCGAAAACGATTAACTCCTCAAAAAAAAAAAAAAAAAAAAAAAAAAGTGACATCACGTGTAAATTTTTTGAGTAATAATATTTTGTCTATCACATACCCATTTATCAAGATATAAATTTCATTTTTCTGTACTGGTAAATATACTTTAATATATGGTGTTATTATAAATGCGTTGGTTCTTTTTTAGAACATTTATAAAAACTTATATGCAGAGAGTAGTGTGGCGTGTCTTAAAGTCTTCCGAGGAGGATACTGAATTAAACGCCAGGTTAATAGTTAATAGATCCAAGTTCGAATCCCGTTACCGCCTGCAGGATATTGCATAACAAATTCTACTAAACAAATTATGTTCCTCCTTCTAGGCGTTTCCAGGAATATTTCGTCATTAAACTGGAGAATTGTTTTCAATTCTTGGTATCTTTATTCGGGTATAAAGGCCCTGATTCTCTAGTATCAGGGCTTCAATCAAAGAGTAACGTAACGAACATGTCCAGTAACAAATACGTTACAAAAATATGTGACAATAGTAGAAAGTGATCGCATAGCTGCACGTCTTAAAAAGATTTAGCTATTCCTGAAGCTTACTGTATTTACTTATTCCTGTTGAACCTACAAGGAAATAAACAATTACTGCAAAGTATGTTAAACTGGTTATCTTGGTTAATATGAAAAAGATAAATGATAAGCCTACTGAAAAGATTTCTATTGCATGAAGGCTGCTTCAATAATGGACGTCTATCACAGCAAACCAAGAAACATAGCCCTGCTCGCCGTGCTGTGGGATCAGAGCAACATCTGAATACACCAGGCTATCTCAGCAAACCAAGAAATATAGTTCTGCTCGCTGTGCTGTAGGACCAGAGCAGCTTCTGCAAGTCCACCAGGCTGTCACAATAAGCCAAGAAACTTAGTCCTGATTGCCGTCCAATGGGATCAGAGAAGCTTTCTCAAGTTCACCATGATATAACAGCAAGCCAAGAAATGAAAACATAATCCTGCATGCCATACTGTGGAAACAGAGCAGCTTCTGCAAGTACAACAGTCTATCACAGCAAGCCAAGAAATGAAAACATAATCCTGCATGCCATACTGTGGAAACAGAGCAGCTTTTGCAAGTACAACAGGCTATCACAGCAAGCCAAGAAATATAAGCATAGTCCTGCTTGCCGTGCAATGGGATCGTAGGAGCTTCTACAAGTCCACAAGCTATCACATAAGCCTAGAAATATAAACATAGTCCTGCTTGCCTTGCTGTGGGATCAGAGAAATTCTGCGAGTCCACCAGGTTATCAAAGTAAGCCTAGGAAACATAAACATAGTCCTGCTTGTTTAACTGTGGGACCAGAGCAGATTCTGCGAGTCCACCAGGCTATCACAGTAAGCCTAGGAAACATAAGCATAGTCCTGCTTGCTTTGCTGTGGGACCAGAGCAGATTCTACAAGTCCACCAGGTTATCACATAAACCAAGAAATATAAACATAGTCCTGCTTAACATGCATTGGGATTAGAGCAGCTTCTACAAGTACACCAGACTACGACGGTAATCCAAGAAACATAGTCCTGCTTGCCATACAGTGGGATCAGAGCAGCTACTGCTTCTTCTGGCTAACACAGTAACAAAACAAACATAGTCCAGCTTCCGTGGGACCAGAGTAGCTTCTGCAAGTACACCAGGTTTTCACAGTAAGCCAAGAATTATCATACTACTTGCCTAGAGGTGGGATCAGAGCAGATTCTGCAAGTACCCCAGGCTTTTACAGTAAACCTTGAAACATAGTCCTGCTTCCCGTGGGTCCAGGGCAGATTCCGCGAGTACACCAGGCCATCACAGTAAGCTAGGGAATTATAAACATAGTCTTGCTTGCCGTGCTGTGGGACCAGCTCAGCTTCAGCAAGTACACCAGGCTATCACAGTAAGCCAAGGAAACATAAACATACTCCTGCTCGCTGTGCCGTGGGAACAGAGCAGATTCCACAAGTACACCGAGCTATCAAATTAAGCCAAGAAACATAAACATAGTCCTAAGTGCCATGCTGTGGGATCAGAGAAGCTTCAGCAAGTACACCAGGCTATCACAGTAAGCGAGGGGAGCATAAACATAGTCCTGCTGGCTGTACCCTGGGAACAGAGCAGATTCCACAGGTACACCGGGCTATCACATTAAGCCAAGAAACATAAACATAGTCCTAAGTGCCATGCTGTGGGATCAGAGAAGCTTCAGCAAGTACACCAGGCTATCACAGTAAGCGAGGGGAGCATAAGCATAGTCCTGCTGGCTGTACCCTGGGAACAGAGCAGATTCCACAGGTACACCGAGCTATCACATTAAGCCAAGAAACATAAACATAGTCCTAAGTGCTATGCTGTGGGATCAGAGAAGCTTCAGCAAGTACACCAGGCTATCACAGTAAGCGAGGGGAGCATAAACATAGTCCTGCTTGCCGTACTGTAAGACCAGATCAGCTTCAGCAAGTATACCAGGCTATCACAGTAAGCGAGGGGAGCATAAACATAGTCCTGCTTGCCGTACTGTGAGACCAGATCAGCTTCAGCAAGTACACCAGGCTATCACAGTAAGCGAGGGGAGCATAAACATAGTCTTGCTTGCCGTGCTGTGGGACCAGATCAGCTTCAGCAAGTACACCAGGCTATCACAGTAAGCGAGGGGAGCATAAACATAGTCTTGCTTGCCGTGCTGTGGGACCAGATCAGCTTCAGCAAGTACACCAGGCTATCACAGTAAGCCAAGGAAACATAAACATAGTCCTGCTGGCTGTGCCGTGGGAACAGAGCAGATTCCACAAGTACACCGAGCTATCACAGTAAGCCAAGAAACATAAACATAGTCCTGCTGGCTGTGCCGTGGGAACAGAGCAGATTCCACAAGTACACCGAGCTATCACAGTAAGCCAAGAAACATAAACATAGTCCTAAGTGCCATGCTGTGGGATCAGAAAACTTCAGCAGGTGCACCAGGCTATTAAAGTAAGCAAGAAAACATAAACATAGTCCTGCTTGCCGTGCTGTTGGCCCAGAGCAGATTCAGCGAGTCCAATACGGTATCACAGTAAGACAAAAAACATAAGCATATTCCTGCTTGCCGTGCTGTGGGACTAGAGCAGATTCTGCAAGTCCACCAGGCGATCACATTAAGCCAAGAAACATAAACATAATCCTGGGTGCCATGCTGTGGGATCCGAGCAGCTTCAGCAAGTACAGCAGGCCATCACGCTAGCGAGCAAAACATAAACATAGTCCAACTGACCGTGCTGTGGGACCACAGCAGTTTCTGCGAGTCCACCAGGATTTCGAAGTAAGACAAGGAAACATAAATCTAGTCCTGCTTGCTGTGCTGTGCGAACAGAGCAGATGCTGCAAGACCACTGGGCTATCACAGCAAGCCATGAAACATAAACATAGACCTGGTTGCCGTGTTGTGGGACTATAGTTGCTTCTGCAGGTAAGTCAGGCTATCACAGCAAGCCAATGAAACATAAACATAGTCCTGCTTGCCGTGCTGTAGAATTTGAGCAGATTCTGCGGGTCCACTGGGCTATCACAGAAAGCCAAGGAAACATAAACTTAGTCCTGCTTACCGTGCTGTGGAACAAGAGCAGCTTCTACAAGTCATATAAAGTGCTGCTTTTCATGCAGTGGCATCAGAGCAGCTTCTGCGAGTCCTCCAGGGTATCAGAGTAAGCCAAGAAAACCTAAACAAAGTCCTGCTTGCCTTACTGTGGGACCAGAGTGTATTCTTTGATTCCATCAGGTTATCGCAGTTAGCAAAGGAAACATAAACGTAGTCCTGTTTGCCGTTCTGTGGGACCAGAGCAGGTTCTGCTAGTCCATCAGGCTATCACAGAAAGCCAAGGAAACCTAAACAAAGTCCTGCTTGCCTTGCTGTGGGACCAGAGTATATTCCTTGATTCCATCAGGTTATCGCAGTTAGGAAAGGAAACATAAACTTAGTCCTGCTTGCCGGGCTCTGGAAGCAGAGCAGATTCTGCGAGTCCACCGGGCTATCACAGTAAGCCAAGAAAACATTAATATAGTCCTGCTTGCCGAACCGTGGGCCTAGAATAGATTCTGCAAGTCCACTGGGCTATCACAGCGAACAAAGAAACATAACCGTAGTCCTGGTTGCCGAGCTGTGGCAGCATAGTTACTTCTGCAAGTAAACCAGGCTATCACATTAAGCCAAAAAACATAACATAGACCTGGTTGCTTTGCTGTTGGGACCATCTAAGTTTCAGCAAGTCCACCAGGCTATCACAGTAAGTCAAGAAACTTATTCCCACTTGCCGTGCTGTGGGATAAGAGCAGCTTCTGCAAGTCCACCTGGCTATCACAGCAAAACAGGAAACATAGTCCTGCTTGCCGTGCAATGCGATCAGAGCAGCTTTCTCAAGTACATAAGGATATTGCAGCAAGCCAAGAAATAAAAACATAGTCCCGTTTGCCGTGCTGTGGGATCAGCGCATCTTCTGCAAGTCCACCAGGCTATCACAGCAAGCCAAGAAACATAAACATTGTCCTCCTTGCCGTGTAGTGGGATCATAGCAGCTTCTACAGGTCTACCGGGCTATCACAGCAAACCAAGCAATATAAACATAGTCCTGCTTGCCGTGCACTGGGATTAGAGCAGCTTCTGCAAGTACACCAGGCTACCACAATAAGCCAAGAAAGATAGGTCTGCTTGCCATGCAGTGGGATCTGAGCAGCTTGTGCAGCTTCTGGCTGCCATAGAAACATAGCCCTGCTTCCCGTGGGACCAGAGGAGATTCTGCAAGTACACCAGGCTTCTACAGTAAGCCAAGAAATATAGTAGCTGCTTGCCATGCAGTGGGGTCAGAGCAGCTTCTGCATGTCCACCTGTCTATCACAGTAAGCCTAGAAACATAAACAAAGTTCTGGTAGCTTTGCTGTGGGACCAGAGCAGATTCTATAAGGCCACTAGGCTATCAAAGCAAACCAAGAAACATAAACATAGATATGCTTGCCTTGCTGTGGGACCAGAGCAGCTTCTGTATGTCCACCTATCACAGTAACAAAGTCCTGGTTGCTTTGCTGTTGGACCAGAGCAGATTCTATAAGTCCAGCAGGCTATCACAGTAAGCCAAGAAACATAAACATATTCCTGGTTGAGTTGCTGTGGGACCAGAGCAGATTTTGCAAGTCCACCAGGATATTACAGGAAGCATAGAAACATAAATATAGTCCTGCTAGCCCTGCTGTGGGACCAGAGCAGCTTCTGCAAGTCCAGCAGGCTATCACAGTAAGCCAAGAAACATAAACATTGTCCTGGTTACCTTACCTTGGGATCAGAGCAGCTTCTGCAGGTATACCAAAATACAGAACGAAATCGTCAGTACTGCATACGCAAGGAGGAAATGTGAACCGAAATGAAAATATAATAGCCGTCAGCATCAAGGCTTATGTTACAGATCTCTATTGTTTAAAACATCTAATGTGTACCATTCACATGACTTTCTCTAGCTGTTCCACAACAAGCTTTTCTTAGAGAAGATTATTCTTTTGTTTACGTAATGCTAATTGAGATAAAAATTAGCAGAAATGGTCTTACTACCTGCTTTTTTTAATTTGTAGTTAAATAAGGGAGTACACTATGCTAAAGCGATAGTTAGATCTTCTAAAATTCGGTTGCTAACTAAAACAATTGAAATTCTGCTCTCTTTGCTTGCTAGGAGCAAACAAAGGAGCTGCAAAAAAGCTGGCTTCAGTTTGAGAAAAGTTCTAAGAACCTTAATACTAAAAGCATTAACCCGGAAAAAAGTCTACTCTACAAACATATATATGACAAGTTGTATGGTTAAACGCGATCTACTTTTTGGAGTTAGATTTTGTGTATCTGTTACTGTTATCAGTTACATAAAAGGTATACAAAAGTCTTCCGGAGTAAGAGGCTATTTTTAGAGAACTCAAAATATATATTTCGTTTGTCAAAAATGTATCTTAGACATTTGACACTAGTCAAAATCGTTAAAGCTATTTTTGAAAAACTTAAAATGGTCAAAAAATGTTACATGTGGCGGGTATTTGGAGATGGGGAAACATTCTTGACAACGTTCAGGTCCCATTCTTGAACGGTACTGAACTTACATTCCACGTTTGATTTTCGTGTTTGAGCTATGCTGCTTACAAACAAACGCACAGGAAACGTGTATTTACACTGAAATCAAGATAACGAGTTTTTGGGCGAAATACAGTACCTTCTTTATCCACTATGTTGCTCGGTGTGGTCCAGGTGGAACATTATAGCCTCTGGTTACAAAGCTAAGCTCGGTGTAGTCCAGGTGGAACATGGTAGTCTCTGTAGATCGAGTTATCAAGGTGGACATGCTGTTCTCTGGTTCTCAAAATCGTTGTAGTCCAGGGGAACATGCTAATCTCTGGTTCTCAAGATCGGCGTAGACCAGGGGAACATGCTATTCTCTGGTTCTCAAGCTCGGCGTGGTCCAGGGAGAGCATGCTAGTCTCTGGTTCTCAAGATCGTTGTAGTCCAGGGGAACATGCTAATCTCTGGTTCTCAAGATCGGCGTAGACCAGGGGAACATGCTATTCTCTGGATCTGAATATCGGTGTAGTCCAGGGAACATGTTATTCTCTGGATCTGAATATCGGTGTAGTCATGGGGAACATGCTATTCTCTGGATCTGAATATCGGCGTAGTCCAGGGAACATGCTAGTTTCTGGTTCTCAAGATCTGTGTAGTCCAGGGAACATGCTAGTCTCTGGTTCTCAATATTGGTGTAGTCCAGGGAACATGTTAGTCTCTGGTTCTCAATATCGGTGTAGTCCAGGGAACATGCTACTCTCTGGTTCTCAATATCGGTGTAGTCCAGGGAACATGCTAGTCTCTGGTTCTCAATATCGGTGTAGTCCAGGGGAACATGCTAGTCTCTGGTTCTCAAGATCGGTGTAGTCCAGGGAACATGCTAGTCTCTGGTTCTCAAGATCGGTGTAGTCCAGGGGAACATGCTAGTCTCTGGTTCTCAAGATCGGTGTAGTCCAGGGATAACATGCTGGTCTTTGGTTCTCAAGATCGGTGTAGTCCAGGGAACATACTAGTCTCTGGTTCTCAAGATCGGCGTTGTCCAGAGGATCATTCTGGTCCCTGCGTCTCAAGATCGGTGTTGTCTAGGGGAACATTCTAGTCTCTGGTTCTCAAAATCGGCGTAGTCGAGGGGAACATGCTAGTCTCTGGTTCTCAAGATCGGCGTTGTCCAGAGAAACATTCTGGTCCCTGTGTCTCAAGATCGGTGTTGTCTAGGGGAACATTCTAGTCTCTGGTTCTCAAAATCGGCGTAGTCGAGGGGAACATGCTAGTCTTTGATTATCAAGATTGGCATAGTCCAGGGAGAACATGCTAATCTCTGGTTCTCTACATTAGCGAAGCCCAGGAGGAACATGCTAGATTCTTGCTCTCAATCTCGGCGTAGTCCAGGAGGAACATGCTAGTCTCTGATTTTCAAGATTGACATAGTCCAGGAGAACATGCTAGGCCTTGGTTCTCAAAAGCGGCGCAGTCCAGGAGGAACATGCTAGTCTCTGATTTTCAAGATTGACATAGTCCAGGAGAACATGCTAGGCCTTGGTTCTCAGAAGCGGCGCAGTCCAGGAGGAACATGCTAGTCTCTGATTTTCAAGATTGACATAGTCCAGGGAGAACATGCTAGTGTCTGATTTTCAAGATTGACATAGTCCAGGGAGAACATGCTAGTCTCTGATTTTCAAGATTGACATAGTCCAGGGAGAACAGGCTAGTCTCTGATTTTCAAGATTGACATAGTCCAGGGAGAACATGCTAGTCTCTGATTTTCAAGATTGACATAGTCCAGGGAGAACATGCTAGTGTCTGATTTTCAAGATTGACATAGTCCAGGGAGAACATGCTAGTCTCTGATTTTCAAGATTGACATAGTCCAGGAGAACATGCTAGTGTCTGATTTTCAAGATTGACATAGTCCAGGGAGAACATGCTAGTCTCTGATTTTCAAGATTGACATAGTCCAGGGAGAACATGCTAGTCTCTGATTTTCAAGATTGACATAGTCCAGGGAGAACATGCTAGTGTCTGATTTTCAAGATTGACATAGTCCAGGGAGAACATGCTAGTGTCTGATTTTCAAGATTGACATAGTCCAGGGAGAACATGCTAGTCTCTGATTTTCAAGATTGACATAGTCCAGGAGAACATGCTAGTCCTTGGTTCTCAAAAGCGGTGTAGTCCAGGAATAACAGCTAGTCTCTGATTTTCAAGATTGGCATAGTCCAAGGAGAACATGCTAGTGTCTGGTTCTCAAGTGTCTTTTGCCTATGGTAATCAAAATTTGCAAATTTATTTTGCATTGGTTGGGGACTTCTGCTCAAAATCTTCGTGTTGCATCCTTGGAAGATGTTTGCCAAGTTAATACTTTACCGAATTTTCGGTTTTGAGCTATCGTGCTCTCAGACACATGGACACATATATACACGCAGATCTTTTTCTAGCCTTCTTTACCCACTCTGTAAATTTTACACACACACACACATATATATATATATATATATATATATATATATATATGCTAAAGAAAGTGAAAGTCAGTTAAATACCAAACTTGATATTGAAATCCAGCGCCTTCCAAGGATGCGATACGAAGATTTTCAAGGCAATTCTTCCACCCCTAATTATCCTCCACATGTGAAAAAGCTGGAAATGTTTAATCAAAATGTCGTATGCTACAAACACTTACATGAGAAAAAAGTATGCATTTTAGTTCTCTGGAAATAGCATTCTTAGCATTATTCATTTTGAGTGAGTTTTTGCGTAACTGGTAAACTGTAAGAGATAAATAAAACTTACTGCAAAAACTGTACATCTCGTTAAAAACAGAATTTATATCATACACATATTTTGTAGAGTTAACGGTTTCCGAGATATTTGTTGTTAATGTTATGTTTTCTTAAACGGTAATTTGTAATTTCCTATGTTTTACTCCAAAACATGCAAAAGAGAACCGAATGTCAATCACGGAGTAAACTGGTTTTCAAATATTTTATCATCGCTTTAACTAGTACCTTTTCTTATTTTGATACTACAAAGTAATAAGATATTTTTGCTAATGATTATCTCGAATGAGGTAGATCAATGAATAAGTTTTTGTAAGAATAGCTTGTTGCAGAATAGGTAGAAAAAAGCATGTGAATGAAACACGTCAGACTTTTGTGGTTTATTTTAAATGTCTGCCACATAAGTTAGGAACTGAATAAGTTTCAGCAATATCGATACTGATATTGTTCGCTTATCCGTGCTTCCGGTCCTCATTTGCCAGCTATAGGTAGCCATAAGGAAACCGAACAGCAATATATCTATGTCCAATATTCGATTATAGTGATGTTTGCTATCTAGCGAGCTTGCCTTTGCGGGAGAGTCAGTTCCAAGATGGTGTATTGCAACGTCATCTCTGACTTGACATCCCAAAGTTTGATCTTTCAAGTATGCAATCTTTCTCTCAAGGAAACTGAATACTTGAACTTATTTCACGGCATTCCCAAATACTTCTGAAAAGAGCTCTTCAAATATGTAATACCCCTTTTTTATCTTTCTCTTCTTTGCAATACAGAATGCAATTCAAAATTTTACTTCAAATTATTTTTCAATGTAGTTTCAAAGGATTCTTATAATACGATGTCAGTATCTTCACAAAAATAGGTAATTCTATATGTTTCTTCTGTCTTTCTAGTGATTTCAATTTACCAGAGAATGGCGGATACCCGCACATAACTGGTTCGCTATTTCAATAATCTGATGCGTTATATTCAAATGACTTTCTATACCAATTCTTCAATAAACTGTTCTTTAAAAGGCGTGTTTTCCTATTTCACGATAATCGAGATATTAACAATTTAGATAACTGGTGAGATAATTTTGAAATGCCGTTCTCTT
The DNA here is from genome assembly GCA_030762935.1 of Hymenopus coronatus. Lineage (NCBI taxonomy): Eukaryota > Metazoa > Arthropoda > Insecta > Mantodea > Hymenopodidae > Hymenopus > Hymenopus coronatus. Next base: position 139,996,688 of record CM060888.1, on the reverse strand, counting down.
TGCTTGAACAAGAGAAAGAAAACCGAATAACCACTTTCCATTTGAAACAAGCTTAAGTATTGAAAAATTGAAACCAATAACAAAGAATATCTCAGAAATGGATAAATCCAAAAAGTGGATTTGAATAATGTGTGTGATTTAAAGAGATTTTATCTCTTACAGTTCAACAGTTGTGCAAAAGTTATCCAGAATAAAGACAGCTTCAGAGGCTATTCCCAGAAAATTCAAGATATAAATTTCATTAGAATTTGAAATATCTTAAACATCTTTAATCACAATAGAGTAATTTCGAGAAAAGGTTATCAAGAAAGTTTTCAAGTAGAAGATAATTTAGGGTTTTTTGTTTAATTTTGTTCTTTTAATAATCTTCATGACGCATCCTACAGGGATGCTGAACTTAAGCATAAGACTTGGTATTTAGCGGTATTTTCGTTAGATAACTTGTTTTGTTCACAAGCACACACACATACATAAAAGCACGCATGCACGCTCACTTTTAGAATTCAGGGGATCTAAAATATATATCTGTGGGGGAAAATCTCGTCATCGATTTGTGGGTGAAATGCAATATCTTCTCTACCTAGTATGTACATACTATGTGACTGAGACTGTAAAAATATGCACACATTCTTTAAATGCTCTGGAACAACTGAAATTCTGGTCAACTACCTATTTTATAGTCTAACGTTCCTTAACCGTTAGATTCTATCGGGAAATGAATGAACGCCTGTAATAATGTTAAAATTCGCCGCAGTCATAGAACATAGAGTTGTTCGATATTCCTCTTCTCAGAATATCCTGGAAAAACCTTATCCGACTAACTCACCATAATCAAGAGACCTCGTGAGGCAGATACGCTACCACCACATCACAGTGGTGGTCTCTACTCAACTATTTTCAACTCAGATGTAGTATGTTGCTGTGGTAATTAAAAGGTATGAGTAAGAAGTAAGTAATCTAACATAATCTTTACTTAAAAGTGTATGGTTTCTATAGTTGATATAGAACGGACCTTTATGTAGATTTAGTTTTTACTTCTACCACACGACTAGCCGGTTGAGAAACCTTTGTATTTCATCCAAAAGTTTAACAGGGAAATTTCAATAGAAATAAACATACTTTGAGGCTTGTAACTAAAATAACATGTTTAACTTTTCTATTCCTTATCTAAAGTAGGAAACGCTGTATTCCACCCAAAAGTTTGACACTGAAACTCCACCCTTTTTTTCTACATGTTCTGTGTAGACAGTGTACAGCGAAGGTATGTATTGCACCAAAAATTCAATACCGAGATTTGACCAGAAATATATGTTTTGAGACCCCCGAATCCAAAAAGGCACTGTGTATGAGTGTGTCTGTATTTGTCTATCTGTCTGTGTATGTCTGTGTCTGTGGACAGCATAGCTGAAAAACGTAAAATCCGTTACATATCAAACTTGGTACGAGTTTTTGATTTTCTCAAAAATGGCTCTAATAATTAAAATACCGTATATTAAGGATATTTACAGGATGAATAATATATATATATATATATATTTTAAATTCCTCTAGTGACTTCATTTTGGATGATATTTGCTGAGTTTTTCAAAACTGATAAACCTAACAAACAAAAAATTACTTCACAAAACCTGATTTCGTTAAAACAAACAATTGATATCACACGAGATAAAATTTTTTCCTGGAACTGGCCATTTCCGACATATTCCTTGTTATTGGTTTCAGTTTCAAAATACTTAAAACCTTTCTTATACTGGAATTTTTTAACACCTGGCGATGCAAAGAAAGAAATTTACAACATATAGCAACCAGTTTTTAACAGATTTGAGTATATTGACCAATGTAGTCCTTATTTCTCTTCTACTTACAGGAATCAAGTAATAAGACAGTTTTTCCTAATGTGTGTCTAGATTAGAAGAATACAATTTTGAAAAATATTTGTAACGAAGATGTATAGAAACTCATGTAAATGGAGCACTTTAAATGTTTAAAAATATTCACGTAAAAATTCAAATTTTATAGTAAACGGTTTTAAAAATAGATCTATCTTATATTTTGTTTTATTAACTCCAATTATCATAGATAAATGATTACTCCTGGTTTTCGCTGATGCTCTTGTTTTTTTCTTTTTTCAAAATGTAATAAATTACATCTCAAATTTGGAGCAGTGTTTTGAAATATTATATCACCTTTTCTTTAATGTACTTTTGGTATGCAGTATAATAGTTTTAAAACAAATTGCTAAAAGACTGCATCGTGTGGATCATTTTAAGTATAACAAAGTGCTGGAAAAATATTTGCAAGGAAACAAATAATTTTAAAGGTTTAAAGCTATGCGTATCTATTAATATTTTTCAATTAATATTTTAATACTTTTTGTCAATTTCTAGATTCGGTTAATTAATAATTAAAATGCACAATGTGGGAAAATGTTATATCTTCTGAAGGTATATAATTTATATTATTTTTATGGATAAACAATATTTTAATGTTTCACAGTTGTTTGTCAAGTACATTAACAGGAAACTTTGGAATATACAATTTTTCACTCAACAGCAGAAATGATTAGTAAATTGGCTATTATATACAGGCGTAGAATAAAGAAAGCAACATTAATTACATACTTTTTTAAAAGCAAGTCTAAAGTCAAGAATGTCTGTTACAACGCAACGTTGCGCCCTTCTTTAAGTTACAAAAGGGCGGGCCTATCTTTGTGACGTGGTTGGCAATAAAGAGAGTAGAAGTCTGTTCTTATCCTGGCTTTGAGCAGTCATGCGCTTGCACATGTCATGTCAATCGTTCTACTAGATTCGTTTCGATTCCTCAAAAGAAGTTGCTTCCACCGGTACTCATCCCAGAATTGAAGATTGCTTCTTCAAGATAAGAGAGAGAAAAGCTTTCCTTCGTGGAGTATCAATAGCATTACTGGAAGGATAAGATGGGAGTCGTAACAGTCCAGCTAGAAAACTCTGCGGGCTTATTGGTAGAGTTTTGTGCTTCTTCCAAACTTTAGAAATATATTATACTTATACTTAGCTTTCTTTAATGTGCGTATCTTCTAATGATTCAATAATTCGAGATTTACTTTGAAACCGTTGCATAAAATGCATGATTTATTTCTAATACCCACTCAAATACATTAAAAGATATTAAATCAGTTTAAACTTAGTAACATTCTAATTTTTTTAGAAAACTATGCTAATTTAAATGAAAATATGCTGTAAATAAAAATGGATTTGCCAGTTACATTTAATGAAACATGGTTCGTTTTGTAGTGAAGAGCTGCTGAGAGAAATATATATTTTGCTCTTGTAAAAGCTTTGCCTAAATTTATTTTAAGTCATTTCACGGTCATCAGTTTCACGTGCAAATTAAGAAGCTTACATTAGAATTTCTCACGTGCCGCAGGACTAGTGAAAACATCCAAGTTGCTTTAAACAGCTTTACTACTTATTGTGAGTAGAAAAACATTCTCCTTGCATACTCAATGAGTTTGATATCATGTGTCTGGTTAACAGGCATTGCAAACAATCTTTTGGTCGATATCTAAAAAATAATGTTACCGAGTCTGTTTAAATAAAGTGATTTATTTTGTGGTTTTCCCGTTTCAGCACTAGAAGCACATGTATGTACCGTAAATACAACATTGGTGACCGCAGCAGAAGATACAAGTGCTTGATATACTGCCTCACATCAGACCTGAAAATATAACCAATATAATTTTCCAAAATAGCACCGGGATGCCATACCTATCGCGTCTTCGCATGCATAGCATACTTTAAACGTCTACCATGGTCATATCGAGAGGTTGGTAACAGTATATTGCGATACATGTAGAATTGTAGAATCGAGGAAAAGTTGCAAAAGACGCAACGAAGTTGAGATTAACACCCGCGATTACATTCTGTTTTTAACAATAAGTATTAGTATTAATTAAAATATACTAATAAATGAATTAAAATATTGGTTGGCTGGAAATGACCTCTATGACAAAGAAACATTTCGTAGTCGTTATTATATAGCTTGTCGTTGTTTTTATAAACAGGCTTTCCTGTCTGTGGGGACATTGTTAGAATCGATTTGACAACTTTACTAAGTGGTAGAAAACAAAGAAATACAGAAGTTTAAACAAAGTTACGATAAGGTTTGACATTCTGGAAGCGAAACTGTGGCACCGCCGTAAGTTTTGTTTGTTTAGATTGTTGTCTTCCATGTGTTGGGAGAGTAAATTACCTTAGATAATGTTTTTCCTAGCATACTTCGTCTGCAGGCAATCTGCTAAAATATGCGTCCAGTATTCCTATTCCCATAATTATTAACATCGTCAGCAATCTAAAGAACCTCCACTTTCCCAACCTAATCAGTGTAATTCCCGAATTCTTATATAGACCAATTTCCAAAATATGTTTCCTTACCCTTCCCTAATTTTATTTCATTTTGTTTATCCATAAGAATGTTCTTTGTCTAAATGTGGATTCCATTCTCTCTCTATTTATATATAATACATATAAACACGGTGGCACAAAAGTCACTATCTGTGGTTAAAAGAAATCGAAAGATTTTGAGCACTGTCCATAGAATACTCCAGGACGATTAAATCAAAAACTTCCTTGATTTAATCTAAGAGACTATTATTTGCTTTTCAGTCATCTGATGCTTATTCTTCAGATAAATTAGAAATTCCGTTGATGAAATCATTAGCAGAAGGAGATTCAATTACAATAGGTATAAATGTGTGGTGCTAACATAGACATAGTACAGCAGGAAGTTTTAATCCGTTAAGTTGTTATTACCGCTTCTAAGATGTATTAATGCAGACGAAAACAATTGGAACGTAAAAATAATTGTAAATATGGTTTGTATTTGTAATGAAACATAAATTCGATCTTTGCCCAGTGTCCATGATGCTGTATAATACGAGTACATATACTATTTGATTTATGTCAATTACTCTTTTGCCAATTATCGTTTAAGTCAATTTCTTTTATTCCTCTTTGTGGTCCCGCCACTCACTACTTTGAATAACGCTCTATATTATACTTATGACATTGCATTATGCTCTTAGATTACTTGCAGCTAATATCTGGCTACATTTATTTTAGTAAATATTCCAATTTCTCGGCAGCCTACCTCACAAAGTACACTGTAATTTGAAGTACCCCTCTCTGTCTCAGAATATGCTTTCAGAAATTAGCATTTTATTTGCATTATCTACCATCTCCCATCCGACATCGATTTTCGCATAGTAATGAAGACGTAAACATTGCCTCATACATGGTTTGCCAAGTTTTACTGCCATATCGGGTACCAGTACTAATAGCCCCAAAAGGCATTAGTATTTCAGAAGGTTGCGTTTTATAAACTCTGTTGTCCTTCTCCATTTTTCACCCGTGTGAAATTTTAATCCTCGAAAACCTAAATGTTTAAAAATGTTAATTACTTACTTTCTGTAAGTTCTGTACATTTCAATTATTAAATGCGAAGGATTTAGTACACCAGGTGGTCCAACTGCCCCATATGTGACGTGTGCAGATATCCTTTTGTGCAGTACGGAATTCAACGGGGATATTTCAAGTTAAACCCGCCAGGGGTTTGAAATAGCCTCGTTGAGTTCTGCAACTCTTTTACCACACAAGGGCTATCTCAAACACGGCTGGTATATTGGTTTCAGATTTAAACGCCTACTGTATATGCAACTATTCTGCTTGGCGTGTGGAGCTAATGCTGTATACAAGGCTCTCCTAGTAGAACCTTTATGTTTTTCAATTAAGACACTATCTGACTATGTTTTTGGAGGGAGAGAGAGAGAGGGAGAGGCAGATTGAAGGATCCTTATGCGCTACAAGATCATGAGCATTTTGCCACTCTAATTTACTTGTAATCACACTTGACATTCAACCTTATTCTATTCCTAATAAGTTCTGTTTTTAAGTTTCCTCTACATAATAACAAAATGAATTTATCAATTCTCGATTCCTTTATGCTCACTCCAAATACGAAATAAAGTAAAAATTCTTCTGCGTAATACATGATGTGCAAGTTATGCTAGAGAACGCCTTAACCATTACAATTTGGACCCTACAAAACCACATTAAAGCTAACATGGAAACTTCTTAGATACATGGAATAAGACTCACGAGCGTATACTTATAAACAGAATTTTTGTATAAAGGAAAAGAAACCTTCATCTTTTTTGTCCCCAAAACACAATTGTCTAAAATGGGAATGAACCTTAACCCTCAGTTACAGATGATGCGCCCTAACCACCAGTCTGTGGACACGGGCCATAAATTAACAGCTATAGGTTACTAATCTGAGTTGATTGCAGAATAATTAGTGTATGCATGTGTGTGTAATCTCTACCACAATAGGCATGTACATTATCTTGAGCGCAATAACTGTCATTCTGCAATCCATAATTAATGCGAATTTGCGTATTGCAATTCTTCAAGGTCATTTATTCTGCGCGAAATTTAACAGTAACCCTGCAGTCGTTGTCTAATCCTTTGTGTTTGAAACACATACACAAATAATGCTTTCCCCTTCTACGATAAATGGGAGGTTTTATAATCTACTTTTCAATACGAGGTTCTCTACATTGAACAGCCATTTTTATGAAATAAAAGGTTTACTTTCCAATTGATTCTTGCATTGTAATTAAGCGTTGTAAAACCGATATTGATTCAATGTATCGGTGCCCTATTACATTAACCTTATGCTCTGCATGTTTTATATGTCTAGAGTATATACATTTCTACTTTCTCTACATAGTACGTAGGTAGAGAAGGTATTGCATTCCACCCAAAACATCGATACCGAGATTTCACGGAAATACATGTTTTAGAGATACCTGTATAAATAAGTAATTTTTATAAATATGGTCGTGTGTGCCCGTGTGCCTATGAACACGAAGACCTAAAAATGAAAAGTTGGTAAATCACCAAACTTGATATTTATGTTAAATATATTTCAAGGATATGACACAAAGAGTTTGAAGAAAATCTCATACCTCAAACTAAGTTTTAAATGAAAAAAAAAAATTGAAAATTTGTATTTTCTCAAAAATAGCTGTAACATTTTTGACTAAAATGCTGTATATTGAAGATATTTACATGTCAAATAAAATGTACGTCATGGATTTTCTGGTAATAGCCTCTGAAGGTTTCTTTATTCTAGATAAACGTTACAGAATTTTGCATAACTGTAAAACGTAAGTGATGGACAAAAACTTTCTACATAAAATGTAGATGTTTTTAAAACACACAGTTTGTTATATGCATTTTTTCGTTGGCCATTTTCGAGATATTCCTTTTGTTGGTTTCAGCTTTAAAATACTTACTTTTATCATCCGGGAATGTATAAACCATGTAAAGAAGCGGATTTCAACAAAAGCTATCGGTTTTTAAAAGATGTGACTACCACCTTAGCCTAGTGTATTCCCTTATTTTCCTTCTACTTGCAAGGAAGCAAGTAATAAGACCATTTACGCTAATGTTTATCTCAGCATGAAGTAGATAATAGAATAAGCTTTATATTAATTTTTACCGAGATGTACAGAAATCGTGTAAACGGAACATATCATATACCTATTTTAAGAAATGACTTCATTGTAGGAGCTATTTCTTAGTAAATATTGATAATAGCTTTGCTCTTAGCTGATTCTGAGCATCATCGTTCTGCTGTAAGTATCCATCTTTAAAATGAAGGTGAAGTAGAAATGTCACAAACTAAACATTTATAAACAAGAAAGATTCCTCCTAGGCAACACAAAGTAGAAGTCAATGGCCTGCGTGTTACATCTCTTTTTGTTCCCGGTATTATAAACGTTTACATGACACACTGTGCAAGTAAAGGATACCACATCAAGTATTTATCCACTGCACGGTACATGGAACTAGTCTGCTTGCTCTAGCACAAAATCAAGAGAGTTGGCGCCGCCAGTTATCAAAGGTTGCTTACTAAATTGCAACGTACCCACTAAGAACCTAACGCTGGTGATGTGATGTGTGCACGAGTAAGTGTGCGTGTGGGCGTGCGCGTGTGCGGCAGTGTTTGTGTTTGTGACCTTGGGTCCCAGCTTCGAAATTAGATTAAGCAGCGTGTTTTTCCTTGGTGATTCGAGTCTGACTAATAACTTGTGAAAACTTTAAATCTAGAGAGTGATTTATTATTGGTAGTAACGGTTTGTGTGATGATCATTAGTGTTGGAACGATCAACTTGCCAATCTCGGTCACCTGAGTAATGGAGACTTGATGCTATTTCTATGGTTTTAATCTTGTCAATTTGAAGGAGACAAAGCTGCAGTGTAGTTCATTCTCAATTCGAGCAGCTTACTTTGACGCCTGCATTACACTAAGTGAAGAATTACTGCGGGGATGGAATAGCCAGAGGAACGATTGGCATGGGACAACGGGGAACCTGTGGAGTGTGGTATACTTATACAAGCACTGCTTCATCTTCCATAAATCTCAGCAGCTGTCATTGCAATAAAGCAAAGTTCATTTTGTGAAAACTGAGCAGTTTAGGAACTCTGCCACAATCACACATTATAATGGTTCAGGAAAAAGTTACTCCTTGAACAAAGACTACACGAAAGATAATCTCGCAAACGTAGTGCTTCTATTAGCTTAGAGAATGGATGCTCAAGAAAATAAAATGGATATAAATAGCATGTTTTTAAGGAAGGTACGAAATAATACGTTTGCTTATTTTTGGAATGGCTATACTAAAAACTGGCAACAACAGAATCACTGTTGACGAAATACTCGAAAAATATATGGAGCTGTAACACTATCAAGTAATTTTATATATTTTAAACACAAGTGGCAATATCCGTCAAAATTATAATCCATATTACCATTTGTTTGCAGATAAATTTTCAAACCCAAAGTTCTCTGTTATTGTAGTCATCACGACTCGCCGCTCGACTGGTTGCCCGGATGAGGTCCTGACTGCATCCAGACGTCCCCCATCCACATCCACATTAGCTTCATCACAGCTGGTTCAGCAGGTCATCCGAAAATGTGCTTTGTTGTTCCTCCTGAGGACCACACCTTCCATCGAAATTCTAAGACCATTGTCTACATCAAGATATTTAAAGTCAAAAAATACTTATTGACGAAGTCATCAAACTGAACTAACCGCTATATTTAGTGCCTATCGTGGTTATTATCACCACCTCCTCCTAACCTATAGGCTGCCCTAGAACTTAACCATTATTCGCTCCTGTACAATGTACGGCAGCATCTCATCTATATTCTACTAAAGCGGGTGTCACACGGAAACGCATGACAGCACGATAACGAGCAGCATTGCGCAATCACGTGGACGGATATTTTAGTGGGTATTCAGTGAGCGTCCCACATATCTCCAGAACCCGGCACTCCGGGTGGGGGTTCAATGCAGCAATGCATTTTCCCCTCCACGGTTACAATACAAAAAAAAAAACTGGCCATCAATACAGACAGCGCAGTTTGCAGTACAGGCGACTTCATAGAAACGTCCTTGCTAATTACTACTTTCTTATTCTAGAGAAGAACTTTCACAGAAATTTCAAGGAAATATGTGCACAGAATTCAAGCCTTGGGAAAATTAGAACTACACAAGAGTGAACGAAATCACATGCTTGGCTGAACACTGGTTCGTCGTGTAAGAAACAGTAGATTAAGTCCTTAGAAAGAGAGAATATGCAGCATCGATCCAAGCACTCTTGTGACAAGCTATCAGTGAAGAAAGCAAGAACAATTGTCTCTGCTTCGGAGTCCGCAAGGGAAACTGAGCTGTTTTACCGAAGATATCTCACAGAGATAAGGACATGTGTAGAGTCCAGTACATGTATTTTGCTTAAATTAATGTCAAGTGGTTTACGTTAATAAGGTAATAGCAAGCAGCTTCTGCAATGCCCTTTAACTGGTTCTTAAGTTCCACTTAATGTTCCTTACTCCGTTGCCCTGAGTCTGAAACCGACCTATGTTCATATGTTAATGCTTGAATGCCATACATTTTGAATAAAACCAATACGAAACACATTCATCCAGGCGCTGATTTGGACGGTCATTGCGAAGTATGCCTTTCAGCCACTCAGATGAAATGTTTCCGTACATCTCCCCGTTTCCAGTAGCCTACCAATACGATCTGTGCATTGGTAGGCTACTGGAAAAGGCCAATATTAAAAATATGTATAAACCAACCTTGAAAATAAAATAAAAACTCAGATCGGCGAAGGACAAACAAGATCCGCTATCCTCGCAAGGCGTATACCGCATACCTTGCAGATGTGGTCAAGTCTACATTGGCACCACCAAGAGGAGTATACACACAAGAGCAATTGCCGCTTGGGACACACGGAAAAGTTACCAGTAGTTGAACGTGCTCTATTAAGAGGCTAGGTTTAATGAAACCACAACTATTGACACCACGGCACATTGCTTGCTAGGTTGTACAGAGAGGCTATAGACATTTTTAAACATAACAACAACTTTAACAGAAAAGAAGAAACAGCACGCATCCACAGAGCATGGATACCAGTACTGGCTGATACACGCCCAGCCGGACTGACAACTTGAATCAGGCCATTGATTGACTGGTGCGCAGCCAATGAGAGTAGAGGGGGCGGTCTCGCCCAACTATATATAAAACGGACGCTCACTCCGGGCGCCACTACTGTGTGAACTGTGGTGAGGCGCATGTGGGTTCATATAAAGGCTGTAAGGTGCGGAAGCGCCTTGTTGAGAGCCGCCGTGAAGGCCCCCAGGAGCCAGCTAATGTGCGCCCTAGGGTGTCCTTCTCCTCGGCACTAAACCGCGCTGAGGCAGCAGCAAATCCCACCCCCGCAGTCACTGCAGAGATTGTGCCAGCTCCGTCCTTGACGGAGACCCCAACCCCCCAACCTGGTCCGTCTACGTCAACGGAGGAAGCCACCCCGACGCCCTCGGCAGAGGGCCCACGCCGGACTTCTCCAAAAAAGAAGTCCAGGAAGAGAGGAAAGAAGAACCGCCGGGCGCCCGGCCAGTAGGGCCAATCAGAGGCTCCCACCTCTGTGAGACCCGAGGCCACGCCCCCAGCACTCCAGCAGCTACCAGTGGCGGAAGATCCAGTAGCTGCCGCCACAGTGCCAACTCCAGCAGCGGAGGCTCCCGCTGCACCTACCACCACATGGGCTTCCTCGGCCTTTACAGCGGCCATCCCACAGGCGGACCTGGATTAACTTCAGGACCTAGCCCTGTGGTTCGGTGACCTCCTAAGTAAGGTCCTACCTATACTGCAAAACTTCAAGTTGCAGTACAGTGACCCCAGACTCTCCCCCCTCCAGAAACACACCCTGTTCCTCCAAACCTTGGAGCAGTTGTACCCGGGTTCCGCTAAGTAATGGCCTCTAGACTCGTTCGGAGACCATTGCGACTCGCGTACTGGAACGCGAACGGCATCCGGGGACAACGCCCAGGCGTCCTTGAGTTTGTACAATCGTACGGAATTGACATCCTGATGGTTTGCGAAACCCATCTGGATGCTGTTACTGACTTCTCCTGCCTAGTTACTTCACCCATCGGTCCGATCGGGTCGGCCGACAGGGTGGCGGTACAGCTATCTTCATTAAGAACCACATAACCCATACTCCTGTCCAACTCCCAGCACTACAGCACGTGGAGGCCTGTGCAATCCGGCTTGCCGTCGGCGGGCTAGACGCGCTGCTGATAGCTGCATATGACCCACCAAACCACCGCTTCCATGAAGCGGACTACGCCACCCTACTCAACCATCACCCAGTGGTATGCATCGCAGGAGACCTCAACGTGAAACATGCCCTCTGGCACAGCCGTACCAACAACCCCCGAGGCCGCGGGCTCTACCGCCTCATCAGCGGCAACCCCGCCCTCGTCGCGCACGGACCGAGAGGACCTACGTGTCATCCGGCTCGCGGCAGACCGGATGTTCTTGACATCATAATTACCAAGAACAGACCATTTCATCTAGACCTCACGTCGGTCAACGAGTTGGACCCCGACCACGACCCTGTCGTGGTGGATACAACCGAGACCGTATCAGCTCTGGTAACACCAGACTGGATAAATGAGATCGACTGGGACGCAGCCGTCCTAGACCTAAACCAAACCGTGGACCCGCGACCGCGCATCGATTCCATCGAAGCGCTGGAAGCGGCAGCCACGGCCTTCTCCCGACAACTCCTTAATGTGGTACGCGCGCATACCTACCGCATCCCATCTAACAACCCTGACCCGAGAACCATACCTAATGAACTCCGTCAGCTGCTAAAAGCCAAGGCAACCGTACGGAAGCTATGGCAGCGCTTCCGCCATCCCAGGATCCAAGCAGTGTACCAGCGGTTCAAATCCCTGGCAAGGCGCCTGCTTCGCACGCACCGCAAAGCGGCCTGGGAACACACAATGGCAAATGTAAACCTGGAAGAGAAACAACCCTGGAGGATCATCCGATCCCTCAGGAAAGACAAAAGTCAGTTTCAGCATCCCATCCATGGCACCCGTGGGAGACTCTCTTTTGAGCCCGAGGATAAAGCCACGGATTTCGCCTCACCCCTCTCTTCGAGGAGAGACTCCTACTCCCGGATCATCAGTTTGGTTTCCGTACTGGACATTCCACAACCCTGCAGTTGCTGCGACTGGCTGAGAAGGCTGCCCTGGGCTTCCAGGACAACTTCAAAACAGTCGCGGTACTCTTGGACGTGGAAAAGGCCTTCGCCACCACGTGGCATCAGGGACTCTTGTACAAGCTCAAGAACGCAGAAATCCCTCCCCCCTACCTTCACCTGCTTAGTAGCTTCCTTCGGGACCGCACTTTCAGGGTGAGGGTGGAGGGGAGGCATTCTACAGTCAGACCCATAGCGGCGGGAGTGCCGGAAGGCAGCGTGCTGTCGCCGTTACTCTTTGCTGCCTATATGTCCGACTTCCCCACAGAACCCAGTACAGTTACGTGCCAGTATGCCGACGATGTCCTCATAATGGCGCGTAACAAGAATGCCCGATATTGCTTCCCCCAGCTACAGATACAGCTCCAGGCCATAGGCAGATGGAGTGAACAGTGGCGGATGGCCATCAGCCCGCAGAAGAGCTCAGCTCTACTGCTGGCTAACGTCCGTGGCTGGCGACCGGAGAGGTCGCTGAGGTTGCGGCGGCGGCGGCGGATCCCCTGGGTCCGCACCGCCAAATACCTTGGAGTCCTCCTCGACCGCGGCCTTACTTTCACTCCACATGTCAGGGAGAAGGTCGGTATGGGACACGCTGCCCTATGGCAGTTGTTTCCCATCTGCCGCTCCACCATGCCTACACACTTAAAACTACGGCTGTACCGCGCAGTCATCCCGCCCCTGATGCTGTACGGCTGCGAGGTCTGGGGTTCGGTGGCTCGTTCCACCAGCCGCAGGCTGCAGACCGTGCAGAACAGGGCATTGAGGATGATATATGCCACAGACCGTAGATTCCCGTCCCATATTCTCCATTCCCACTCCGGAATCCCTTACATAGTGGACGTTGTGCGAGAAAGAGCTCGCACAATATACACTAAACTTGCTCCCCACCCAAATCCCCAGGTGAACACTCTCGGTCTTTACGACCACACGCTGCCTAGGAGACGCGTAAGCTTCCGCCTTCCCAAGGACGCCTTGGGATGGTAGTTTTCCGGCCGCCTCTCCCTTCTTTACAGTTCTACCCGCCAAGTTAAGCAGCATCGGGCCCGGTCCCGATTCGGACGGGTGACCGTCCAGTTGTACTCCGACCAGATCTGCAATACTGGCTTCCCCCACCCCGTACCTACATCCCTTCAGTTCCCCCGCTAGCCGGCACTGCTTTCCTTGACAGCCCGCAAGCGGCTGGCCAAGGTAAGCAGCATCGGGCCTGGTCCCTCTCTGGGTGGGTGACCACTCAGGTAGGTAAGCCAGCCCGCGCCGGCTGCACAGAGGGAAACACCCTGCCCACATTACTTCGACACAGACATAAACGCTTGCACAAGACTACATCTTTTATATCACACGGGTAAATCCGCGAGAAAAGCGGATAGGTACCGTGGTGATTTGCCCCCGCCCGAGTACACTCGGGCGACTAATTCCTGCTCCTCCTGGCTCCTGGCGGGCGCCACTTCAGCAGCTACCGGCAGAAGTCTATTTCCTCTGAGGATGCCCGACGGAATGGCGGGCGAAACGTCATGTGTCAATACATCTGCTGGACCACGGCTTAGAAGCCCGGAATCGACATTTAATTGGATGTGTGTTTTTGTTTGTTCAAATGTATAAAACATTGTACAACCCAAAGAAATAAAATCCAATGACAACTGTACAGGAGTTGACATTTTGTAGATAGACAATATATACTAAATCTAAACGGCCAATAATGTGGCAATTGCAGGTAAAGCTAAGATAAAAACTGAACAAAAATAATATAAAGGAAATGGGTGATAAAAAATCGTGATAAAACTGAGAATAAGACATTTCATTTGTAACGCACTCGGAACAAAGAATAAACTGTAATGCAGCGGTGCAAAACAACACTGCTTCATTGAACTTTCGCAGAAGACAGAGAGAGAGAGAGGGAGAGAGAGAGAGAGACCTTTAACAGGCTTCGGTAATATCTGTGATTTACGATGATGAAGATAAGCGCTTTTATTTCACGTACTGTCCAAAAAGTCTGATGTGATCCATTCGCATAACTTTCTCTATATCTCTGTAATAAATTCTTGTTAAAAAGGTATATTCTTCTATTTACTACATGCCAATCGACATAAACATTAGCAGAAATGCCCTATTACTTGCTTGCTTGGAAGTAGAAGCAAAATAAGGGAATACACTAGGCTAAAACGATAATCAAATCTTATAAAATCTGGTTGCCATTAGATTGAAATGCGTTTCTTTGTAGGTAAGCTACGAGTTGACAAATGCTGGTATCAGAAAAGTTTTAAGTATTTTAAACTGAAACCTATAACATAGAATATCAAGTCCACGAAAAAAAATGTATATGACATCAGCTGTGTGTTTTAACGAGATCTACATTTTTTTTTTTTTTTATAGTAAACCGTTGTCTATCTCTTAGGTTTACCAGTTATGCAGAATTCAGCAAACGTCATCATGAACTAAGAGCTCTTCTATTCCCAGAAAATTCAGGACATCAGTTTATTTGTCATGTGTATATCTTTAATTTACGACACTTTATTAAAATAGTTGAGACATTTTTGAGAAAATCAAAATTTTCAAATTTTTTCTCATGTGAAGGGTAATTTGAGGTGGGGAAATTTTACTCAAATTCTTCATATCGCTTCTTTTGAAGATACTAAACTTAAATGTCAAGTTTGATATTTTATCGGCTTTTCATTTTTTGACTTATCGCGTCCACAGATACACAAACACACACGGACCTTTTTCTGAAAATGCTTTTTTGTATACAGGAACCCTAAAACGTGTGTTTCCTGTGGCATCTCGGTCTCGAATTTTGGATGGAGTGCAATATCTTCTCTACCTGTTCACAATGCACTATGTAGAGAAAGAAAATATACACTGTATTCACCTGGCTTAAAGACCGAAACATGCAGGACATGGAATGGATATGGACGCATTTAGGACGTGTGCAAACTTTAGTGATTCCCTGCACTCAGGGATACGTACTCTCCATTATCTAAAATCAGTAATAGCCCGAGGGCCGGCCTTAAGGAACCCTTGTATAAAGTTGCTTGTAGAAAGGAAGCTTTTAGTTCTCAGCAGAAACAAAGCCACTGCGTACTGTACCACGAGCGTTATTAAAAATCTTCTCTGGCTTATCCCAATTTCACGGCACATTGCCTAAGAGAGTCAGCTAGAGGATAAAGTGGACCAATGAAAGTAAAACCTCTCTCCAATCTAAGAGATAGCTACGAGGGAAAAATCCAGAAACAAGGTAAAGAGATGAAATTACATGGCCCCTACTAAAAAGAAAAATGCTAACAGTTATCCGGGGTGAACTCTTTATCCCTCATGAAAAACTCTAATAGAATACCTATTACCTTGATTTCTTATCATTTTCATGTTGTTTTTTTTTTCCTCTTGTGAGCTATACTAGAATAATATCAGTCCAAAAGATTTTTCGTCAACATTGTTATATTTCCTGATTGTTTTTATTGTACATCAGACGGTATGGCATAGAAGATTAAAATAAATCTCTATAAAAGACAATTTTCTCGCTTTATAATGGTTTTAAGGTACAAAGACAAACAGTAATCGCTTCAAATATGAAGGGCATCTAATACAGAGAATAGCTATACAAAGCAGATCAAATATTCTTTGTTTCTGATTGTAAAATAAAGCTTTGTTTTTACGTTTTAAAGGAAATATTTTAGAATAATTCATTCGTTTGAACTTGCTCCGAATCAACTTTCATATAATTATAACACAACAAATCCGAGAATGTGGATGTTAAAATAAGTAATTAATCACCACATCTATATCTACTAGAGATCATTATCTATATAATGACTGTTGTTAAATGCTAAGGATGACTAGTAATAATGCCTTATAATATAAGCCCATAATACTACTTATTCATTTTTATTGTATTTATAACCATAATCTTCTGTAATCTGCACTTAGAGTAATATTTAGGAAGATGAATGCTTCAATAAGAAGGGGGTTAGAGCTAATAATGCTTGGTTTTGTTTACCAGAGTGCACATAGTAGAAAACATCCAGAACTATCAGAATGAAATAAGCTCAGAAAATGAAGCAAAAGGGATTCAGGAGATGATTTACAGTGTTTAAAAGCGAAAATGAATATCAGAAGTTCACACAGGTCTAATATATACTGCAGAGATATAGCCCCTGGAAGAATAAAGCGAAGAAAATGGTGAAGAGGATTGCTCAAGGAAGGGGAAAGAAATACATTGACAGAAAAGCTGCAATCATATTACAGGAGGAAGTGTTTCTCCTCCATGATGTTTCTGGTGAGTAGTATTGATGGAGGCAATGAAACCTGCCCAAGCTTTACCTATTAGACACTTGAGAGACAGGTTCAAAATTCTGAATCTTAATTTAAATTACCTGTTCCTCATACTTGTGTTTACTACCTGTAATGTAGAAAACAGATATACATCATAGATACCTGAAATACAGGTTCCAAATCCTGAAGCTGAACTTAAATTACCTGTTCCCCATACTTTCTTTACTATCTGCAAAAGTAAAAACTAAATTTACAGTACATCGAGCACAATGAGAAATCGTAAATAATACACAAGTATATAAGGCAGACATTAATCCATAGAAAATGAGAGTGTGCTCTTTGATATGGACAACGTATTATATACTGAACACTCAACACTACAACAACAATTGTTGCAGTTATTGTCATTATATTAGTGTTATTATTACTCCTTCAGCATTATACATTTCCGTCTGAAGCAATCTACATAGCCAACTTTTATTTTGTCTTCCAATATTTCTTTTGACTATGGGTTTATAATTTTTAAAATGGAATGTTATTCTGTAAACATTCCTTGAGCGTGGATTATTCACTTAGTTTTATATACTGCAGTTTTCATTTAGATTATACATATATACATAATCGTCTTTTATGTCTTCATTTATTTTTCTGTTATATCCTGCCACTGCTCTTATAAACCTCCTTTCATTTACTTGGAGCCTCCTTTTACTTTTCTCTGTCTGATCCGCTAACTTCCCTAGAAGGATCATCAGAATCACAGAGTGTTGGGCACTTCGACCACCACAAGATAACTCTCTCGCATATAAACATGTTAGACGGCATTAAATTATAAAAGGAAACGAAGATTTCACCACGGAGACCAATCTCCGGTATTCGGTATGCTAGGAGAGTATCACAAGTATGACAATCTCTGCAGTAGAGTTTTGTTCTTGATATCGGCCTTTTAAACGACAATGCTAAGCTGTGTACATTACCGGTCACTCTGAGTTGTTCTTGTGGATGATGTAAAACCCGAGTATTCGTAATGATGAGGGAGCCATCCCCCGGGGGATGTCTCAACATTTCTTGCTGTGTTACCGCGGAGCTGGCAGGGCAGATAAAGTCAGTTTCGACAGCGACTTGCAATTGGATTAGAGAGAGTCGAAGAAGTTGACAGTTGAGAGTACGAGCGTCATCTGTAGAAATTGAAATAAATACATTTGTTAACTCGTATAAATATGCAAAAGTAAATGTGCGGCTATATATGTGTATATATGCCTAATGTTAATCAAAAACATTGGATTCTTTTTTGAGAAAACTATATTTTGAAAAAAAATCCATTTAAAGGATAGTTTGGTGTTGGGGGATTTTGTTGAAAGTCATCCTTTGTTTCTTCCAAAAAGCAATTACAAGCTGAATTTGCTTAGCAATTACGCCTATAGTTTTGTGGCGACGATACACTCGCTACGAAATTCCCATCGAACTCACTCAAATGTTGCATACAATGGATTCCAGTGAAAACTGAACAGTGGGCAGGGCGTTTTGGCCCGTTTTATATCTGTTGATGACGTCAGTGGAAACTTCTAGAAACAATCGCACGTGCAAAACCATCACAGCATCACTAACTCATTCAGGCTTGACAACAAACGGTTTCGGCATCAAAGATCCTTCTAAAAAAACTTGTGTTCAGTTGCAGATGGATAACAATCACAGCTGTGACGTTAAAATAACTTGCCGTAGAAATAGGTGTCCACTAACAAGTGTAACAATGGATGCCAACAATTGGATAACTTACGATGCAAGTTACCACAGATAATTTGCACTCACGTTCGGCGATTACGGCAGTAGGGTGTTATCGTAGTATATTCGGCATTTCGCTTCTGAGTTCACAGACACCCCCTCCTAGAATTAAAAGTACTAATGAATTACCAAACTCTCCACTTATAATAGCCAGTATAAATATGAAGCAAATTATGATGAAAACATGAGCAGCTACAATAACATTATAGATTTGATCATCTCCAATTAAAGATCCAGGTTATCCTTAATCCTCCCACATACACACACCATAAAAACTAAAGAAACACACACACACACACACACATTTTCTAAAAAAATGTATTTGGGTCCAGCTGACCTCTCAACGTACATATTTTGCGTAGTAGATAAAAAAAATGATTTGTTTTATTCAGGGAGCTCCAATAAACGGAATTCGATATCTATGAGGGTAAATCAAAAAGTGTTTGCCCCTATTATTTCCTGGTAAAATAAGATATATGCAGCCAACTAAACATGTAGATATTATTTCTTGTGCCTTTCACTATTTTACCACTTGCCAGTTCAGACATGTGTCCTATCACAACACTAATTTTGCGATGCCGCTGCAGTAGAAGTCGGCCTTTAGACTACGGAACCACTGTCGCACTGTTGTCTTGACTTCGCCGTCGTCGTAAGTGAATCGCTGCCCTGCCAGCAACTTCTTCAGCGGACTGAAAAGATGGAAATCACTAGGGGCAAGGTCCGGGCTACATTTCCCTGTGGATCTCGATAGGCGTTCGTCCATTACTCCATAAAAAACGGTCACGCCTCGTTGCTCGTAAGCACACCTGCCATTTTGAATGCACTGACAGCAGCGCTGCCGCCGGCAGCAGCTGGAAACTCTATGAGGACTGGCCCATGAAAAGTTCACTACTTCGAATATATAAGTTGGTTTTTGTTTTACATTCCTCGTTCGGCCGACAAAAAATAGGGGCAAAGACTTTTTGATTTGCCCTCGTAGGTACTATGGGAGTCTTAGGTGGAACGCAATACTTCCTCTGCCAATTCGGTTGTGAGAAACACTGCGGTGATGTATAGGCTCCACCAGGAGTTGATGTTACTGACGGCTGTGAAACTGAGGCGAACAGGATAGGATTAGGATACGAACAGAATACCAATGCAGTAATTGTACCCTATACTCAACGAGAGGACCCGCCCGGAGGTAACGCACCGGGTGGCCGGAACCAGGTGTATAGGCATGCCAATTACAGATTCCTTATTTTTACCAGATTGAAGCACCCCGACAGGTATATAGGGAATCCTTCCCCACGTAGGATCCAAAACCCCTGATAGCGGCGGGTACTCTTCCCGAAAATCAGCTGAAGTCGGGGACAAAAAGAGTTCCAACGAGCATTCTTTTTCCCTGTCACGTCGCACCGAGCACCATCGTCGACACTTCCAACCCCAACCGGATGAAGAATGAACAAAATGACAATAGAAACGAAATGAAGGAGCAGGAAATTCGGGGTGGAGAAGAAAGCTAATCAGCATGCGGATAAACTTAGACTGTAGTAGAAATAAGCTAAAGCTAGGCGTTAACTTAATAAACGCTGCGACCATGGTTTTGTGATATTTTGAACTAAATAGAGAAACGTTAGAATATAAAAAAATAAGAATTTAAAGAAAACTAAACATCTCAGAGAATAATAACACAAACATTTCAGATACGAAAACTACAATATTTCAATTTACTCCAATTACTGGAGTCAAAAAACTAAATTTGAAAGAAAGTAATAAAAAGATGTAAATAATAAGCCAGAAACAATGTTCAAGTTCTGTCACAATACATTCTTCTTCCAGGTGGCCTACTTGCCCCGTATTTAACGGTGCAGATGTTTCTTGAAAAAAGGTGCACAAGTAACTTTTATTATAAGGGGCATTATAATTAAGTTATTTCAACTTCTGCTCTTTAATCTTATTAATATATTAAGACTTTATAATTCGAATGAAAGGTAATGAAATAAAAACTAAAACTACTAAAATTAATATAATTGAGAAAAATGAAAATAAATTCATATTAAAACCCGCCAGTGAGAACCTGACCGGAGCGACCTTCGTTTTATCCCGCTCAATGAACGCGACTCGCTCACCATTTCCGTTCATAAGCAAGAAGAGTATTATTTGCAGATAAGTGAAATGTGCACTGTTGGATACCACGCTAAGCTGCGATATAGTGTTAATTACTACACTAATACATTACACTTATTTAAAAAATTAAATTTAATGTGCGTTTAATTTCCACTATAAAGTATTAAAATGGCCTTGAAAGATAAATATATCAATATGCATCTCTTCCTTTCTTACAGTATTTGCAAGTCTTGGGAGATTACAGCACCAATCAATCACTAAGTTAGATGTGCACATGTAGAAGTGAACTAACTAT
Source organism: Hymenopus coronatus (assembly GCA_030762935.1). Classification (NCBI taxonomy): domain Eukaryota; kingdom Metazoa; phylum Arthropoda; class Insecta; order Mantodea; family Hymenopodidae; genus Hymenopus; species Hymenopus coronatus. The sequence goes on along the minus strand of CM060888.1, from coordinate 139,975,583 downwards.
ATTTAGATTATTATAATAATTTATTAATAACAACAATATAGTTATTAAGTACAATTTTATAATATTTAAACGATTATATTTCACCATGTTTTGATCATGGTTTCCACACAATATTACATTTTGCTAAATTATTTTTTTAATTTTTTTCCGCTTTCGTAAAATGTCTTAGCCTTTAGTACGAAAGTTTCGATATTTTACAATATTTACATTCTTACGTGTTTCCGACCAGTTGAAAGGATGTGTTTGCGATGATGGAGATCAAAATGTTCATTATCTTTTATGCGAGCGCGCAATATTAAACATGCAGCGCATCATCTTCAAGGTACAATTTAAAGCGAAAAGAACTCGTGAATAAGTAGCTATGAAATGCCCCCTCCCCAAAAAAAAAAAATATACCGGAAGTGCCATATGCACTTTGTTAAAAGTGCCAGTAGTAATGACTAAAATAATAATGTTGTTATTATCACTATTGTTACTGTTATTATTAATCTGAGAATTGTTAACTTTAGTTTACAATACGGACCAAGGTCTAACAACTCACCCATTACAGGCTCATCAGTGAGGTGCAGTACTGGAGGGTGGTACGTGGTTAGCAGCCGGTTAATTGTACTCGTAGTATTATAATGCTATTCTAATATAATTTTAAAACAAACAGCGTAATATTTTAAAACTTCTACTCAACATTTGAATACAATTTCAGAAATATTTTCAAGAACGCACAATATATGTATATGATTGACTATTTTGTAGTAGAAGTGGTCTAGCGGTATTGCTAGTGGAGTATAGAGTGATTCTTGTCTATATCTCTTCAAGTTTCATAAAGAGGAGTCAAGAAGTATGTGCTGCGTATTTTGTCTTTCATTCACACAGATGCAGTTTGGAGGTTTTTGAGATGAAGTCTATTCAACTTTTCAGAAAATTTCTATGACAATTCAGAAACTGCAACAATATAAATTTTGGATTTATTATTGTATTTATGCTCCTCGTGCACTGTTGGGAAATACTTGCTTCGTTAACTCGCCTTTTTCATCTTTAACCCATTCTTCACTCCAATGTTTTAAAGATTCCAATTTGATTCATTTTTTTAGAGCATGCGTGATAGCTTTCTCTGCAATTGGAACTAGCAGTTATTTTCACAAGTTCGTGAGCTCTCTTGTTAGCATTGGCCGCAATTTAGTTGAAGATAAACAAAGATGAGAACTGGCTGGAGTATAAGCCGGATTATACTCCAGCCAATATTGACACCGGCCGTGAAAGCCTAAGAATTTCAAAGAATTTCTATTAAATAACCGCTTTCTTATTTAAAGTGGATTTGAATTATGTTCATCTTTAATAGCAAGTAATACTGTCACTGTAGCTAGAATGTTTGTTTTGGTTGCACTATATGACTGTGCTTGTTGGCTAATAGCTCCAGTTAAAGACATTCTGAAGATAGTTTGAATGTGATGTTGTTCCTTGGAATTTAAATGTACTACAAAAGCACATCTGACTTTAGCAGCTTGTTTGTGACACCTCTTCCATGCGCGATACATTACCTATACATGCTGGTGATGACTCGTGTTACAGCATCCTGTATCAGAAGATTTGTAAACTGATGAATGACCTGATGTTGGTGTTGATGTTGCAGGTAATGTCGCACCTTTTGATCTTATTTCATTTGCTGCTTTCCATAAACCAGTTAATGCCGACTACAATTTGATATACCCATTTGAAGTAGTGTCATATTCCAGGATAATTAGCAGAAAAAAAACATTGGATTGGTATTAGTTTCTTTTGAGCCCATTTTTCTGTCATTTAAACTTGAACGGCACTTCATAGTAGAAAATGATCTTCTCTATATATGATTTCTATAATATCAGAGTTGAAACTCTATGTGAGTCCAGTCACAGTCAAAATCAGAGAGAAGTTTGTTGGCTTTACCAACAATGTCATGAAAATATGATTGTTAAGTCATTCGTCAATGTAATATAACCCCAAATATTTTAGTTTATTAATTAATTGTATGTTTGTATGATACTTTGGAAGAGTTACAGTTTAAATTTTCCTATGCTTTTTGTTAAGATTTCCGAGGATTTAGGAAAGTGAGAATATTAATCTTGTCCTGTAACTGAATGATTGCAAGTGCTTCATTTGCTACATTTTCCTAATCCAAAAATTTTCTCGATCCAACTACCGAACGGGTCAAAAACCTTCCAACCAGCTGCGCGTTGTTTTTCCACTGGCGTGTGGACACATGATTCCACGCTGCTGCTGTAAACAAGGTCACGCTTCTGAGATTGCTGTGCTCTCTCTGGAAGTACAGTATTGAGTTGACAGTGATGTTGTGTAGTTCTGTACCTAGTAACAAAGTGTATTATGACTCAGAATGTGTTTTCTGCTGCACAGCGGATATTTACTTATGATTCGTACGTGTAAACACAGTCTTCGCCTGCGGTGCCATGGTAGTAAAAGCGGGCATTAAGCAGCCAAGTGAAAGTACGAGGTGTAAAAGTTGCAGGTCGCGCAGCAAGCTACAACAATCCATCCACTTCAGGCCACAGGAGCAAACATTAGACTACGTCGGTCATCGTCTGGAGAATTCCGGTCCAAAAATCCTCTTTCACACCAGTACGCATTTCCAATGACTCTGTGAGAAGAGGTACTAAATTACTGAAGTTAAAACCAAATAAAACAAGTGTGGTACATGCTCTTCAACTGGGTGGTACACATTTCGTGAGTGGGCTCTCACTAGTGTGCACCTAGACCCACATTTAATATTTTTCACTGACGATACTTGATTCCACCTTCATGGTTATGTGTGTACATAAAATAATCGGAGTTCTGAGAAACCTAATATTGCTTATGAAGTACTTCTTCATGATGAAAAAAATTGGTGTGTGGTGGGCCATTAGCGGAAAAAGAGTTATAGGACCATTTTTCGAGTCAACAGTTGACGCCCGTACATACGTGAATTCAATTTTGACTCTCTTTTCTGAAGCGTGATTTAGCCTTTTTGCAACAAGATTCGGCAACAGCCCATGCTGCCAATATTTTGATGGGAACAATTGAAATTGTACATTCTTGGACGTCCATTCTTCTCACAACTTCACTTGATCTTGATGGTGGATGTGTGGACGCGTTTCGACAATTATCATAGCATCTTTCAGCAGGTTTATAGACGTCTGAGGTAGGTGTTTTTTTTTTTTTTTTTTTTTTTTTTTTTTTTTTTTTTAATTTTCGAGTGGAGGGGAAAAATCCACCTTATGGACTAACCCGGGCAAGCCCGGAGTGTCGGGGTCTCCCATGTGGGCATACCGACTAAAAAACCCCTCCACCGGTATTAGAAGGAAGAAAGGAGAGGCGGTACCGCATGATTGCACCCGCAGATTCAAGGCGATAATATAACTGACTGCAGGGTGTAGTCAGAGGGGTGAAATGAGGACCGGGAGACAGACTTGACCGAGGCCCAGACTGCCACCGCGAAGTATTCGGGGAGAGGAATGAAGGTATTCTAGGGTGAAGGATGGAGTTAGTGCTGGTTGACTCTGTTGAGCCAGTCGTCGTATCCTGGGACGTTTTCGAGCCTAAGCCCTTGGCGTCTACTTTGGATGTTGAATCTGGAAGTTTGAGGTGCCGACTTCTCCAGTAGAGCTCTCACCTCCTCCCTGAAGATGTCGGTGACTGCAGTTGCTATTGCTTGGTGAAGCTCTGGATGTGAATTGGTGCTGTCCTGTTCCTGAAGCCTGTCCTCCAAGGCTGTCAGCTTAGCCGTAAGAATCAGGACCTCCGCGTGGAGGTCCTGAATGGCCTCACTTAGGCCCTGGATTTCCTGCTGCAGGGTGGTTGGTGTTGGTTGTTCAGTCTGCGGAGATGGCTGTGTAGATGATGGTGTCCGGGCTGGTTTAGGCGATGAGTGCCTGCTCTTTGGGTAACTGGGGCACTGGGCTTGCCCGGTGAAATGTCCCGTACCACCACAGATGGCACAGAACCGGCGACGGCGGCGGAGTTCGTGCCCAGTGCACTCGAAGTGCATGCGTTGGTGCCACAGTAGTGGCACTTCGGCGGCGAAGAGCAGTCCTCTTGGCTGTGCCCGTAGGCACATCAGCGACGGCAGGGCCGGTGTTTTTCCTGTCTGCTTGCCTCAACGTGCAGAAGTCGCCCTAATAAGGGCAACCCTGACGCCAAGGCAGCCTCCAGGTCTGATCGGTCCTGTAGCTCCACCCTAACTAGTGGTGTCGGGCGCCGGTCACAGATAATTCTAGTGGCCCTCGAACATGAAGGCCATCTAGATTGTGCAGCGGCGAGGAGGTGCCGGGTGGAGAGATCCCGAGGGACCCCCCTAACCACGGCACTGTACCGGGGCGGCGGCGGCGTGGAGCTCAGCGGTGGCGGCGATGTAGTGTTGGCTGCCGGTGAAGCAGCGGTGGTCGGCGGCAGTGGTGATGGTGAGCGCGGCAAAGGTGCAGCGCTCACTGCCGGCGTAACGGCAGGTGGCGGAGATGCCGGTGAGCGCTTCCTACCGGCGGTTGCCGGAGAAGCGGTGGCTGCTGTAGGAGCTGCTGGTCTGCGTTGTTGCTTGCTCTTCGGCATCTCGAAGCGAAGTTCTAACCCCTGGTAGGTGTGCTTCCTCGGCTTCTAATATAGGTGCCGTTCCGATTGCGACGACATCTGGTGGTAGTGGCAGGACTTGTATAACATTTCTTCCGAAGTGACCTCTGGTTGAACATCTCGGAAGTGTTTGCTAACATTAAGTCCTTAGTTGACATTCAGATTGTAATTGTCAGCTCGTGGTGTTTCAAAACCGACCACCTTACTGCAGTCCCCGATATCTAACTCTGGTGGAGCAATGATTTCATTTCTTGTCCAATTTTGCGGTTAGAATTCCAAAAATGGTCAGTTACCGCTGATTTTTGCAACTGTTTCAACTTTTAAAGGGCTTTTTAATTCTCTGTTAATTCTAGCGATATAACAATCATTATAATTTATTTGATAAATTCCATATTTATTTATCATAGGTATCTATAGTTTTATTAACTGGCTTATTTAACATATGTTTCAAATTGTATCTGTTTCTAGGAGCCAAAGTTATATTACATTTCTCAAAAAAGTTTTTGAAAAGTGGAAAGCTTTGGATGACAATTAATTGTGTTATGTTTTGTATTATCATTTTTATTGGTTTCAATAAACTGTTTTCGTTTTTCTTTGTTGATGATTTTTTCCACTGCTCTTATTGTTTTTATATAATTGACTACATGAGTAGGTTTTCTGTAAATCCCAAATTATAACACATTATTATTATTATTATTATTATTATTATTATTATTATTATTATTATTATTATTATTATTATTATTATTTCTAAATACTTTAAACTTCAAAATTGGAAGCATATGACTCTTTTCCATTTCCTTAAACTTAATGTTTTCGCCCTGAGTATTTAAAATATTCAATTTAATATGGCTTTGTTAAGGATGATAGCTAATACATCTTACACTTATCTCTGCCATACTTTGAATATTCCAGGATGTTCTTTAGTAGTTTTAATTTCCAAAAAGCTCATATACAAATCTTATAAGAAATGTTACCCAGCAGTGTTAAAGCTTTAAATGCTTTGAGAACAAAAGTCATTTTCTTAATTTATAGGTTAAATATTTATGTTATTACCTTCTCTAGCAGGTATGTAAAATCTACATAGTGGACAGAGAAGGTGTTTTGTTATATATTATGATTTCACTGGAAATACATGTTTTGAGATCCTAATAATAAAAAACCTTTTTAGAAATATGTACATGTGTCTGTCTCTCGTCTTTTGGGCAGCATAGCTCAAAAACGAAAAGTTCTGTAACTTGCATCCTCTTTCAAGGATGCGACAAGGGAATTATCAAAAAATCACACAAACCCCCAGCTACCGATTACATTGAACATTTTTTGAAAATTCAAATTTTCCAAAACCTGGCTCTAACAATTTTTATTAAAATGCCATTATTGATAAGATATTGTCATGGCTAATTAAAAGTATGTTTTGACAAATTCTGAGAATAGCTTCTGAAGACCTCTTCATTCTGAATACATTTTGTATAGTTTTTGTATCACTGGTAAACCGTAAGAGACAGGCAAATCTTTATTGCACAAAAAATGTAGATCTTGTTAAAACACAAATTTATGGCATATGCATTTTTGTAGAGTTAACTGTTTTTGGGATGTTTTGAGTTATTGGTTTCAGTTTGAAGCTTCGCACTCATAGCAAGCCAAGAGAACCGAATTTCAATTGTTTCGCATAACGACCGGTTTTTAGAAGCTTTGATTATCGATTTAGCTTTGTATATTTCCTTGTTTCCCTTACAAAGAAGCAGGAACTGTGATAATGTTTATCTTGATGTAGATGAAATTAGCTTTTGTAAAAAAGTTTTCAGTGGAACATCTACAGAAAGTCATCTAAATGGAATACATCATTTTTTTAAAAACAAAAACTACATTTTTAACTTGTTTTTAAATTTTGAGCAAATTTTAGTTATGGGTACCCTTCATAAAGCCCTTGAGGATGATTGTTGCTAAAAAGAGGAAAATTCTGTTTTATATAACTGAAGAGAAAATACTTTGAAGCACCGTGCTAAACATTACAGTGTTAACAGGCCTTTTGCTAAGGAGATTTGTGCTGTCCGGTAAATTTAATTAGGGAGTGGCACATGTGCCTGCCTGTCACGTGAACACACACACGTCCTTCTCAAGAGTTAACATATCTCTCATTATAAGCAGTATAGGGAGCACGGTCAGTCTAATACCAGTAACTTGCATGTTGGTGCACGTTTTACCACCCGTTCGATAAGACGACATAGCTACTTCCTATGCCCACCACGTCCTGTGCCCAAGGGGCGGAGATCAGCAAACCCACTACCCTCACCAGAAAAAAATCGCCCCAACCCCGGACCTGGTTAACGGCGCATCTTGCTATGGACGGAATATTCAAGGTCTGTAATACACAACTTAAATATTCGTAAAGAGAACCTCTAAGGCAATACACGTACCAGAGATGGTTTTTATATTGTTCTCATAAAAATTCAGAGCTGCTGCAGAAAACACATTGACAGAATGGCAACTGTGCAATAGAATACTGATAATCCAGACTATTTACCTATCTAGTAACAAAGTGAAATAGAAATCTTGGACTTCGTATTAATGAAAAATACATATTATCTACTTCATGTGCATGAACTTTCAGAGTTTTAGTAAAATTCTACCCCAAAAGCTTTAAAACAACAGCAATTATTTTATATTTATATTATATATTTCTTTGTTATATATTAACGTCGTTTAACCTGGTTAGTCATATCGGACGATGAATGGAACTGATCTCGGAGTCCATGGACCTTAAAGTTACTCGACATTCATCTTCTCAGCCCAAGCGAGATTCGAACTCGCGACCTGTTGAATGTGAGGCAGACACGCAACTACCACACTACCCAGTCCGACGAAGTTTTTTTTTTCTAAGTTTCTTTAAAAATACTTTCACAAAATTTTTACACATAAATTTTACCCTTTTTACTGCTTATCTATATATCTTATCTATAGAAAACATAGAAAGTATTGCAGTCGATAAAATTGTTAATACATAGAAAAACAGATATCATAGAAAATACACGTTTTGAAACGTCCTGAATTAAAAAACGCATTTTTTGGAACAGATCTTTGTATGTATTGGTCTGTGCGCGCTTTTTGTGTGTAGGTGAACAGGATAGCTCAAAAACATAAATGGTCATTCGGTTTAACACACAATTCGGTATTTAAGTTCAACGTTTTTCAGAATCGCGATATGTAGATTTTAAAGAAGCCCACTCACGCCTAATTACCATAAAATGTTTTCATGTATGTGTTGTTCCAAAATATGTGTGATTTTGATTATAATATGATGATCACAGAACAAATAAAATGAATGTATTGAATTTCCATGGAATAACTTGGGAGGCATTTGTATGATTAGCTATCGTTAAAGCACACAAGGTACGCTTGAATACCTGTTGTGTCACGTTAGCATCTTTTCAGCCATTATTTGCTATTCTTTTAGTATACTTTAGCAGATGTTGGGTACTCATTTGGTCATACAAGGAGGATAAAATTTAAGTCATCTCACGGTCATCCATTTCTTAATTTCTCTAGCACACATTTTCAATCTACATAGTAGGTATGCAAGGTATTGTATTCCAAAAATCAATACCGTAATTTCATTGGAAAAATTTTGAGGACACCTGGTTCCAAAAAGAGTTAGAAAAAGATCCGAGTTTGTGTGTATGTGTGGTTGTGCTATAACTCAAAAAGTAAAGTTGGTTAAATAACTAACTTGGCGTTTAAGCTCAGCGTGTTCCATCAATGCAGCATGAAGATTTTCAAAAATATACCCCCACCACAAACTACCATTTACATGGAACATTTTACTAAATTTGTGTTTTCTCAAAAATGGTTGTAATGGTTTTGATTAAAATACCGTATACTATAACTATTTAGATGACACATAAAATGTTTGTAACGGTTTTGATTAAAATACTATATACTATAGCTATTTAGATGACTGATAAAATGGTTGTAACGGTTTTGATTAAAATACTATATACTACGGCTATTTAGATGATACATAAATTGGTTGTAACGGTTTTGATTAAAATACTATATACTATAGCTGTTTAGATGATACATAAAATGGTTGTAACGGTTTTGAATAAAATACTATATACTATAGCTATTTAGATGACTCGTAAAATGGTTGTAACGGTTTTGATTACAATACTATATACTACAGCTGTTTAGATGATACATAAAATGGATGTCCTGAACTTTTTGGGACCAATCTCTGCAGTTCTCCTTATTCTCGATAACTTTTGCACACCTGCAAACGACGAGACATGTAGACTACCACTAAGAGCAGAGTAAGCAAGCACAGACCGCGTTCCCTTGTTCCGAACTGGGAATTACTGCAGAGTAAGCAAGCACAGACCGCGTTCCCTTGTTCCGAACTGGGAATTACTGCAGAGTAAGCAAGCACAGACCGCGTTCCCTTGTTCCGAACTGGGAATTACTGCAGAGTAAGCAAGCACAGACCGCGTGAATTACTGCAGAGTAAGCAAGCACAGACCGCGTGAATTACTGCAGAGTAAGCAAGCACAGACCGCGTGAATTACTGCAGAGTAAGCAAGTAGAGACCGCGCTCCCTTGTTCCGAACTGGGAATTACTGCAGAGTAAGCAAGCACAGACCGCGTTCCCTTGTTCCGAACTGGGAATTACTGCAGAGTAAGCAAGCACAGACCGCGTTCCCTTGTTCCGAACTGGGAATTACTGCGGAGTAAGCAAGCACAGACCGCGTTCCCTTGTTCCGAACTGGGAATTACTGCAGAGTAAGCAAGCACAGTCCGCGTTCCCTTGTTCCGAACTGGGAATTACTGCAGAGTAAGCAAGCACAGACCGCGTTCCCTTGTTCCGAACTGGGAATTACTGCAGAGTAAGCAAGCAGAGACCGCGTTCCCTTGTTCCGAACTGGGAATTACTGCAGAGTAAGCAAGCACAGACCGCGTGAATTACTGCAGAGTAAGCAAGCACAGACCGCGTTCCCTTGTTCCGAACTGGGAATTACTGCAGAGTAAGCAAGCACAGACCGCGTTCCCTTGTTCCGAACTGGGAATTACTGCAGAGTAAGCAAGCACAGACCGCGTTCCCTTGTTCCGAACTGGGAATTACTGCAGAGTAAGCAAGCACAGACCGCGTTCCCTTGTTCCGAACTGGGAATTACTGCAGAGTAAGCAAGCACAGACCGCGTGAATTACTGCAGAGTAAGCAAGCACAGACCGCGTTCCCTTCTTCCGAACTGGGAATTACTGCAGAGTAAGCAAGCACAGACCACGTTCCCTTGTTCCGAACTGGGAATTACTGCAGAGTAAGCAAGCACAGACCGCGTTCCCTTGTTCCGAACTGGGAATTACTGCAGAGTAAGCAAGCACAGACCGCGTTCCCTTGTTCCGAACTGGGAATTACTGCAGAAACATTAACGAGGAATAATTCAGTAAACAGGGAGCGTAGAGCACAGTAGTTGCATATGGAAGACATTTTCAGCATTTCTGTGCAAACCTCGCAAAGGGACTCTGTAATTCATGACATCCTGAAAATGTTTGTTATTGCTGGTTTAAAAGAATTTAAAGGACTGAGGGGTTTAATTATGCGTCTTCTTGCCCTTTAGACTCTCTAATTTATTTAAATATTGCCTTAAACTTAAATCCAGACTAATTCAAATTTAATACGTTACAAATAACTACAATGTTATATTTATAGCCTGTGAATAAGTATAATTTTACAGAATTCGCGATATTCGGGACAAACTTTGTTTAACTCAAGTCATACATGGTTTTACACTTATAGAAATGCAAGGCATTATGTAAACAGAGGCATGTGTTATGATATTAAAGGAAACCGTCCATCATTTTCTTCAGCAATACACACTGTATGGCAACCAGGCAAGTTCATTTGTACAAACAATTGAAAATCAATTTCTTCAGCAATACACACTCTATGGCAACCAGGCAAGTGCATTTGTACAAGCAATTGAAAATCATTTTCTTCAGCAATACACACTCTATGGCAAGCAGGCAAGTGCATATGTACAAGCAATTGAAGATCATATTCTTCAGCAATACACACTCTATGGCAAGCAGGTAAGAGCATATGCTCGTACAAGCAATTGAAGATCATTTTCTTCAGAAATACATACTCCATGGCAAGCAGATAAGAGCATATGTACAAGCAATTAAAGATCATTTTCTTCAGCAATACACACTCTATGGCAAGCAGGTAAGAGCAAATGAACAAGCAATTGAAGGTCATTTTCTTCAGCAATACACACTCTATGGCAAGCAGGTAAGAGCAAATGAACAAGTAATTGAAGATCATTTTCTTCAGCAATACACACTCAATGGCAAGCAGGTAAGAGCATATGTACAAGCAATTGAAGATCATTTTCTTCAGCAATACACACTCGATGGCAAGCAGGTAAGAGCAAATGAACAAGCAATTGATCATTTTCTTCAGCAATACACACTCGATGGCAAGCAGGTAAGAGTAAATGAACAAGCAATTGAAGATCACTTTCTTCAGCAATATACACTCTATGGCAAGCAGGTAAGAGCATATGTACAAGTAATTGAAGATCATTTTCTTCAGCAATACACACTCGATGGCAAGCAGGTAAGAGTAAATGAACAAGCAATTGAAGATCATTTTCTTCAGCAATACACACTCTATGGCAAGCAGGTAAGAGCATATGTACAAGCAATTGAAGATCATTTTCTTCAGAAATACATACTCTATGGCAAGCCGGTATGTACAAAGAATTGAAAATCATAAAGTTAAATCTCTGAAAATGATATTGGAGAATATTTTCTCAAGGAGAAGAGGGAGAAAGTTGATAGCAATACAGTTCCACTTCAGTTCCATTACTACTCTTCTGTAACCATTAGTCAACAGCCAAGTACAAGTTCATTTACGAAACATAACAATAAAATATGCATTTGACAAAGACATGTTTTTCAGTCAACTTTCCATATTTTAATTCGAGTTTTCTTTGAATATTTTATAGCTCTCAGTTGTCAGAATTTAAGCATAATCGTTGAAACACGATACAATTACTGGCGATATCACTATGATAAAACTTGCAAACTGTATCAATAAAATCTGAGAAATCCACTTTCTTTATATGTGAGTAAAATGTGTCCTACTTGAAGGTACAGAAAGGACATTTCTTCACATCCAAAGGAACACGAAGCGTCATGTACCAAAGAGCTTCCGGTTGCGTGCTCCATTTGACACTCGTAGTGAGAATTATAATCAAGAAGAACGCTTGAAAGGCTATGATTTTAATTCTCTCCTAATTTGTTGGTATATCTTGGCATGCGCTTGTTACTCCAATGGGGAGGTATGGATATAATTCAAAACGCAATGGAAATGTTTAGAAAGAACTTGATCTTAATTCTTAAAGTAATTCTAGTACGTTGTTTATTCATTTACCAGGCAATGGCATATTCTGTGAAAACGCCAGTGAAATGTTCATATGTAGAGACTGTGTGGATTTCAATTGACCTAGAATATCCCTAGAGTGTTGTTCCAAATTAACACAACTTCTCTTCAAAAAGTCTCACAAGTATGTCCATCACAAGTCTCACCACCGTGTCCATCACAAGTCTCACCAGCGTGTCCATCACAGGTCTCACGTGCATGTCCATCACAAGGCTCACAAGCATGTCTATCACAAGTCTCACGTGCATGTCCATCACAAGTCTCACAAGTATGACCATCACAAGTATCACAAGCGTGTCCATCACAAGTCTCACGTGCATGTCCATCACAAGTCTCACAAACATGTCTATCACAAGTCTCACAAGCGTGTCCATCACAAGTCTGACAAGCGTGTTTATCACAAGTCTCACAAGCGTGTCCATCACAAGTCTGACAAGCGTGTTTATCACAAGTCTCACAAGCGTGTCCATCACAAGTCTGACAAGCGTGTTTATCACAAGTCTCACAAGCGTGTCCATCACAAGTCTGACAAACGTGTCTATCACAAGTCTCACAAGCGTGTCCATCACAAGTCTGACAAGCGTGTTTATCACAAGTCTCACAACCGTGTCCATCACAAGTCTCACGTGCATGTCCATCACAAGTCTCACAAGCATGTCCATCACAAGTCTCACAAGCGTGTCCATCACAAGTCTCACAAGCGTGTCCATCACAAGACTCATGTGCATGTCCATCACAAGTCTCACGGGCATGTCCATCACAAGTCTCACGTGCATGTCCGTCACAAATCTCACGTGCATGTCCATCACAAGCCTCACGTGCATGTCCATCACAGGTCTCACAAGCGTGTCCATCACAAGTCTCACAAGCATGTCCATCACAAGTCTCACGTACATGTCCATCACAAGTCTCAGAAGTATGCCCATCACAAGTCTCACAAGTGTGTCCATTACAAGTCTCACATGCATGTCCATCACAAGTCTCACGTGCATGTTCATCACAAGTCTCACACGCATGCCCATCACAAGTCTCACGTGCATGTCCATCACAAGTCTCACATGCATGTCCATCACAAGTCTCACATGCATGTCCATCACAAGTCTCACATGCATGTCCATCACAAGTCTCACATGCATGTCCATCACAAGTCTCACGTGCATGTCCATTACAAGTCTCACGTGCATGTCCATCACAAGTCTCACATGCATGCCCATCAAAGTCTCACGTGCATGTCCATCATAACACTCACGTGCATGTCCATCACAAGTCTCACGTGCATGCCCATCACAAGTCTCACGTGCATGTCCAACATAACGCTCACATGCATGTCCATCACAAGTCTCACGTGCATGCCCATCACAAGTCTCACGTGCATATCCATCATAACGCTCACATGCATGTCCATCACAAGTCTCACGTGCATGCCCATCACAAGTCTCACGTGCATGCCCATCACAAGTCTCACATGCATGTCCATCACAAGTCTCACGTGCATGTCCATCATAAGTCTCACATGCATGTCCATCACAAGCCGCACATGCATGTCTATCTCAAGTCTCACATGCATGTACATCACAAGTCTCACGTGCCTGTCCATCACAAGTCTCACGTGCATGTTCATCACAAGTCTCACGTGCATGTCCATCACAAGCCTCACAAGCATGTCCATCACAAGTCTCTCCAGCGTGTCCATCAAAAGCCTGACGTGCATGTCCATCACAAGTCTCACAAGCATGTCCATCACAAGTCTCATAAGTATGCCCATCACAAGTCTCACAAGCGTGTCCATCACAAGTCTCACGTGCATGTCCATCACAAGTCTCACAAGCGTGTCCATCACAAGTCTCACGTGCATGTCCATCACAAGTCTCACAAGCATGTCCATCACAAGTCTCACGTGCATGTCCATCACAAGTCAAACGTGCATGCCCATCACAAGTCTCACGTGCATGCCCATCACAAGTCTCACATGCATGTCCATCACAAGTCTCACGTGCATGTCCATCATAAGTCTCACATGCATGTCCATCACAAGCCGCACATGCATGTCTATCTCAAGTCTCACATGCATGTACATCACAAGTCTCACGTGCCTGTCCATCACAAGTCTCACGTGCATGTTCATCACAAGTCTCACGTGCATGTCCATCACAAGTCTCTCCAGCGTGTCCATCAAAAGCCTGACGTGCATGTCCATCACAAGTCTCACAAGCATGTCCATCACAAGTCTCATAAGTATGCCCATCACAAGTCTCACAAGCGTGTCCATCACAAGTCTCACGTGCATGTCCATCACAAGTCTCACAAGCGTGTCCATCACAAGTCTCACGTGCATGTCCATCACAAGTCTCACAAGCATGTCCATCACAAGTCTCACGTGCATGTCCATCACAAGTCTCACGTGCATGTCCATCACAAGTCTCACAAGTATGTCCATCACAAGTCTCACCACCGTGTCCATCACAAGTCTCACCAGCGTGTCCATCACAGGTCTCACGTGCATGTCCATCACAAGGCTCACAAGCATGTCCATCACAAGTCTCACGTGCATGTCCATCACAAGTCTCACAAGTATGACCATCACAAGTCTCACAAGCGTGTCCATCACAAGTCTCACGTGCATGTCCATCACAAGTCTCACAAACATGTCTATCTCAAGTCTCACAAGCGTGTCCATCACAAGTCTGACAAGCGTGTTTATCACAAGTCTCACAACCGTGTCCATCACAAGTCTCACGTGCATGTCCATCACAAGTCTCACAAGCATGTCCATCACAAGTCTCACAAGCGTGTCCATCACAAGTCTCACAAGCGTGTCCATCACAAGACTCATGTGCATGTCCATCACAAGTCTCACGGGCATGTCCATCACAAGTCTCGCGTGCATGTCCGTCACAAATCTCACGTGCATGTCCATCACAAGCCTCACGTGCATGTCCATCACAGGTCTCACAAGCGTGTCCATCACAAGTCTCACAAGCATGTCCATCACAAGTCTCACGTACATGTCCATCACAAGTCTCAGAAGTATGCCCATCACAAGTCTCACAAGTGTGTCCATTACAAGTCTCACATGCATGTCCATCACAAGTCTCACGTGCATGTTCATCACAAGTCTCACATGCATGTCCATCACAAGTCTCACATGCATGTCCATCACAAGTCTCACATGCATGTCCATCACAAGTCTCACGTGCATGTCCATTACAAGTCTCACGTGCATGTCCATCACAAGTCTCACATGCATGCCCATCAAAGTCTCACATGCATGTCCATCACAAGTCTCACGTGCATGTGTATCACAAGTCTCACGTGCATGTCCATCACAAGTATCACATGCATATCCAATACAGGTCTCACAAGCATGTACAACACAAGTCTCACGTGCATGTCCATCATAACACTCACGTGCATGTACGTCACAAGTCTCACGTGCATGTCCATCATAACACTCACGTGCATGTTCATCACAAGTCTCACATGCATGTCCATCACAAGTCTCACATGCATGTCCATCACAAGTCTCACATGCATGTCCATCACAAGTCTCACGTGCATGTCCATTACAAGTCTCACGTGCATGTCCATCACAAGTCTCACATGCATGCCCATCAAAGTCTCACATGCATGTCCATCACAAGTCTCACGTGCATGTGTATCACAAGTCTCACGTGCATGTCCATCACAAGTATCACATGCATATCCAATACAGGTCTCACAAGCATGTACAACACAAGTCTCACGTGCATGTCCATCATAACACTCACGTGCATGTACATCACAAGTCTCACGTGCAT
Organism: Hymenopus coronatus; assembly: GCA_030762935.1. Classification (NCBI taxonomy): domain Eukaryota; kingdom Metazoa; phylum Arthropoda; class Insecta; order Mantodea; family Hymenopodidae; genus Hymenopus; species Hymenopus coronatus. The sequence goes on along the minus strand of CM060888.1, from coordinate 139,959,758 downwards.
GTCCATCATAACACTCACGTGCATGTCCATCACAAGTCTCACGTGCATGCCCACCACAAGTCTCACGTGCATGTCCACCATAACGCTCACACGCATGTCCATCACAAGTCTCACGTGCATGCCCATCACAAGTCTCACGTGCATATCCATCATAACGCTCACATGCATGTCCATCACAAGTCTCACGTGCATGCCCATCACAAGTCTCACGTGCATGCCCATCACAAGTCTCACATGCATGTCCATCACAAGTCTCACGTGCATGTCCATCATAAGTCTCACATGCATGTCCATCACAAGCCGCACATGCATGTCTATCTCAAGTCTCACATGCATGTACATCACAAGTCTCACGTGCCTGTCCATCACAAGTCTCACGTGCATGTCCATCACAAGCCTCACAAGCATGTCCATCACAAGTCTCTCCAGCGTGTCCATCAAAAGCCTGACGTGCATGTCCATCACAAGTCTCACAAGCATGTCCATCACAAGTCTCATAAGTATGCCCATCACAAGTCTCACAAGCGTGTCCATCACAAGTCTCACGTGCATGTCCATCACAAGTCTCACAAGCGTGTCCATCACAAGTCTCACGTGCATGTCCATCACAAGTCTCACAAGCATGTCCATCACAAGTCTCACGTGCATGTCCATCACAAGTCTCACGTGCATGTCCATCACAAGTCTCACAAGTATGTCCATCACAAGTCTCACCACCGTGTCCATCACAAGTCTCACCAGCGTGTCCATCACAGGTCTCACGTGCATGTCCATCACAAGGCTCACAAGCATGTCCATCACAAGTCTCACGTGCATGTCCATCACAAGTCTCACAAGTATGACCATCACAAGTCTCACAAGCGTGTCCATCACAAGTATCACATGCATATCCAATACAGGTCTCACAAGCATGTACAACACAAGTCTCACGTGCATGTCCATCATAACACTCACGTGCATGTACATCACAAGTCTCACGTGCATGTCCATCATAACACTCACGTGCATGTCCATCACAAGTCTCACGTGCATGCCCACCACAAGTCTCACGTGCATGTCCACCATAACGCTCACATGCATGTCCATCACAAGTCTCACGTGCATGCCCATCACAAGTCTCACGTGCATATCCATCATAACGCTCACATGCATGTCCATCACAAGTCTCACGTGCATGCCCATCACAAGTCTCACGTGCATGCCCATCACAAGTCTCACATGCATGTCCATCACAAGTCTCACGTGCATGTCCATCATAAGTCTCACATGCATGTCCATCACAAGCCGCACATGCATGTCTATCTCAAGTCTCACATGCATGTACATCACAAGTCTCACGTGCCTGTCCATCACAAGTCTCACGTGCATGTCCATCACAAGCCTCACAAGCATGTCCATCACAAGTCTCTCCAGCGTGTCCATCAAAAGCCTGACGTGCATGTCCATCACAAGTCTCACAAGCATGTCCATCACAAGTCTCATAAGTATGCCCATCACAAGTCTCACAAGCGTGTCCATCACAAGTCTCACGTGCATGTCCATCACAAGTCTCACAAGCGTGTCCATCACAAGTCTCACGTGCATGTCCATCACAAGTCTCACAAGCATGTCCATCACAAGTCTCACGTGCATGTCCATCACAAGTCTCACGTGCATGTCCATCACAAGTCTCACAAGTATGTCCATCACAAGTCTCACCACCGTGTCCATCACAAGTCTCACCAGCGTGTCCATCACAGGTCTCACGTGCATGTCCATCACAAGGCTCACAAGCATGTCCATCACAAGTCTCACGTGCATGTCCATCACAAGTCTCACAAGTATGACCATCACAAGTCTCACAAGCGTGTCCATCACAAGTCTCACGTGCATGTCCATCACAAGTCTCACAAACATGTCTATCACAAGTCTCACAAGCGTGTCCATCACAAGTCTGACAAGCGTGTCCATCACAAGTCTCACAAGCGTGTCCATCACAAGTCTCACAAGCGTGTCCATCACAAGACTCATGTGCATGTCCATCACAAGTCTCACGGGCATGTCCATCACAAGTCTCACGTGCATGTCCGTCACAAATCTCACGTGCATGTCCATCACAAGTCTCACAAGCATGTCCATCACAAGTCTCACAAGCGTGTCCATCACAAGTCTCACAAGTATGTCCATCACAAGTCTCACGTGCATGTCCATCACAAATCTCATGTGCATGTCCATCACAAGTCTCACAAGCATGTTCATCACAAGTCTCACAAGCATGTCCATCACAAGTCTCACAAGCGTGTCCATCACAAGTCTCACAAGTATGTCCATCACATGTCTCACAAGCGTGTCCATCACAAGTCTCACAAGCTTGTCCATCACAAGTCTGACAAGCGTGTCCATCACAAGTCTCATGTACATGTCCATCACAAGTCTCACAAGTATGTCCATCACAAGTCTCACAAGCGTGTCCATCACAGGTCTCACGTGCATGTCCATCCCAAGTCTCTCGGCTAGCTCTAATTAAATAGAAGTTTTTTCTTTCCTTCTTTTCTTGTTTTTTTCTTTCTCTGTTTACCCTCCTCGTATGCAGGTCTCACACCCCCCAGGGGTTACAACCAGAGCGCCTGAATCAGAGATAAGCCAGGATAGAGGATCAGCCAATATCTGAAACCTCGTCCGATATCACCAACCGGTCTAAAGGACTTTAAACTACAAAAAAAAGGTGTCTGATATGAAAGGATTTAAGAATGGCGGGGAAAAGTCACCCAAAGGCCGCTTTGTCCACCACGAATCCCCATGCCACCTCCTGGGATCGAGCCGGTGATAGGTGAGCGATCTGTCGTGGCGCCACCCGGCTGATTAAGTATCAAAAGCAATTATAGACGATCCAACTTACAAGCATCCAGAAAAGACAAACAAAACGAAATTGCCAGTAATCACCTTATAATATAGGCAACTTCTTCTGCAGCTTGATGCTTCGGGCAGCATGGCCTATACAGGCGTTCAGATACCCGAATATGAATAATGTATTCTGCGAGATTGTTTTTCTGGCTGATATTTTTATCAACAATGTTGTGGTGCAATGCTCGCCATCACGGAATTCCGCCACTGAGCCGGCTGATAAACATGGTAAAGAGGGCAGCTGAATTATCGTGGCTATTACAGGGACTTGCCCAGGGCCGCCACGCGATGTAATATATCATGGCACTAGGCTTGACGGCCGCATATTATTGTCCCTTATTGATGGATGTCCAGGTGATCTCTTCGTTAGTCATGCCCATAATTTAACCTCATCTAAACCGAAATTAAAAATGCATTTGATTTTGAAGGCAAAACAACTAACCACCAAGCCAAAATGCCATTAAGCGATGCTGGATGATAGCACTTAAGTTAGTGAATTAACTTTAGGGACTAAACATGTCACATTGCCTCCCTTATTTTTCAAGTACATTTATGATCAGAACTATACACGTATCCTTAAATCTAACTCGTTTTTCAGTTAATACCCAGTCCATTATAATAACCCCATGGCACGACAGCTCAAGGGAAACCTTGGCCTTCCGCCCGGCCGCTGCGTCCCCCATCTCGGTCCACTAGAGACGTCATGGTTGGGGTGCAGTATTGGAGGGTGAGACGTGGTCAGCGCCTCGAGCTCCCCCCCCCCGGCCGGTTAATATGGTCCTCATGACCTGAAGGCGCTACTTCTCCATCAAGTAACTCCTCAATTTGCCCCCCAGGGACCTTACGAGGCTGAGTGCACCCCGGGCTAGGTCTATCAGCGGGGGAAAAGTGCCCACGCCGGTACTGGGGATCGAACCCAGGTCTCCCACTTGGCAAGCAGCTGCGCTACCACCTAGCCCATTGGAATCTATAAATAACGTTTTCGACGATGGTGTCTTTTTTCTTCCAGCTCATATTACCATGAGTTCAAATTATTGCAGTTCCAACGTTTTGAATTTTTATGCTGATAATAAAATGTATTTAATCCCCCACGTACTGATATGCACATTTGTTGTTATGGTCCTCTTTATTATTTTTATTGTTGTATTTTGCCATTTAAATTCTACATCAGTACTACTCTTTATTTGTTAACATTATTTAGAATTTAATTCATTTATCATTTAAATATAACTCTTTCATGAAAGATGCCAATTCACATTTAGTTTCACTTTTTACTTTCACTACACGTACTATGTACATAGTATATAGAGAAGGTATTGTATTGCACCCAAAATTCAATACCGAGATTTCACCGGAAATATATGTTTTGGGTCCACCTTAATCCAAAAAAAGCATTCTTGGAAAAAGGTTCGTATGTGTGTGTGCGCGTGTGTGTGTGTCTGTGTCTGTCTGTGAGTCTGTCTGTCTGTGGATAGCATAGCTCAAAAACGAAACTTGGTATTTAAGTTTGGTATCTTCCAAGGATGCGACACGAAGATTTTCAAGAAAATTCCCCCACAACCAACTACCCTTTACATGGAACTTTTTCGAAAATTTTGATTTTCTCAAAACTGGCTCTAACGACTTTGATTAAAATATTGTATATTAAAGATGTTTACTTGACAAATAATATGTATATCTTGAATTTTCTGAGAATAGCCTTTGAAGACCACTTTATTCTGGATAAATTTTACGAAATGTTGCTTAACTGCTAAACCGTAAGAAATGGACCAAAACTTACCACACAAAAAATGTAGAGCACATAAAACACACAATTTATGATATATAAATTTTTTTCGAGGAGTTGATCGTTTTTTAGATATTCCTTATTTTTGGTTTCAGATTTAAAAAACATGTACTTTTCTCATACAGGAATTTGTCAGCTCCTGTCCATACAAACAAAGGAACTTCAGTCACATAGTAACCAGCTTTTGACTATCGCTTTAACCTATGGTACTCCCTTATTTCGCTTCTACTTACAAGGAAGCAAGTAATAAGACTATTTGTTCTTGAATAGCATGAAGTAAATAGAAGATTAAGCTTATTAACAATAATGTTTTACACAGAAGTAGAGAAAGTCATGTGAATGGAACACATCAGATTTTTCTAAGTTAGCAAGAAGTAAATAGAAGAATAAGCTTTTTAACTATAATTTGCTGCAGAGATGTAGAGAAAGTCATGTGAATGGAACACATCAGATTTTTTTAATAATTTATTAGTTAAATTCATAAAATGTTGATGTACATATTTAATAGTATGAGAATGTACAACTTAACATTACATTTGAACACCTTTGTACATAAGGATGTAAGTCAAAATTACTAGGCTTAACTAACCACTGAGCATTCGTAGGGGCTAGAGCTGAAAACATTAATTTTATTTTGTGTAAATATTTTATATATTATCATAAAAATAGTATGCAATACACATGCTTTACAGAAAACTCGGAAGTGAGAATACTCGACTTCCTCTTGTGTTTTCAAACTTCTTTTTCATTCCGAAAAGTGGCACCTACCCTGCTAACATAGCAATATCCTATTGCCTATACTTGTAAAATAAATAGGTATTCTCTTGCCTTTAATGTGCATGAAAAAGAATTACACGACATATGAATTATTATTATTATTATTATTATTATTATTATTATTATTATTATTATTATTATTATTATTATTATTATTATTATTATTAACATGTATACAATCATTATATTATACACTTGACTGCTTTTATCAAATATTCAAAGCTGAAATATTGTATTTGTACGAGCAGATTTTATTTATTTGATCATACATTTTCACAAATAAAGTCTACGTGATGAAACTCCAGATTTTTATTTCAGGGAGAAAATTAACTACTCAGTTAACATGGCCAGGACATTAATTCTTTTTACTAAGTAGCTCCTGAAATGTTGTAGCTATTCTGAAGGGCTTAAAAACTTTAACATAATAAAACATGTGACTGATAGATTGCATTTAAATGTGATCAACCAGCGATTGATTTAGCACCAAATCAATGTGATCACATTAGAAGTCCTTTCCATTAAAGGACGTCAATACATCGTCATATGTAATATTTTCATTTAATTATTTGAAGGAAAAACTAAAAATTACGATCAAATTCTTGTGACCTCTAAATCACAAAATATTTAGCGGAGTGTCAGAAAGCCTGGAATTAAAAATTAATCGTCCATTATTTAATTAATTGCCCAAAAATTATTCTAAGAACAAATACAAAAATAAATATAATTAGTAAGTATAATACATGTAATATTTAATAATATTATTATTACATAAAAGACTGAGAATCAGCAGAATTTCAAAATCAATTTCAAAAGGAAATTTCAGAAGTACCGATTGATACTAAAAATTAAAATCATGATTAAAAAGAACTTAACAAATTTATAGAACTCACAAGCAAGACGATAACATAGAGCAATATGAACCTGAAACACTGCTCACAAAGAACGTACTTCAGTCAGCGAAAACTCGGCATATTTTTTCACATTTACTCAACAGGACTTCACATTCACGTCAGCAAATACTGTTGCAGTTCTCGAGGATTAAGATCGCCCGCAAGGTTTTAGGTTGCCATCTTGTTATTATTCAGGCACTCTCGTAAAAAGTACCCAGATTAGTGTCCCCCCCTCTTGCCAGCTGATGTCGCCCTCCTCGGCAAGACAAATATTACGGGACATTTAAACAGCAACGAGCCTGGTGGGAAATTTCACCACGGAAATGACGTCGGCGAGGCAACTTATGTAAAATACCTAGCAGGGAGAGCAAGAAATTCGAGAAAAGGGAGGCAAGGAGAAACTTTTAGTTCCCAGTCAGAAGTTTTTATATATCTATTGGAAACACTTGCATGTCCCTGCTTAATCATGATGGGGGACTGATTCCTTCTTGGTTACGTCTCGGTAATGTTTCTTAAGGTTAATGTCCGTCTCTCTGCAAGAACGGCACAAGGTTCCTCAGGCTAAGAACGTTTCATAGATAATGTCCACAATATCTTTGTAAATGTTGTATCATTACAAGATATTAGGGAAGACATCGCATTTAAGGTGATGCATCTGTAAAATGTAACCAAAATACTGTAAAATTAAAACACTTTTTCATAAGTACATATTGATTTACAAATTTGGTATTTAGCAGAGTTTATTTTCGACACTGTTTAAAAGATAAACACATACAGACGGGCCATTTTATAAAAATGATGTTTTTTATGTAGGGTGTCGCGAAACATGTATTTCGGGTGATATTTCGTTAACGGGTAACATATAATAAATTCTCTACTTATAATAAATAAGCGCTAAAGAAAGTAATAAGCATTAAATTTAAATAAGCATGCATAATTAAAACATTTAAACCTGGCAAAACTATTACGATTATTGGCTGTTACAACTGACAAGATTTTCAAGAAAATCCTCCCACCTTTAACTACTCTTTACATGGCAAACTTATTGCAAAAGGCTCTAACGATTTTGATTAAAGATATCTACTTTACAAAAAAAAAAAATACATGTATCTTTGGTTTACTCCTGGTCATGTAAAGTGAACCGAATTTCAACGACAATTGTATGGCAACAGATAACAAAAGAGTTGGTAGTGGGTTTAGCCTAATGTATTCCCTTATTTCGCTTCTACTTATAAGGAACTAAGTAATAAGACCATATCTGCTAATTTTTATCTCGATTAGCATGAAGTAGATAAAAGAATAACCTTTTGTGAAAATCAATTGTGTCTAAAACAGATAGAGAAAGTCATGTGAATGGAACACATCAGAGTTTCATATGCAGACACCCAACAATAAAGTGTGACGTTGTAACGTTTTATTTAAAACCAACAAAAATGTTCAACAGAATTTCTTTTTGTGAGTGACTGTAGCAAAGAGCGTTCAAGCAAATATTTCATTTATATAAGATGGGAATCTTAGGGCGTGATCCAATCCATTAGTGCCAACGCTCATCGCTAGATTCACTTTTCTGCGGCTGTTGGTGCTATGTATGTATTGCAATGCGTTGCAACAGATGCTGCAGAAGAAAAACTACAGGGGAACCAGAAGGGCTGTTGGGAGGGTGAAAAATCGAGAGAGAAGTCTTTAGAAGAGCCGTGTATGTCGCGGAAGAGGAAAAACTAACACAAGCAGATCGAAGCAGAAAGAATTGAGGCAAAGAAAGAAGGAAACAGCGGGAAAAAATTCAAACAAAAAAGGCAGAGGGATATTATGAAGCCCTTGGGAGATTGCAACTTGGTTTGGGGTGCATATTAATGAACGATCCTTAATTTTCCGCTTTCTGAAAACTATTCCTTGAGAATGATAGCGCTATGATAACGTATTCTATCTCTCCCCTAAATGGGAATCTAAAGAGAAAACAATGTATCCCATCTTCACTAGTGTCACCCCAACAAGAAGAAATTCACAGTTGCGTTTACTCTTTCAGCCTCATTACCGCTTCACTTTTGGCACACTTTCTTTTTATCATTTAATTCACTTACTAAAAAATGTCTTAACAAGATGAAAAGAAAGTTTCATGCATGATTAAGCTTTGTGCTCCTATGCACACCCTCACTTCCTGCTGTCTTTTAGTCCTTTCCTTGCGGTTCAGATGGTTAATGGTACAGCTCTTTTTGACATTTCTAATTTCCCTGACTGTATGAGCATGTGGTAGAAAACATGCAATTACATGTAGTAAAACTACAGTTCAACTGTTAGATAAGTGCCAAAATACTTACGAGCCCTTATACTACATATTTAAGTTAATTTATCAGGCACTATTGTCTCAAAGGGTGTAAAATTAAATTATTATTTTTGGAGGTATTTAATTACTATTTAATTTATATATTAAATTGTTAATGGAAAAGAAAGTTTTTAGATATTTAGTATTTTATTCATATTTTTACTTGATCTACACGTACCATGTAGGTAGACATGATATTGTATTCATCCAAGTCGAGATTATATCGGACATATACGCTTTAAGGTCCCCTGAATAAAAAGAAGCACATGCGCGTGCGAATGTGTGTGGACAGCAGACTTCAAAAGGAAAAAATCTGGTATGTTCCATTCACATAACTTTGCCTAGGTGTTCCAAATACATACCGTTCTTACAAAAGAGTATTGGTTTATCTACATCATGATAATCGAGATAAATATTGGCATTATTACTTGTTTCCTTTTAAATAGAAGGGCAATAGGGGTTATTTTAGCATAAAGCGATAGTCAAATCCTTTCAAAGCTCGTCGCTAGTGAAACAATTCAGGTTCAGTTCCCTTTCTATGGTCCCGTTTGAGAAAAAAAATAAGTATTTTAAAGCTCAAACCAATAACAAGTAATGTATCAGAAATATCAGTCCTACAAAAAGAGATTTTATGACAAATTATGTATTTTAACGAGTTCCACATCTTTGTGTCTATTTCTTACAGTGTGTCATTTATAAAAATTCAGCTAAATTAGAGGTCTTCAGAGACTATTCCCAGAAAATTCAAAATAGATTGACATTTATATTATTTGTGATACGATATTTTAAAATGTGATATTCGATATTTGAATCAAAATCGTTAGAACTATTTCTGTAAAAATTAAAATTTTCGAAAAATGTTCTTTGTATATTTCCGATTGTATACTGAAAATGTTTAGCAATAAAAGTCCTGCTGCTGCTGCAATCGCTATATGCCCTCTCGATTATAAAACTCAGATAAAAGCTTTTTGCGATATTATTTACCTAATACAGTATGGATCTGCAATGCTAAAATATTATCTTAACAATGAAGAAATGAATTGCCACGTGCTTTAATGAGGTTACCTACATGACGTACTTCATCTCAGAGAATGTATCGGTATATTTCGAAAACAGTTAAGGCTATAAAGAATATATCTTCACAAATTGAGTATTCCTATAAAGTTTATATTTATCCTGTAGTACAATTTGTCCATCTCTTATGCCCCCCCCCGCAATGTACAAAATTATCATAGATCTAAAACTTGTTATAGAATATTGTCTTCTTTAAGCCGACATATAAAAATAGCATTAATTTTAATCGATAGTAGCCTTTTTTGAAAAAATGAACAGTGAGGAAAATTTTTGTATGTAAAGCTCAGCTTAATTTCGAGATAATTTCGTGTGATTTACATGTTGCCGGACTTTTCAGATTTAGTGGATCTAAAATATACGTATCAGTTATGAAATCTTGATGTCAAATTCTTGAGTATCACAGGTAGAAATATTACTAAAACTTCCAGAACTATGATGTGTCTAATTGTTTGTATACGTAAATAATATTAAATGAAAGCTTTATAAACTTCTTAAATATTAAATAAAGATACTCTCTGGGAATATTACGTTTACAAACTACAGTTGTATAAAATGTCTCATAAAACTAAGTGATATTTTAACATTAAAATAGAGGGAGATAAGAAAGATAATAATAATATTTGAGCTGAAAAATGTTGAGATAGCCATGTAATAAGGAATATAATTCTAATAATTTCATGTAAATCATTAAACCATTTTTCATTTATGAAAAATTTAAATTATAGAAATTATTTTAGTATAAGTTGGTATAAACTGGCTACCGTAGCCCAATAATATAGATATATATAGTTTTAAATGTTACTAGGGGCGTAAAGAAAACGAAAGGTATAGAATATGTAATGGAGGAGGACACCTTGGCGACAGTAACCTACACGCGGGATGAAATTTAGGAACCCAGAAGGCTACGGACGTTACCGTTTGGCCAGATGTGATTTGACACCCAAACCAAGTTTTTTTTTTATATAATATTAATATACACTTATAATTAAATACATTATCTGCAACATCTATCCTGCAGCTATAGAATTTGACAGAATGTGGACTTTGGAATCACGATCTTAGAGTCATTGGGATGCTGGAGTGGTGGTCTTAGCTATGTAGTCGCCTTCCTGTACCATCTGAGTAATTAACTTGATAAGTGTCCTAAGTTGCAAACAAGGCGATTCAGATGCTGTTTAGTTTAAAATCATTACCAGCCAATCGTCAGCTAAACATGAAAGCTTGTGCTAAATGTTTAAGTTTTATGTATGGATAAACAATTAACATGTGGAATATAAATTGATAAATTGAAAGTCAAGTTGTCTAAGATTATATTTCTATTTAGGGATTTAAGAAATTGTTTACCATTGCAATATTTGAAAATAGTTTACTTTTGTCTGTTTGAATATCTGATAAAATGCGGACTAATGTTTTGGGGTTGATAGTAAACGAACTAACGATATGTTATTCTTACAAAGGAGGGTCATAAGAATTATTAAACATTGTAATGAAAAAACGCCAAGTAGGCCACTCACTTCTTACAGACTTAAGTATTTTAACTGTATATAATGTGTATATTCTAGAAGTTTTAATTCACTTGCACAAATCGTCAAGTAGCTGCTTATTAAGAAGTCAGAATGATGAACACGACACAAGACAGAGTAATGATATTGATATAACATTTACAAGATTGAGCAAACCACAACACACTTATATGTATATATGACCCAAAATGTATACTAAGCTATCAATTAATTTAAAACAAGCAAATATAAGACATTTTAAATCTAGGTTATACAGATGGTTATACAAATGGTTATACAGATGGTTATACAAATGGTTATACAGATCGTTATACAGATCGTTATACAGATGGTTATACAGATGGTTATCAGACAATCTATTTTATTCTCCTGACTAGTTTTACTTTCTCTACATGTACTATGTATATAGTGTATAGAGAAGGTATTGCACTCCACCAAAAAATTTGACACCGAGATTTCACCGGAAATATATGTGACCCTGTTTCCAAAAAAAAAAAAAGCCTTTTCAGAAAAAGGTCTGTGTGTGTCAATGTGTCCGTGTGTCTGTGAACACGATAACTCAAAAATGAAAAGTCGGTAAAATACCAAACTTGGTATTTAAGTTTAGCATCTTCAAGGGATGTGACACAAATATTTTTCTAAAAAAAACTCCCCAAACTACCCTTTATATGGAAAAATGTTCAAAAATTTTTATTTTCTCAAAAATGGCTCTAACAATTTACATTAAAATATCGTATATTAAAGGTATTTACCTGACAAATAAAATGTATATCTTGAATTTTCTGGGAATGGTCTCTGAAGACTGCTTTATTCTGGATGAATTTTACGAAATTTTGCATAACTGCTAAACCCTAAGAGTTGGACAAAATACTTACCACAAAAAAAAAAAATGTAGAGCACATTAAAACACACAGTTTATATTATTTATATTTTTTGTGGAGTTGATCGCTTTTTAGATATTCCTTGTTTTTGGTTACACCCTTAAAAATATATTTTCTCATACAGAATTTTTCAACTCCTGTCCATACAAACAAAGAAATTTCAGTCACTTAGCAACCAGATTTTGACTATCACTTTAAGCTATGGTACTCCCTTATTTCGCTTCTACTTGCATGGAGGCAAGTAATAAGACTATTTCTGCTAATTTTTTCTTGATTAGCATGAAGTAAATAGAAGCATAAGTTATTTTTAAGAGTCATTTGTTGCAAAGAAGTAGAGAAAGTCATGTGAATGGAACAAATCAGATTTTAAGTATAAGGATGATCAATATATGATATAACTTTATATTGTATTTTGATAATGTTTATTGCATGTTTAATGACAAATAAGCAGTTACAAAGTTGCATATCTTTACCACTTAAGTTCATTTATATGTTTTGAGTCGAGATATTGAGCATCCAATCCACTATTTAACTGCCAGCTGAAGAAACCAATGAGAAAAAAAAACAAAACAGATTATCAAGTACCGGTGACCTCCCTTAACTATCTCTTTCTACAACTTTGAATCTTTGCATTGATGACACAGACAGCTAATACCACATGAGAAGCCAAAAACTGAAACTACAGCTGCAGGGCCTGAAATAAATTACAGGTGCAACGGAAAACATGCTGTTTAATTATCGATGAGAATCTTCGCCGGTTGCAGCAACAGATTGAATGGTAGGTAATATTTTCCAGAGTGAATTAGTTATACAAGAGCAGATAAACAACTTTCATAGCAAACGTTTGAAAATATTTAGTTACAATAAAAATACCATGTCATAATTTTCAAAATGCTATCAGAGTGACTGCAGGTTCGCGAAGTAGCTTCGCAGAATCTAAGGTAAAATTGCGAAACAAATAATTCTTGCGAACGATACCTTGACGAGCGCATATGTGTTTGTACCATTGGACGCATTATAGTTGCTATCAGAGTGACTGCAGGTTCGCGAAGTAGCTTCGCAGAATCTAAGGTAAAATTGCGAAACAAATGATTCTTGCGAACGATACCTTGACGAGCGCATATGTGTTTGTACCATTGGACGCATTATAGTTGCAACAGCTGGATCATTGCGAAACAAATGATTCTTGCGAACGATACCTTGACGAGCGCATATGTGTTTGTACCATTGGACGCATTATAGTTGCAACAGCTGGATCATTAAATCCTCGTATGCATTTCATGAAAATAGTGACAAACTCTAAATTTATATAATCCTTTTACAAAAAAAATATTATAACTTATATTTTAAAAAGTTAATCCGTTGATAACATTATGAATATTTTACCTTAGAGAAATGAGAACCTGAAACTTTAATAAAAATCCAAAGAGTTCCATTCACATGAAAATTTCCATCTCTTCTGTAACAAACCATTCTTCCATCTACTTCATACAAACAATCGCAGAAATGGTTTTATGACTTAGTACCTTATAATAATAAGAGAAATGAGGGAATACACTAGGCTAAAACAGTAATCAAATATTTAAAATCTATCACTATGCGACTGATATTCTGTTCTGTTTCCATGGCTAGGAGTAAAACAAAAGAAAACGGAATTCAAATTTCCATTTAAGAAAAGTTTATTAATATATTTTAAAGTTGAAACCAATAACAAGGAATATCTAGGGGATTTTAAATTGTGACATAAATCGTGTGTTTTAACTCTCTCTCTATATCTCTCTCCCTCTTTCTCTCTCACACATAGATAAATAGATAGATAGATAGACAGACAAACAGACAGACAGACAGATAGATGGATAGATAGATAGATAGATAGATAGATAGATAGATAGATAGATAGATAGATAGATAGATAGATAGATAGATAGATAGATAGATAGATAGATAGATAGATAGATAGATAGATAGATAGATAGATAGATAGATAGATAGATAGATAGATAGATAGATAGATAGATAGCTAGATAGATAGATAGATAGATAGATAGATAGATAGATAGATAGATAGATAGATAGATAGATAGATAGATAGATAGATAGATAGATAGATAGATAGATAGATAGATAGATAGATAGATAGATAGATAGATAGAT